>CAXIVR010000008.1:1360971-1720743 GCA_964035755.1 Teleogryllus oceanicus
AAAACTACACAAAAGCTTTGAAAAACTGTACACAAAATCATTGACAGTGCTAACATATAACAAAGAAATATTTATCATTAATAATTATGATGTAAGAAAGCTTCAAAACATTTAACTTTCGTAATTGTGGAAAATTAAAAAAAGTTATTAAAATCGGGCTTTTTATAGTTAATAGAAAGTATTCATACAAGTTATATAATTTAAACGAATCGTTAATAAAATTCTTTAATTCTAATTTTTTAAGCTGACGTTCATTTATTTAAGAAATTATAAAAAAAGGTATTGCTTTTTTTAGAAGGTTTGGAAAATGTCTTAGTTACTTCATATAAAATACTCCATGAAGTTAATATATTCCTTTCAAATTCGTACCGTCTCAAGCTCAGAGAGAACAAGTGAAGAACATCCATTTTTCAAAATGAGCATGTTTTACGCGATGCAGGGTTAATGTTGTCCCCCTTCATTATATACTTTATCTTTGAACGCCATTTTAAAATTATTAAGAAATTATCTTGGTACCACCAGGAGACATATATCCTTTAAGACAAAAGAAAAAAACATTTAAATCAGTGTACATTAGCGAAAGTTACGCTTAATAAAACCTGAAAGAAAATATACACTATTTGTATAACCTCTAGAGGTACGTTAGAATGCCAATTTTATAAGATAACGGGGAAAGAGGCTGCCAGATACGAATATATTACACGACTATCGTTGCACCGAAACTGAATTTTTAGTATTGCACATGTTCTCAACGCATGTCGCATAGACTATGCTAGGTCGAAAAGTAGTGCTGATGGTACTCAGCAATCGATATTTTCAATTGTTTAGATAAATTCTCCGTGGCATAAGGTTGGGCAGGACACGCCAGGGCAGGAAAAAGCAGGACAAGGCAGGGCAGGACATGGCAGGCCAGGCCAAGATAGGACACGACAGGCACGACAAGACAGGGTAGGGCAGGGCAAGGCATGGCATAGTATGGCATGGCATGGCATGGCATGGCATGGCATGGCATGGCATGGCATGGCATGGCTGGCAGGCAGGCAGGCGGGGGCAGGCGGGCAGGGGGGCTGGCATGGAGGGCTGGGCTGGGCATGGCAGGGCAGGGCAGGGCAGGGCAGGGCAGGGCAGGGGAGGGGAGAACGGAGGGGGGGAGGGCCGTGTTGCGCAGGGGGGGGAAGGGCAGGGGGAAGGGCGAGGACGTTCGAGACAAAGCATTGCGGCATGAGGCGGGGCAACACGGAGAGGTGCGGGGATGATTGTAGCGGACCAGCGGGAGTGATGGGGGGGAGAGCGGGGTGAGAAGCAGCGGGGCGGAATGGAGCGGGAAAAGAAACGAAGAGGGGGGGGGGAGCATGGAGAGAAGAGGATCAGAGCGGAGGTTACGTTCATGGCAGCGCCGAGAGTGATGCAAAGCGGAGTCGCCTTGCGGAGCATGGAGGGGAGTAGGGCGGGGATGGACAGACAGGGGCAATATGGATTGGTGTGTCGTGGACGGGAGGGGCGAGGACGGACAGGGAGGGTCAAGGGGGACTGGTGAGTCGAGGACGGGAGGGGCGATGTTGGACGGTTGGTTGAGGTTGGCGGTGATTGACAGGGAGAGTGAAGTTGGTCGGGAGTGGCAGGGCGGGGCGAGCCGTGGCGGGGCGGCGTGTGGCGGAGTGGAGCGGAGCGGCGCCGGAGCCTCCCCGTCCTCGGCGCTGCCCCCTGCGACGCAGCCAGTAAATCGCGCGGACGCCGATGGCAGCCGCCGAGGGCGCGGGGACGGGCAGCGCGAGGGGGCGGGGCACGATACAATGGCCGAGCGCCGGCGTCGGGAGGGAGGGAGGGAGCCCAGGGAAGGGGAGTGTGAAGGGTGGGCGAGCGCCCACGCCTGGCTTCGCTGGCTATTTCCTGCACGAAAATGCCAATAGGTTACGTCCATTGAATACAGAACACTTGTTTTTCTTTCGGCGAACCCTTCAGCAATAAGACGTAGTGGCAGCGGCGACGCCAGACCCGCCTAACTTCATTTCCCCGACACAAAACCAAATTCCTCCCCTTTTCGACACCCGAAAGACCGCCGTCGCCGGCGGCGTCGCGCCCTCCCGCGGAGCACGCGGCAGCAGTACCGACGGCAGCGGTGACGCCAGTGGCGGCGGCTGTGAGCGCTGTGAAACGGAGAATGGAACGGCGGAGTGGGTGGGGTCCGGGATTATCGTTCGGATACTGCCCGTGATTCTAATGTCGTATCCCTATTGGTGCCAGGCACAGATGTGGCACGTGTACACGGCAAGAGAGCAAGTTCTTATACAACATACATGGGAAGAAAAGTTTCAAGGAGAGGTTCTTTATTTTTCGGGATAATCATTTACTCTTTAATTGGAATTAGTATTCACTTTCTATTAATACTGATTTTCATTATTTACTATTTTAAGTTTGCACTTTTCGCACTTTTCAGAGTAATGTCTCTGTAGAAAACATGTATTTAAATAAAAATATAAATCCTGGACAACTAATTTAACAACTTTAAGTTAATTTAACAATTTAATTAACAAGTTTTTAACGAAAATTAGATCTGCACCATTCTCTTAAAAGTCCTTCACACTATCCTACAACAAAATTTAATAAAAAACGTTGGAGTCGTTTTGTTGAAAATGTTGAAAATAAGCCAGGATCATCATGTAAAGTAGACCCGAAAATGAAAATATCGGTTTCCAATTTCGGGGATCGTGACATCAGCCAGATCAATGGGGAATATCAATTTTGGAAAAAATAGGCTGAACGGTTTGGTCGCTAGCGTTGGTCACACACGAACAGACGTTTTCCCCTCATTCGATTTTTTCGGCATCAATGACCCACAAAACAAGGGTTCTGGCTACACCACATGTTAGAGGATTCTTTCTAAACTTAGCAATTGGATTTATCCATTTTTTCGTCACCAGGACCTTGTAATAAGAGTTTTTCTGCCGACAATTCGCCGTATTTTCGCGCAGCAGTGCATAACTTTCTCTCTACTACGTAAGCGGTAGCGAGAAGAATAGATCAAACGTCCCCTTCCTGCGCTCTCACAGCTTCCCGAACTTTCTCTGCCTTTTCTTTGTACCCTCTCCCCCGACTTCTAGGTGAATTACCGGTCACGAACCCTCACTGCCCCCCGAGGTTAACTCCACCCCCTTCTTCAGGCCATGTGTGATCGTCATGTCCGATAAGAAAGCGGCTCATACAGCGCCGACCGCCTGCAGGGTTTTCGAAGACTTTTAGAGTCTCGATCTGATCTCGGACGTTTTATAATATACCAATTCGTGTACCTGAGCGCGACCGAGGTGCACAGCTTGGTATTTCTCCTATCAACAATCGAGAAGGTTATGGCTTGTGCCTAGCAAGAAAGAGATGTTATACACAATAGCATTCGAAGTGGCAGCTGAACGGAAGGGATTTGATTCTTCATACCTCATTAGATGTCCCCTCTCCCACCGTCAATAAAACTTGATCCCCTGTGGAGGCTATTCTTATCCAATTTGTCCAACAAATATTTTATTGCCATCTTCTCACTGGTCGCAGAGGTTATCATACACATAGGATGTTAGTCTAACTACGAGAAATGACTTTTCCGATGTTACCATGTATATTAAACCAAATTCAAATTTAAAAATTGATTTTCAAATCTCATTAGTTCAGTGCATTCTGTGTAAAAGGACGAAAACGTGCATACATTTAAAAAATTATTTACCTCAATGAATAACAGAACATGAATTAAAAACATTTTGATCTAATCTTGATGTAGTGCTCAGTTACTTGCTGAAATGTGTACCAACAAATTATCTGCCAATAGAAAAAATATTAACGTCTAAGATGAGTACACATGTCAAAATGGGACCGCGAGGCACTTGCAAATCTATCTGAAACTGTTCCAAAATACACCCAAAATATTTTTGTTTACATTTGAAATACTAGAATTTTGTATTCTCATATTCATTTGAATTGTGAAAGAGTTATCAAAAATCAATCCTCCAAACTTCAATTTAGAATAAAGTTTCTAAAACGTATTTGCGTTTAGTTTATTATACACTTCGATAACACGTACTTCATCTTCTGATTTCTAACTAAATATGTTTCAATTTAAGGATGTTCATCCTGGTGAATTTAGGTTCAAGAATCGAAAACAAGTTTTAACTGGTTGTTGAAAACACAAAACTTCAAGAATTTTGAAAAGTAAAACGTTTAAAGCAGACTTAGAAACATTTGTTGGACAAAATGATCTACCTAACTCAAAAACATTTATGTGACATCAATCAAAAATTCTATATTAAGTAAATAAGTATTTTAATTGTCGTCATTCAGTTGTACACACTTTTCTACCTTGCGGCGACAAAACTTAGTATGGTTTTTACACCGATCCAACGTGAACACCAAACCCATTTCCCGCCCAAATTATCTAACAAGAATCATCACGTGCAAAATCACTTCTCTGAAACAGCTTCTCTGCGGTCGGCTATAGCTCGAGGATGCAAGCAACCTGCCGTTACCAGATTCGGCGGGCGCGTTTGCTTGTCTACCAATGCGGTGGGTGACGTCATACTCCGAAGCAAAACCCTTCAGCGAGCTGACAGCCGTGCTCAGGACTGTAAGGCGAGAGGGAAACATTACCTGGTGGACGAAGTCCTACGCAACGGTGGCGAACGATTCGACGGATCCGTTCAATCTACCCGTTCGACTGTCCGATGGACCGACCGCCCGAGCGGTCGGTCACCAACCAGCGTGGCCTTCTCTCTTACGAGAAGATAAACGAGCGTGGGAGATCGTTTTTCACGCCTTCGGAGGAGACACATCGCGTGACAAGACATCGGGAGACGGACTTTCTTATTTTACAGTCGACTTGAGACGGTAATAGAAGCGAGTTGGGAGTCAATGAGGCTTCAGTGAATTAGAACAATGAGGGGGATTTAAGAGTTCTTAGATGAACGAGCAGAGAATGCGAAAACATGCTCGTTGAAGACCGACAAGAAAGATGTGGCTCATTTGCATTTGTGGACTTTATATATAATTTAAAGCAGATTCTACTAAGAAGTCCCACGACTTTGTTTTCGTAAGATAATTTAATCGATATTCAAGAAATAATAATTATGAAGTTACAGATATAAAATGTACAGCTCTCGCTTTCATGTTATATAAAAAGATATCAAAAATGCTTTTTTTTCAATCATTTTATTATTTTGAATGGTACACATGGTTCAGTTTTACAATACAAACTAATCAAAAATGTATTTGCGGGTAAGTTTTAAGCGAGTATGGTCAATGAGCAATTATGTTTGCTTATGATTAACTAACGACAATGTTATCTGATGACACGGATATTCTTTCCAAATATTAACAGAGAGTAATGTAATTTTAGATCTTTCAAATCGTTTTTAAATAACAGTTTAATGGTAAACGTAGGAATGACGGTCTCAAAGCAGTTTTCAATTTCAGGTAGGCTAATGCGCGCGTCACTGCAAATCAGAAATGAACAATTGGCTGAGATAGAAATAACTCATTTTTGAGTTTTCAATACAGTCAGACCTAAATTGGAACACACACACACATAATGTAATTCAAAATACTAAACTGGTCAAGCACATTACAAATCATATAAAATATACAAGCACTTGTATTTTACTCACGGAGATTTAATTGATCCATCCATTGATCCAGCCTTCATACAACTTAATAAATCTATTTTGCGAATATGCTACATTCCCTCCCAAACATTGAATTGTATTTTGGAAAACACGTACATTATTCTAGCATTTAGTTTGCTTAAACGTTTAGTGTAATAATTAAATGCTGTTCACGCACATTCTCCATGCTTTATTCAACGTGGAACATTACAATTCCAGCCTTGGCTCTACATTTTCGAATCTATTGCATATGACCATATTTATTTTTTCAGTTAAGTTTCACGCGACGAAATGGTGCTATTCATTAGGTGTCTTTTTTATCAGACACATAAATAATCCACGTTCAAATTTTGCTCATTACTTTGTAATTCAAAATTCAAATATTGTAAGTCGTTACACAAGCGCAAATATCAAGAGCTGATATGTACCTAACTAGTACAGAAAGTGGTTTCGTGTACGAATGACATTTTCCACGCGAAGTGACAATACAAGCCGGATTCGGAGTTTTGAAATGCAGGCGTCGTTACCTGCATTTCTTCACTACGCTACGTCAAGTTATGAAGGTTAAGGAACTCGACCACGTATTCCTGGACTGGTGAACGTCTGGGAACCCTGGTTACCAACGATCCCGAGCTCCTAGTCGAAACTATGAACTACATTGAGCCGATCCGGTGGCCGAGGTCCCCAAGGCAGTAGTGTCATAGTGATCTCGGACCGAAGGGTCGGGATTCAAGTCCCGCCTCGAGGGTGGTTGTATTTGTGTTCGTCCTTTCACCCCTTATCATCGTTTCATCTTTACAGTTACCATAACGTTAACTCCAATAGTGGTCGCTAATGACCTAGATGTTGATGCGACGTAACAAAAACCAAACATTGACTGCGATGATACGAGATAAAGGACAAAACTTAACGGAGGATTATTTCAGATTTACATAAGCTCAGTCCCCAAGGAGAGCTAAGAGACATGTTGCGAAAACAGGACGCAAAGATTTTTTTAAACTTACGTTAAATCTTTTTCGTACGAATTTAAAAATACGCGAGATGGCAGCTTTGTTGAGTCATGTTACGTAAGTGTTTTACTCTCAGGTTTTTACACACCTCATTTATTTACATCACAAAGTAAATTTTGCGAATCAGTAAACAATGAAGTGTCACCATACCAGATTGTTGTGATAGTAATTGACATTACAAGGCAAAAAAGTGTATGTTTTCATGACTAAACAGTTAAGGTCCGAACGAGTTCAACCTACCGTGACTAGGAATCCCTTCCCGTGATAGTAAGTCACTTTTGCCGTTTTATTTACAATATTTTATTCGAGTCCTCAACTTCAAGAGATGCCCGTGGGATATACAAATTTAATTCAGGAACACGAGAATATGCTACGTATTTTAGCGTTCGGGGTTTGTTACGTCTTTTGTTTTCTAATCGTTGTTATTTTAGTAATACTTGGAGTACGGAAAGTGCTTTTGGCACGTTTCTAGGTTGGCGGGCGGTGAAGAATTGAACATTCATATCCGAACACTATGCGTCACCTTCTAGACGGTCTCGGATAAAAAATATTTGTTTTAGCATTCATGCACGAACATCATTACTTGCGTGTACTGTTTATTAGTTGAAAGTTCACACTTCGCAGTATACGTACGGCAAAGTAGCATTTTGCGGGACGTATAAGGCAAAGCAAATAAAAGTCTGGGTACCGCAAAGTAAGCATGAAGTATGAATCAATATCGCTGCAATTTGGCATTTTGAAAATGATGCCAAGAGTACAAGTAGTAAGTTTTCAAGAATGTCACTAAAAAGAGGTTTGCAACTAGTACGAAAGTCTCTTTGGCATACTTATTTCCAACTTCCGACTGTTCTCCTACCGGAAACTCGCCAGGAAACATTTCATTTCCGCGCTCCAGACTCACAGTCTGCACTAGTTACGTAAATGTTCTTAACAGTTGTTGGCAATAGTATTACACGTGTTAGACCAGACGCTCTTAAACTCCTTAAACTGTGTACTCCTCTCAAGTGATTAACACAATAACTTCTCGTAAATGTAGGATTATAAATATTATTTGGCTAAATTCTTATAACATTTTAATATAAGAAACATATATTTTAATATATTTTAAATTTACATTTTAAATAATGTCAGGAACATAAAAGAATGCTAATTTAGAAAAGCGAAGTAGAAACTTAATATTATAACCCATTACAATAAAGCAAACAAATTGTTAGGTGTGTCTGTACATTCATAATAACAGCTATGTTGGTGTGAACCTTAACAAAAAATTTTAGTCTCAATATGAGCGAGCGTAATTATGTAATTACATTAAGTAAGACTCGATAGTTTCAACTTTGGATTTCAGTGAGAATTAATCGTCAACATTTTCCATGAAATGGACGTGTCTGAAGGACTAAATATTTTCTGATATCTGTTCTTCATTATGTTCTCGGTTAGTAACTATTATATTTGACGAACATTTTTTACCTTCCTTTACGTCAATGGGTTTGATGAGCAAGAGTTTTTTCTTATATGCAGACTTAATAGTTACTGTTGAGAAGAATGATGATGATAGATTAATTAAAATATATTTAAGCGTGAATTATATATTCCATTAAACATATTAAGTTTAATTTTTGCTTTCACAGAGCAAACTCACAAATATTAATAACGTCATCTTGCACTGTTTGTATTTCCATAATTTTTGTGACCACGCAGCGGACAATACATCCTAGAAATGTAATTCTACAACCGGAAGGCAATACAATACAAAACATACTTTTTTACAAATATACCAACTTAGCCGGGCGCAGTCTAAAAAAACATAAAAGTAAAGATTTCTTTATTCTTTTTAGCTCAGAAGGTCCATGTTAATGCACAATGAAACAGGTCAGAGCATTCTAATTAATAAAAAGTGTCTTCATTCTTATATCTGGACGAGTAAGTCTCCTTTTTGCAGAGGCTGGCTCAGTATGCAGGCAGCAGCACGTTACATCAGATGGCACAGGCGAAGTCGCTGCGTGAGAAACAGAACGAGCAATAACGAGGCACGAGGTGCAAGCCATTTAAGGAGGAGAAGAAATTTCGCCGGGGCCCCGCTTCTAAGAGGCTGCAGGCTGTAACGAGAAGCGATAATGGCGCTCCGCTCGGCGAGAAGGTCCCCCGCGCTCCC
The DNA here is from genome assembly GCA_964035755.1 of Teleogryllus oceanicus. NCBI lineage: Eukaryota > Metazoa > Arthropoda > Insecta > Orthoptera > Gryllidae > Teleogryllus > Teleogryllus oceanicus. Next base: position 1,369,770 of record CAXIVR010000008.1, read on the forward strand.
GACAGCGCCACCGCTTTCAGCTTCGACCCCAACACCTCCGCCAACTCCTGCCTCTGCCTCCATCGCTTCCCCCTCCAACACCGACTCCACCTATACTTCCGCCTCCCCATACTCCACCGCTTACTCCTCCGCCTCCGTCTACACCTCTGCCAACACCAGACTACGCCACAGCGTCCACCCCTTCACCATCGCTTCCGTGTACACCTTCCGCCTCCGCCTACACCTTCCGCCTCCGCCTACACCTTCCGCCTCCGCCTACAACTCCGCCTCCGCCTACAACTCCGCCTCCGTCCTACAACCTGCCTCCGCCTACAACCGCCTCCGCCTACAACTCCGCCTCCGCCTACAACTCCGCCTCCGCCTACAACTCCGCCTCCGCCTACAACTCCGCCTCCGCCTACAACTCCGCCTCCGCCTACAACTCCGCCTCCGCCTACAACTCCGCCTCCGCCTACAACTCCACCCCGCCAACTTATCCGCCTTTACCTCATTCTCTTCCACCTCCGCCTCCACCTACAACTGCTCATCCACCTCCGTCAGGCTCAAACATCCCTAAATTCAAAATGTATTTGGATTATGGATATTCTATGTATTGTTCTGAAGGACCCTTCCTGGGCATCCTTAGTAGTTTCTAATATTATTGTTTTTAAACATAGTACATGTACGATGACATGTAGTTAAAAAACTGATTATGTATACTATGTAACTTAAAAACCCTTCAAAGACATAACATTGTCGAACAAGGACAATAAAAATCTAATTTAAAAAATCCACCTCTGCCCTAGCCTCACCTCCAGTTTCAGTTTTTCCTCCATATCAACCGCCCACCTTTCATTCTTCTCCTCCCCGCCACCGTCTCCGATTCCCCTCCTCGCCCCGTTCCTCCTCCCCCGGACCCGTCCGCTGCGGATTCCACCTCCGACTCTGCCTCGCCCTCGACTCTGATGCCAGCAGCACTTCCACCTCCACTTTCGCACCGCTTCGCCTCTATCTGGGCTCTCCCGAATAGCAGACGCTCTTACATCCAACACTCTTAACGTCTGGGTAATGAATTGAAAGGTTGCGCGAGATGTTGCACTGAATGAAGCAACCTTCCAATTATGCCTGGCTACTGCGGTTGAACGGCTAGGTAAACTGCGAGGGATGGGTTCTCGAGGAGGATATCTTATTTCGTTAATTGTGTCGCGTTGGAAGAAAATGAGCAGCGCAGGTAGTTACGTTGCGGCGGCGGTCGTACTGATCGTCACCATTTCGGCGAGTCACTGTTTGTGAAGGAGAGAGAAAGACAGCAAAGAAGGCGTGAATGTCAGTAGGGAATAAAAATGTGGCAAATATTTTAGGAATTTATTTTTCGGCATATCCTGTTCGTGGAGGAACTTCGCTCGTTTTTCATTGCCTTTTTTTTGTATCGGAAGAAGCTCATTGACTGCTGATTTGGGGTCCTTATTTTGCCATTTCTCTCTCACAAAAACGTATATCAGAGGCCGTTGGGGTCCCCCATTCGATCTTTGCGATCTTCTAACGATATCTTAAGACATGTAACTCCATATAATTTCATTGATATATTTCACACAAAATAATCCGATGTCTTCAAATCTCGATTATTTTGTGAGTTCATTCAGTGATTGAAATACATTATCACGACAATAACTTCGTTATTTTATCATTGCTACTCAACAGAATTGCTATGTTCGTTCAGGAAATGAGCTGCAAATTACTGTCACGGTAGTATACTCCAACTTCTCGTATCGATCCTATAAAATCATGTAGGTCCATTGACCCTAAAGAAAGATTAGAAATCAAAACTCAAAGGCGTAACATTTCGAAAATAATTCGTAAAACCGAAAGATCTCACTTGCATTACAACTTGTTTCTTAAAAACTAGTTATGCAAAAAATTGAAACATGGAGAAACGGAGTAAAAAAGGAATCGAATATGCTCGAATACACAAGAAACGCGATTATATGCACTAGCACACAAAATTTCCAGTAATATGCATTTTAAACATTTCAAAATAGGCCATTAGAACAGCGATATGGACAAACAACACACCCTGCACCAGAGCGCAAACTAAATGCAACGCATTTGCATGCGAATCCCCAGTCTATGGACGCTGGTGCGTGGAGCCCGTCGCGGTGTCTGGACTTCGTGTGTGTTTCCGAGCACTGCACCCGTGCTCGCACTCCGGAATCTCTGGGTGCCAAGTGGCTGAACACCCGCGGTCTTCCGTCCTGCTTTTCTGCCACGTTTTTCCTGGCCGTTACAATTTCGTTGTGCGCGTTGTGAAACAACCTGTGCCCTGCACTATAAATAATCCTCATCGTTCTCCGGACTCTGCAAATTAAAGTAAATGATGGTGCTGAGTAGGTTGGTAAATGGAAAAAAGTGATATTTTTCGTTCTGAAATTATGACGCTAACTTTTGCTCTTTTTATTCGTGTCGCTTAGTGTCGTCCGAGTTGCAACGAGGGCCCTTTTACCGTAAAGCTGCAGTACAAGCAGATGCCGCACCTGCACCTGTACGACGATCGATTTTACATTATCACAATTCTATACACACTTTCCACTTCTCCTCATACTACGTACGTAGTAAAGAGAGACTGTTGAAATCGCACGGCAGCAATCAGCGATTATTCGACAGAGAAACTCTTATTGTTGGACCCTGGTCATTAAATACATCTTGCTCCTGTACGAATTAATTATTTCCTCTAACAATTTAATTAGAATGTTGGTGATATAGATACCTTATTATTTCACAATAAATAAACAGAGGTTGTCTGGTATCAAATTTATATTTCGTCTTAAGATCTTTTCGATCGCGTAGCGATCATCGTCAGAGCTTGCAGCTGCTGGGCGGAAAACGAAGTTCTGCCACGGTGTAAGCAAGCAAAACAAACCAGATGAACATAAACCATGTCCAATTATTAAAAAACAACCACAAATCCCTCAAGAATTTAAAGTTATCAATCCGCTTAATACCATTCCCATATGAACAACAGATGAATAAGCAATCAAAGACTTCAAATCAACTTGACGTAAACATACCAAACTTATTAAAAATCCACCAACCAATCTAATACCAATTCAAATATAATTATATTTCAAACAACAAATTGTTATAATTCTAAAATACGTATTAAACCATAGCCCCAACTTTAATAAAACACCAGCCAACACCATTGAACCAGAAATAGGTGCCTCAACATGAGCCTTAGGTAATCATAAATGAACCATAAATATAGGTATTTTAACCAAAAAGCAACAATCATTCTTACATAAATATACAAATTATTAATTTCATCACCTCAAAACCCATATAAATATAAAGTACCATTACTTACATAAAAACTTAATAAACTAATTAATAAAGGTAATGATGCCAACAACGTATAAAATAATAAATAAATACCAGCCTGCACACGTTCAGGTTGATAACCCCACCCTAAAATTAAAAACAATGTAGGGATTAATCTTCTTTCAAAAAAATATAAAAAGATAATACATCAACTCTCGAAAAGCACATATTAACATTAATATTAAAAAATAATCATAAAAATAAAATGATTCCTATAATAATTATAATGATAAACTGAAGTTCTAGCGACAATTATTAGACCACAAATTCAAAATCTTAACAAGATTAAACCATATGATAATAAATCAAATCCTCAACTATAACCTAAACTTTCAATATTCCACTAATATTAATAGATAATATATAGCAAAAGATATAAAAAAATATAAATTGAACCATTCATCAAAATATTCCATTTAAAAGAAAGAGGATCATAAAGACAAATATCAAAATAAATTTTAACATCGTAATACCACAAAAGATTGAAAATAATCATTTCCATGAGAACGTACCATAGAAATTAAAATTCTAATCCTAAAGAACCTTCACAAACGCAAACACCAAATAAATTATTGAAAAAACAACTCATAAGACAATAATCCCAATCAAAAACTAATATAAAAAAGTAAATAACACTATATATTCCAAGCTCAACAAAACAATCAATAAATGTTTCCTTTAGAACAATAAACTCAAATTCCTCTCAAATAAAAAAACATAATCATTATAAATATAAAATATGCAAACATAAGTTTTAATAGTTTAAAATAAAACATTGGTCTTGTAAACCAAAATTAAGAATATCTTTAAAACTTCAGAGAAAGAATACAATTATTCCATCACTAATCCCCAAAATTAATATTTTAATTAAACTATTCTCTGATATTTTTCTATTAGTATCAACATTCATTATTATAATTATTAACATAATATTTACCATAATAAATCATCCCTAGCTATCACCATACTAATTATTATACAAACAATAATAATTTGCTTAACTACAGGATCAATTTCATATTCTTTTGGTTTTCATACATTCTATTTCTAATCTTTTAGGGGATACTGGTATTATTCATTTACATTACAAGATTAGCATCCAATGAAATATTTCAACTACCCATTAAAACTTTATTGACACTTATAGTTATTTCATCTCAATAATAATTTTTTATTCAATTATTTAAATCATTTACTATTAAATTTATTCAAAACGAATCCCTTTTAAATAACAATATCAATTTAATATTAGAGAACAACAACTTAAATCAACTTTACAATTATCCTAATTTCTCATTAACAATAATAACAATCATTTATTTTTTAATTACCTTAATTATTATTGTAAAATTACTTCTTTCCAAGAAGGTCCACTACGACATTCAAACTAATGAATAAACCTTTACGATCAAGACACCCTTTAATTAAAATTATTAACAACTCTTTAATTGATCTTCCAACTCCATCAAATATTTCAACTTGATGGAACTTTGGATCTCTATTAGGATTATGTTTAATTATTCAACTCATAACAGGAATCTTTCTCGCCATACATTACACCGCAGATATTACCATAGCTTTTTAATAGAGTAGCAAACATTTGTCGAGATGTAAACTTTGGATGATTATTACGAACCATCCACGCTAACGGAGCATCCTTTTTTCATTTGCCTTTATATACACGTAGGACGTGGTATATATTATGGATCTTATAATCTAATATATACCTGAATAGTAGGAGTTATTATTTTATTTCTAGTTATAGCTGCTGCTTTCATAGGGTATGTATTACCATGAGGTCAAATATCATTTTGAGGAGCCACTGTAATTACCAACCTATTATCAGCAATTCTTATTTAGGAACCGATTTAGTTCAATGGGTATGAGGGGATTTGCAGTTGATAATGCTACCTTAACTCGATTTTTCACTTTCCATTTCATAATCCCATTTATTGTAGCCGCATTCGTAATAATTCATTTACTATTTCTCCATCAAACAGGTTCAAATAATCCTATAGGAATTAATAGAAATTTAGATAAAATTCCATTCCACCCATACTTCACCTTTAAGGATATTGTAGGATTTTATTCATATTAACAACATTAATTATCTTATCATTAACAAATCCTTACTTACTAGGAGACCCGATAATTTCACCCCAGCTAATCCATTAGTGACCCTGTTCATATTCAACCCGAATGATACTTTTTATTCGCTTATGCAATTTTACGATCAATTCCTAATAAACTAGGTGGAGTTATAGCTCTTGTAGCATCCATTGCTATTCTATTCATTTTACCTTTCACTTCAACTAATAAATTCTTAGAATACAATTCTATCCAATTAATCAATTTTTATTCTGATCTTATACATCAATTGTTCTCCTATTAACTTGAATTGGAGCACGACCAGTTGAGGAACCTTATATCTTAACAGGACAAATCCTACCATCATATACTTTATATATTTTTAATTAATCCATAATACATAAACTATGAGATCACTTAACAAACTAAGTTAATAAGCTTAAAGCATTTTTTTGAAAACAAAAGATAGAACTTATTATTCTATTAACTTTCTTCTCAAAATGTCTCAATAAACTATACTATTATTAATTCAAAATGAAAACAACAAAAAAATAAAATAATTCAAAGAAACAGGCAAGTAAATTTTTCAAGCCAAATATATTAACTTATCATAACGAAAACGTGGTAATGTACCACGAACTCAAATAAAAATAAATGAAATAAAAACCAATAAAAAATAAAATAATAAAGAAAATAAGTCACCCCAAAAAATTAAAACAGTTATTATTCTCATAAATAAAATTCTTGAATATTCAGCCATAAAAATTAGTGCAAAACCTCCTCTTCATACTCAACATTAAAACCAGATACCAATTCAGATTCCCTTCCGAAAAATCAAAAGGAGTACGATTAGTTTCAGCTAAACAAGAAGAAAATCAACAAAAAATAAAGGAACACAAAGAAAAAATCATATATATAACTGATGAAAATAAAACAAATTCATACCAAACCCACTAACTAACACAATATATCTTAATAAAATCAATGCCATTCTTACTTCATAAGAAATTGTTTGAGCTACAGCACGTAACCCCCCAATAAAGCATAATTAGAATTAGAAGATCAACCAGCCAACATTATAGAATAAACCCTATACCAGTACAACAAAAAAATAATAATGCCAAATCAAATGAAATCAATTCACAACCCAAAGGATAAATCAATCAAACCAATAAAGACAAAAACAACCCAACAACCGGACAAAAAAATATATTAAATAATTAGACATTATAGGATAAGTTTGCTCCTTACAAAATAATTTAACGGCATCAGAAAAAGGTTGAGGAATTCTATCATTCCTACCTTATTAGGACCTTTACGAATCTGAATATAACCCAAAACCTTACGCTCCAATAAATTTAAAAAAGCCACACCAATTAAGACAAAAATAACCAGTACAATATAATTAATCAATCCCATTATATAATTTAACAATACTATATGTAATATTATTACATTCATGAATTCTAAATTCATAGCACTTAATTCTACCCAAAATAGTAATTAATATTATTCCTTATAATAAATCATTTAATATATTCAACCTTTCGTACTAAAACATATATGCATATAAATAGAGATAGAAACCAACCTGGCTCACACCGGTCTGAACTCAGATCATGTAAGAATTTAATGGTCGAACAGACCAATAAATTAAGCTTCTGCACTAATAATTTTCTTAATCCAACATCGAGGTCGCAATCTTTATTATCATAAGAACTCTCCAATAACATTACGCTGTTATCCCTAAGTATCTTCATCTTTATTCCATAATATAGGTTCAATTAACCAATCATCATAGTTAAATAATAAGAAGTTATCATATTCCCTTGTCACCCCAACCAAATACAATACATTAAAAATAATTAAATACAATCTAAAAAAAAAATTTAATGCATATTATCAAGATCTATAGGTCTTCTCGTCCCTATTATCATTTGAGCCTTTTGACTCAAAAGTAAAATTCAAGTCATCATCACGAGACAGTAATTATTTCGTCAAACCATTCATTCCAGCCTTCAATTAAAAGACTAATGATTATGCTACCTTTGCACGGTCAATATACCGCGGCCATTAAAAACCTCATTGGGCAGGTACGACTTCATATTAAATCAAGAAGACATGTTTTTGATAAACAGGCGAACAATTATTTTGCCTAATCCTTAAAATAAATAAACATCAATATAAAATAAACAATAAATCATTTACTAATTACATCATTATTACATAAAATATAAATTAATTTTAACATCTCAATATAATCTTAATATCAAACCATAAAAATAATTAAACAAAATGATTTATAACAAACTCATAAATAATAACTAACTAAAAGCCCATATTATACAATTAATATACATTACATCAATATTTAAATTCATAATCCAAGCTTATCCCCAGAATAATAAGTATTTCAAATAATAATAACAATACATACATACATATATATATATATATATATATATATATATATATATATATATAAATAAATATTATAATAAAAACTAAAATTAAATTTTCATCTTGAGAAACTAGATATCTTAAAAACGAATAACATTTCATTACCATATGTCCATTCAATATATTTATACAACAATATAAATCATAAACAAATAACTCTTTTCAATTCGAGAACAAAAATAAATTAATAATTTTAATAAACCCTGATACAAAAGGTACAAATTATATTTCTCCTCAAAATAATATTTTCAATTCTTTCACATTTCCATCACTGTAATAATCAACTATAATAATATAAATAAATTCATAATTAATACTAAAATAATAACATAAAAACACTTTTAATTAATAATAATAATATTTATATTATCAAAATATCTGATTTGCACAAAACCTCTCAATGTAAATGGAATGCTCACTATCCAAGCTCTACTTTGCCATTCCAGATACACCTTCCGGTACATCTACTATGTTACGACTTATCTCATCTTAAAACGAGAGCGACGGGCGATATGTACACATTCTAGAGCCAAAATCAATAATCAATTTATATTAATTTACAATCAAATCCACCTTCAAATAAATTATTCAAATATTATCCATATAAATAAATCTATTGTAATCCATCTCTACTTAATCATTAGCTACACCTTGACCTGACATAACATAAAATAATATATAATGAAATTTTATACTCTCCACAAGATAATCTTACTGACGGCGGTATATAAGCTGATAACAAAATTAAGTATTTTAAATCGTGTATTATCAATTACAGGACAGATTCCTCTGAAAGGACTAAAACACCGCCAAATTCTTTGGGTTTCAAGATCATAACTATTACTACCCCAACAATTTTTTATTTACATAACACATAATAGGGTATCTAATCCTAGTCTACAAATATAATTTCGAAGCTTCATTATAATTTTAATCAAAAATACAATTTATTTATTCCACCAAAATTAATAATAAAATACATGAAAATAATAATAACAATTAACTTCTAATTAAAAATATTCACTTGTATTTCACGTCTAACTGCGGCAGCTGGCACGCATTTAACCAATACTATAAGAAAAACTATATCAAAAACAATTTTATTGTATAAAACTAATTACTACTACTTCACCTTTTAGATAATTAATATATGTAAAACATTCCTAAAGCAAATAACAAAACAAGAATAAACTTTATTTATCACAACCACTTAATGGATCAACTCAAAATATGATATTAACAAAACTAAACAAATAAAAAATAAAGAAACATAAACAAATAAACAAAATCAATTTATTTTTCGCGGTTCAAAGATCTTGGGGCGTGCCTAGACATTCCAGAAATATGAACAGTCCAGCCAACCGTCCAATATTTCTGAAAGCAACCTTAAAAACTTTATTTATCACAACCACTTAATGGATCAACTCAAAATATGATATTAACAAAACTAAACAAATAAAAATAAAGAAACATAAACAAATAAACAAAATCAATTTATTTTTCGCGGTTCAAAGATCTTGGGGCGTGCCTCAGACATTCCAGAAATATGAACAGTCCAGCCAACCGTCCAATATTTCTGAAAGCAACCTTAAAACTTTATTTATCACAACCCACTTAATGGATCAACTCAAAATATGATATTAACAAAACTAAACAAATAAAAATAAAGAAACATAAACAAATAAACAAAATCAATTTATTTTTCGCGGTTCAAAGATCTTGGGGCGTGCCTCTAGATATTCCAGAAATATGAACAGTCCAGCCAACCGTCCAATATTTCTGAAAGCAACCTTAAAAACTTTATTTATCACAACCCACTTAATGGATCAACTCAAAATATGATATTAACAAAACTAAACAAATAAAAATAAAGAAACATAAACAAATAAACAAAATCAATTTATTTTTCATGGTTCAAAGATCTTGGGGCGTGCCTCAGACATTCCAGAAATATGAACAGTCCAGCCAACCGTCCAATATTTCTGAAAGCAACTTAAAAACTTTATTTATCACAACCACTTAATGGATCAACTCAAAATATGATATTAACAAAACTAAACAAATAAAAAATAAAGAAACATAAACAAATAAACAAAATCAATTTATTTTTTCGCGGTTCAAAAGATCTTGGGGGGCGTGCCCCCCAGACATTCCAGAAATATGAACAGTCCAGCCAACCGTCCAATATTTCTGAAAGCAACCTAATACCAAACTTAATACTATATATATATACTTATTGGCAAAATTAATACTACTGATATTATAACCTAATTTTCCTTTTTTTTCCTAGCAAAAAGGAAAAATTATCGGTATAATAATAAATATATATATCAAGATTCAATACAATAAAGATCAATAGAATTTACCAACCATATTTTATATAATAAAAAAAGTTTTTTACGAGGTTGGTATAATATGTATTTTATAATATATAAGCATTTATTTAATAGCTATATATATATATATATAAATATACTGCATATAATACATTTTAACTATAAGTATTCTAAAATTTACTTCTATATGCATACACACTAAAGTGATGATGACTATTTAATAAATTTATTATATATATAAGATGAACCTAATAGAACTGATATTCTGTAGATTATATATATATATAAAAAGATCTTATATACCAAAGAATAGTAGAAAACCATCAGTCAAGGAAGCACAATCTGCAAAATAAAAAGATTGTGCTTCCTAATTAGACTAATGGTTTTCTACTATTCTCCTTTTTTCTTCTATTCTAATTATATTTTATTTATTTATTATATTTTTCCTTTTGCTTCTTCTTATTTTATTTTATTCAATAAACTAAAACATTATTTATTTATGAACTAGAGTTCATAAACTTTACAATAAAGTTTTAAACTTAATGGAATGCCTGAATAAAGGATTATCTTGATAGGATAAATTATGTAAATTTTATATTACTTTCATTGAATTTAATAGAATTAAACTATTACTTAAAAAATTTAAAATTTTTCGTGCATCATACACTAAAATTCATAAAAGATAAGCTAATTAAGCTAATGGGTTCATACCCCATTTATAAAGGTAATAATCCTTTTCTTTTTAATTCAATATTTAATCCTTCAAAAGTATTATTTATATCAATACTAATTTTGGGTACAATAATTTCTATTAGATCTAATTCATGACCAGCCACATGAATAGGACTAGAAATTAATTTGTTAGCCTTTATTCCTTTAATATCCACAAAATCTAATATAATATCAACAGAAGCTGCCATAAAATATTTTATTGTACAAGCCATAGCTTCATCAATACTATTAACTTTCATTATTCTTGATTCTATCTTATATTTCATAAATGAAAATTTAATTAATTCATTAGTTTCCACTACATTATTTATGAAAATGGGAGCAGCACCTTTTCATATATGATTTCCATCCGTAATAGAAGGATTATCATGATTTAACTGTTTCATTTTAATAACATGACAAAAATTAGCCCCATTTATTATCTTATCCTATTAACATACTATCAACCAATCATAATATCCGTAATATTATCATCAATTTTCATCGGTTCAATTGGGGCTTAATCAAACATCTACACGTAAAATCATAACTTATTCTTCCATTAACTATATTGGTGAATATTAATAGGATTAATATTATCAGAAAACCTTTGACAAATCTATTTTGTTATTTATTCAATCTTATCAACAACTATTCTATTAATTTTCTCTAATATTTCCGCTCAGCATTCAAATCAAATCTCATTAAGATGGGATTCACCAGCAATAAAATTTTTATTTCAATCAATCTTATATCTCTTGGTGGCTTACCACCTTCTTAGGATTCTTACCTAAATGAATAATTATTCAAAATTTTGTTATAATAATATACAATTTCTAGTATTAATCATAATTTTATTCACATTAATCACCTTTCTATTACTTACGACTAATAATATCATCCTTCTTAATCAACATTAACCAATTAAAATGAAATTGTTCACGATGATATCAAAAAATAAATAATTTCCATTGAATTTCCCTATTAACAAGAATGTCATTAATAACACTTCCCTTCTATCCAGTTATATTTTTCAGAATATAAGGCCTTAAGTTAACTAAACTATTAGCCTTCAAAGCTGAAAATAAAATGATGATATTTTAGGTCTTAGTAAAATTTACACCTTTAGAATTGCAGTCTAAAATCATTGTTGAATATAAAAACCCATATGATAAAGGAAAAAATTTTCATGAAAAGATTTACAATCTATCGCCTATCATTCAGCCACTTTATCGCAACGATGATTATTTTCTACTAATCATAAAGACATTGAACTTTATATTTCATTTTTGGAGCTTGATCTGGAATAGTAGGTACATCTTTAAGTATTTTAATTCGAACAGAATTAGGACAACCAGGATATCTTATTGGTGATGATCAAACTTATAATGTTATTGTTACTGCACATGCATTTGTCATAATCTTTTTCATAGTAATACCAATTATAATTGGGGATTTGGAAATTGACTGGTACCACTAATATTAGGAGCTCCTGATATAGCATTTCCACGAATAAATAATATAAGATTTTGATTATTACCACCATCATTAACCCTTTTATTAACCAGAAGAATAGTTGAAAATGGGGCAGGAAACAGGATGAACGGTATACCCACCATTATCAACCGGCATTGCTCATGCAGGTGCATCCGTTGATTTAGCTATTTTTCATTACATCTAGCAGGATTTCTCCATTTTAGGAGCTGTCAATTTTATTACAACCATAATTAATATACGAGCCCTGGAATATCAATAGATCAAACTCATTATTCGTATGAGCCGTTGGTATTACAGCCCTTCTTTTATTATTATCATTACCAGTATTAGCTGGTGCTATTACCATATTATTAACAGATCGAAACTTAAATACTTCATTTTTCGATCCTGCAGGAGGAGGTGACCTATTCTCTACCAACATTTATTTTGATTCTTTGGTCATCCAGAGGTTTATATTCTTATTTTACCAGGCTTTGGAATAATCTCTCATATTATTAGACAAGAAAGAGGTAAAAGGAAGCATTTGGAACACTTGGGATAATTTATGCCATATTTGCCATTGGTTTATTAGGATTTGTTGTATGAGCACATCATATATTTACTGTTGGTATGGATGTAGATACTCGAGCATATTTCACTTCAGCCACTATAATTATTGCCGTCCCAACAGGAATTAAAATTTTTAGTTGATTAGCAACCCTCCATGGATCTCAATTATCCTACAATCCTTCATTATTATGATCCTTAGGGTTTGTTTTCCTATTTACTATTGGAGGTTTAACAGGAATTGTATTAGCAAATTCATCAATTGATTTATCCTTCATGATACATATTATGTAGTTGCTCATTTTCATTATGTACTTTCCATAGGGCGGTATTTGCAATCATAGCCGGATTTATTCACTGATATCCTTTATTTACAGGATTAACAATAAATCCTAAATGATTAAAATACAATTCATAGTAATATTCATTGGGGTTAATTTAACATTTTTCCCTCAACATTTTTTAGGTCTAGCTGGTATACCACGACGGTACTCGATTATCCAGACGCTTATACTTCATGAAATATTTTATCATCATTAGGTTCAACTATTTCCTTAATCGGGATTATTATATTAATCTTCATTATATGAGAGAGAATAATTTCACACCGGAAACTATTATTTTCTATAAACTTAAATAGTTCTTTAGAATGATATCAAAATCTCCCACCTGCAGAACATTCATATTCAGAACTTCCAATTCTTTCTAATTACTAATATGGCAGAAAAGTGCAATGAATTTAAGCTTCATTAATAAAGGATTCTTTTTAGTATAATGGCCACATGATCCAATTTAAATTTACAAAATAGATCATCCCCTGATGGAACAACTTATCTTCTTTCACGACCACACCTTATTAATCCTATTAATAATTACAATCCTTGTCACATATATTATATCAATATTATTTTCAATTTATATACTAATCGATTTCTTCTGAAGGACAAACCATTGAAATTATTTGAACCATTCTACCTGCTATTACATTAATTTTTATTGCTTTACCTTCACTACGACTATTATATCTTCTAGATGAATCCATAGATCCTTTAATTACAATAAAACGATTGGTCATCAATGATATTGATCATATGAATATATAGATTTTAAAAATACAATTGAATTTGATTCTTATATATCAGCTTTAGAAAATATAAGATCATTTCGACTCCTAGATGTAGATAATCGAACAATCTTACCAATAAATACCCAAATTCGAACATTAGTTACAGCCGCTGACGTAATTCACTCATGAACAGTACCTGCCTTAGGTGTAAAAACTGATGCTACACCAGGTCGATTAAATCAGATTAACTTCATAATTAATCGACCTGGTGTATTTACGGTCAATGTTCAGAAATTTGCGGCGCAAATCACAGATTCATACCAATCGTAATTGAAAGAGTAAATTTAAAAACTTTTATTAATTGAGTAAAAATTATTCATCATTAGATGACTGAAAGTAAGTATTGATCTCTTAAATCACATTATAGTAATTAACGACTACTTCTAATGAAAGAGATTAGTTAATTATAACATTAATATGTCATATTAAAATTATTACTATAGTAATATCTCTTAATTCCTCAAATAGCCCCAATAATATGAATATCTTTAATAATTTTCTTTATCATTACATTAATTATTATTATAACAATAAATTACTTCTTAATCCAACCAACTTTATCTACAAAAAAAATACATTTCAAAATCAATTCAATTAATTGAAAATGATAACCAATTTATTTTCTTCATTTGATCCCACATCTAACATCTTAAATATTCCTATAAATTGATTAAGAACACTTCTAGGATTATTGATTTTACCATCTTATTATTGATTAATTCCTAGTCGAAGATCATTAATATGAAATTTATTGATCAATAAATTATATAATGAATTTAAAACTTTATTAGTTGGAAATAAAAATATAGGAAGATCATTTATATTCATCTCATTATTTTCAATTATTTTATTTAATAACTTTCTAGGATTATTTCCTTACATTTTCACGAGTTCAAGCCACTTAACATTTACATTATCCTTAGCATTACCATTCTGATTATCATTTATATTATATGGATGAGTTAATAATACTCAACATATATTTGCACACTTAGTACCTCAAGGTACTCCCCCCATTTAATACCCTTTATAGTATGCATTGAAACAATTAGTAATATTATTCGTCCATTAACCCTAGCAGTACGGTTAGCTGCAAATATAATTGCAGGTCATCTTTTATTAACATTATTAGGAAACACAGGACCCATAATTATAAATTCAACCATTTTAATTCAAATTCTCATTCTATCACAAATTCTTCTATTAACCTCGAACTAGCAGTTTCAATTATTCAATCTTATGTATTTGCTGTTCTAACCACATTATATTCAAGAGAAGTAAATTAATGTCAACACATCAAAATCACCCATTTCATTTAGTTAATATTAGTCCATGACCCATTACAGGTGCTATTGGAGCTATAACAATAGCAGCAGGTTTAATTAGAATATTTCATCAATATAAATTTATTATTATTACAATAGGGTTTATAATTACATTATTAACCATAATTCAATGATGACGTGATATTACACGAGAAGGAACTTATCAAGGAATACACACATCTGTTGTAAATTTTGGATTACGATGAGGAATAATTTTATTTATCGTATCAGAAGTATTCTTCTTATTTCCTTTTTGAGCATTTTTTCATAGAAGATTAGCTCCTTCTATTGAATTAGGTATAACTTGACCACCAATAGGAATCAAACCATTCAATCCTATACAAATTCCATTATTAAATACAGCTATTCTTCTTGCATCAGGAATTACAGTAACATGAGCTCATCATAGATTAATAGAAAATAATTATAGACAAACCACTCAAGGGTTGCTATTAACTATTATTCTAGGAGTATATTTCACTATTCTACAAGCATATGAGTATATCGAAGCCCCATTCACCATTGCAGATTCAGTTTACGGATCATCCTTTTATAGCTACGGGATTTCATGGATTACACGTTATTATTGGTACAACATTTCTTTCAGTTTGTTTAATACGACATATAATATTCCATTTCTCATCTAATCACCATTTCGGGTTTGAAGCAGCAGCATGATACTGACACTTTGTAGATATTGTATGATTATTCTTATATATTTCAATTTATTGATGAGGTAGATATTTATTTAGTATATATATAGTATATTTGACTTCCAATCAAAAGGATTGATCTTCAAAATAAATAATCTTAATTATTTCCATCATTATTAGTTTCACTTTAATTTTATCTATTATCTTAATATTCTTATCATTAACTTTATCTAAAAAAAGACTTTTAGATCGAGAAAAAATTTCCCTTTGAATGTGGATTTGATCCAAAAAGATCGGCTCGTCTTCCTTTTCTACGATTCTTTTAATTGCAGTAATTTTCTTAATTTTTGATGTGAAATTGCTTTAATTATACCTGCTATAATCATTCAAATATCTTCCAATCCATTATATTGAATTTTCACATTAATATTTTTATTCTAATTTTACTTGGATTATATCATGAATGAAATCAAGGAGCTTTACAATGAGCAGAATAGGATTATAGTTAAATATAATATTTGGGTTGCATTCAAAAGGTATTGATTAATTCAATTAATCTCAATTAAGAAGCAATTTATGCATTCAGTTTCGACCTGAAAGAGAGAATTTAATCCTTAATTATTTATAAATAAAAATATTTTCTGTATAATGAAAATATACCGTTTTAATATAAACTATATAAATTAGAAATAACAACGGAATTTAACCGCTAAAAAGATAAGTTAGCAGCTCACTTTTGTACAACTTATTTCCTTAATTGGAAAATAATTCAATGATATTATTAACAAAAATATACCTCTTTTTGGTTTATATATATATATATATATATATATACTTAAAGTATATATACTTAAAGACATTTTTCTATCTCCCTAACATCTTCAATGTTATACTCTCATATAAGCTATTTAAGTTAATTTATTGTATAGATCAAAAATATAACAAAAATAAACAACCAAAATATAAATCTCAATAAATAATGCTTGAAATAATTAAATTGATAATCCTGATTTAATATTCTTATCTTATAAAGATACATAAATATACCTTGACCTCATATAAGGAACCTTAATCTTACAAAACAACTATTTTTAAAAAAAAATCTATTATAATTTACTATTAAAGATAACTCAAAACCTAATCAACCACCAATAAAACTTACTATTAAGGCTAAAGTCTTCATATAGAAAGATAAACAAATTATTCTAGGAGTAGATATTATTACTCATGATAATAGTGAACCACCAATTACAGATATTAATACCAATATGAATATGGGACCAATAAATCCATAATTTTCATCACCTAAACAATGAATTCTCCTGAAATTAAATTCACCTACCACAACATAATAAATTAATCGAAAAGTATAGCATACTGTTAAACCAGTAGAAAGGAAAAATAGCAGGAAAATTAATAAATTAGAATTCTTATTAATCTTAATTCTAAAATTAAATCCTTAGAATAAAATCCTGACAAAAAAGGTATACCACATAAAGCCAAATTAGAAATTAAAAAACATACAGAAGTTAGAGGTATTTGATTAATAATACCACCCATACCACGAATATCTTGAAGATCATTAAAACCATGAATAATAACACCGGCACATATAAATAGCAAAGCTTTAAATAATGCATGAGTTAATAAATGAAAAAAAGCCAAATCATAACAACCTAATCCAATAGTTCTTATCATAAGTCCTAATTGACTCAATGTAGATAAAGCAATAATTTTTTCAAATCAAACTCAAAATTGGCACCTAAACCGGACATAAATATAGTTAAAACCAATAAATAACATAAAATCACTTATTGAATACATTTCAATAATTAATCCAAACCGAATTAATAAATAAACACCTGCCGTTACCAAAGTTGACGAATGAACCAAAGCAGACACGGGTGTAGGAGCAGCTATTGCTGCAGGAAGTCAAGAAGAAAAAGGAATTTGAGCTCTTTTAGTTATAGCTGCTAATACAACCAAAACAACCAAATACTTCATTTCACTATTTACTTCACCCAAATTATTAATTCATAAATAATTTCAACTACATAACTTATTATTCAAGCAATTGATAATAATAAAGCCACATCACCAATACGATTTGATAAAGCTGTAATTATACCGGCATTATATGATTTCACATTCTGATAATAAATAACCAAACAATAAGAAACTAATCCTAATCCATCCCATCCTAATAAAATACTAATTAAATTAGGTCTAATAATTAAAAACATTATTGATAATACAAATATTAGTACTAAAATAACAAAACGAGACAAATTCTCATCTCCCAATATATATATATCTCTATAATAAATAACTAAAGAAGAAATATACATCACAAATCTCATAAAAATTAATGATTTATAAACCAAAAGAATTCTTATAATAACATTACAAGAATTAATAGAGACAATATTTCAATCCAAAAAATAACATAATCATTAATAAAACAAACAATCCAAAAAAACATAATCATTGATATAATAAACAAAACAACAAAAGATAATTTGCAAATAAAATTATTATAATTAATAGCTCAATATATTTTCAATATACCATTAATATCACAAATCAACATTCTAATTAAACTAATAAAGCTAAATACAAGAAAAAAAAAATCCCACGCAAAATTAACATATTTAAAGGAAACCAATGCAAAACAATAATATATATTCAAGAAAATAACCATTTATATAACTATATAACCTAGAAAAATTTATTCCATGCTGACTATAAGAAAATAAATATAAACTATAAGCAGCACCAAAAATGATATAAAAGCAATTATAAATATTCTCAATCAACTCCAGCTCATTACTCTATTAATTAATCTAATTTCTGCGGAACTTCGTTTTCCGCCCAGCAGCTGCAAGCTCTGACGATGATCGCTACGCGATCGAAAAGATCTTAAGACGAAATATAAATTTGATACCAGACAACCTCTGTTTATTTATTGTTTCCTCTAACAAGTTGTGCAATCCGAATTCACGTTTTGTTGGTCCTTGATACTGAAAAATTGACTGATGTCAAAATGTCTGTTTGTGAGGGTCTGTCTGTGTGAGTGCCTGTATGTGTGTGGATCTGTGTCCTTGTGTATAGTTTGGCTGTGTCTGCCTGTGTTTGTTGTGCATCTATCTGTAAGTCTATTTGTGTGTGTGTGTGTGTGTGTGTCCATCCGTCTATGGTCATCGCTATCACGTACACCGTTCAGAAGATTTTCTCCAGAATTGATATTCCCAAATCGATCTGAAAACATACGTGGCTCTACGAGTTTGAAATGGATATTTTTATTTTTGAGAGTACTGTAGCGTCACGTTGGCGGCCGTGGGTGGGAGGAGGAGCGGAAGTATCTCATACCTGCGGGCTGAATAGCCTTGGCGCCATGGCGTTGGGATATATTTAGACCAAGTGGACACCAGCTTGACCTGGAAGGTCACGTGGTAAACGCGAGCCTTCCTCCTACACCAAGGACGGCCACGTGACGGCTACACTCTTAGGTATAACATCGAGCCGACGAGCTCACACGGGGGTTTTTGTTTTGGAAACCTCGCGCGATGCGCAAAACTTTACGCCCAAGCTGGAGCGTGTCGTGCCTCTTGCACGGGTGACGAGGTCACGGTAGTGGCGCGGGAGAAGCGTCAGTGGAGGCGGGGCCTCCCTAGTGGGGCATCCACGGGGAAATACTCAAAAGTGTGTAATTTTGGAGCAGAATTTAGTTATTGTACATACGTGTGAATATCTGTGTGTTTTTCTCCATGACGCCTCAGTACTTTACATGACTCCTTCAAATTTTCGAAATTTATCCAATGGTTCCCATTTGTTATTACACTTGGTGTGAAATACACATAAGAAAACATTTTCTTGAAAAACAGATCTCATTATATATTTAATATTTTTACGTAGTACGTATCAAAATATTGAAAAAAGTGTTGGTCCCATTTGCGGAGAAGGCTATATTTTCGAAAAAGTACAATAATGTTGAAAGAGAATTTTAATGAAAAATGTTCTAAAACTAAATCTTGCAATAAGGTAATATACAATGTTTAAAAAATAGACTATTTTAGCGTCTTATACCAGACGTAAATGCAGTTTATAAAAATATTGTCAAAAAGAGCTGCAATTTTTTTTCAATTTTTCCTCAAATAGGGCCAACGACGCTTAGAATAATGGGGAGATCTCATTTTCATTTAACTCTCAGGATTTTTGAAAATTGGAAAAGTTGGGGATAATGTGATGAAGTATGTGATATTGTAGCAGCACTAGCTCTTATCTGCTTCCAATGATCGCCAACAAAAAAAAACTTTAAACATTTTTGTGATTCATTATACAATGTGATATTTTAACAGCCAGTTTAAATACACGCAGCGAAAAGTAAGAAGCTCTATTAAGAGGCCACGGCGTTAAAAATCGGAGAAATGTAAACTGATGAACTTCTACGACTTAGCAACAGTTATGTAGCTGTAAATACAGCACCAAAAAGTCTCATATCTTTGATTTTTTTCGAACACTAAAATATTCGATAATTACAGATTTACTATACATGTGCTTGAGGCTTGACTTAGCAACAGTTATGTAGCTGTAAATACAGCGCCAAAAGTCTCATATCTTTGTTTTTTACTAAAATATTCGATAATTACAGATTTACTATACATGTGCTTGAGGCTTGACTTAGCAACAGTTATGTAGCTGTAAATACAGCGCCAAAATGTCTCATATCTTTGATTTTTTTCGAACACTAAAATATTCGATAATTACAGATTTACTATACATGTGCTTGAGGCTCCCCCTACGAAGAATGGAGCCAAAGGAGTCACGTTCACGCTGAGCCCCGCAAATAAATTGGAACGTTGAGGTCCGCGCGTGGCGCTTGTGTGACATGAATGTCCGTTCGAGAGGTTACGCTCGTTTGCGCACAACGGCCATCATCGGTGACTGGAGCAATTGAGCGTAGCGAGCAGCTGAGGACCACTGGCCTGACAAAGCGGCAGGCTGCCGGCTGAGGTTCAGTTGAGTGTTCCATTTAATGTACTGTATAAACACTGTTCGCCAAACTTACGGTTTTTCTTTGGCCGATAAAGCAGACCTTGATGACAATTAATATTTTTTTCTTTAAGTCGCTTTTTAACAACTAGGATTGCTTATGTTGGAGTAAATGTAGGGGAACACGACACGTAAGGACAACACAAGCACACACAAAAATCCATGCCCGTGGTGAGATTGCCTATAGGCCAGAGTGACCTCGGCTATCCAGACGGCTAATAATTTTTATTAACGTGCTCTTAAAATAATACTGATAGTTACCAATATTTGATTATTAGTCGTAGGAAAACTTTACTGTGATTCAGATAACTATTTTCAACAATACTCGAAAATCTACTTTCTTTTTTACCATTGTTATTCCATAATACTACGCTTTATGCGTTTTTTCCAATGGAGACTGTACTAGACCTAAAAGAGTCAATATGTTTCATAGCTTTTTGTGTGAATGAAGAAAATGAATAATTCAAAGCACAGGAAATTATTTCGTTTGCCATTTTACTAAGAAAACTTTGAGGCATAACATATTGTCAATAATATTTGTTGTTCCATAATGTTCAAACGTTTGCCAAGAAGACACTCGAAAAATACGGAAACACGTTCGGCAGGTGTTCTTGCTTCTGAGAACAAAAAGTGAAATGACTTAATCATTTCTTTGAATTTTGTGTTGTGGACACACCTACATTACTTTGATAATGTTTTTGAACTTTATTGTGCTCTCGAACCTGTAGAATATTCAAAAACCGTTTTTATTATTACTATAATTAACATACACATGTGTCTCAGAATATAAGTTACAAACTTCTAGAGCACGCAGCGGGGTCAAAAATGACTACTTTTGCCACTGAACATGCAATGAGAAATTCCATAGGACGAAATTACACACTTCCACTTATTGTTAGGCAAACCCGTATGCACATGTGTTCGACAGATATTTTTCCCTACTGCATCTGAATTATGTATTAGAGAAGTTCACTGTAAACTTCTAAGTTTTACAGGAAACACTCGTCTGTGATTAACCACATTTCAAATATAAGGGTGAGAGAATATCCATTAATTTTGTGGTGACACGCGTCAATTTATACTGAATCTTCAATTAGAAACCGACTTTGTAAAACACTGCGGTCGATTAGTCATTTAGAAGAAACCGGAACTCACTGAATAGAGGATCCAGTGATTTCAGAAACATTTTAATTTCGCAGTTGACAATAAGCTCATTTTTCAGGTCAACATTGGCGTAAATAAATAAATAATCAAGTAACAGAATTTGTCCCTAAATGACGAACAGTAACCGACATCCCGAACTCGATTTGTGCAGTCGGTAGACGAATACAACCTCTTCCCTCGACAAAAACGAGCCGTGGAGTGATATCTATGTTCACGTCATGTAGCCACTTCTCATAATTTCCCCCCGCGTCCTGTCATTTATCAGTGGCTATTAGGGGCTCAAAACTTTTTCAGCGTTTTTCAGGCGAGCGAGTTCAGCAGGAAAATGCTGCCGTGGCAACGCCTCCCTTCGGCAGTTAGGTTTAAACAAGACTATTACGCGGTTGCAGAGAGGGTCCATGTGCAAGTAGGTGTCGGGAACGTGACGCGGGCCCATTAGTAAATAATTTATTAAAGTCCGCGCGAGTTATAAATTCATTAGCGGGTCCGCACTGGTGGTCCAGACCTCGGGCTAGTGCTGCGTTGGCGATGTAAGCCTGGGACTGGCTTTTTGGCCCGTTGTAACTGACGCAAGGTCGGGTAGCACTCAACCTACTGTTGTTGGGATAACGATATTTTAAAATTGCAGTAATGATATACGCGCACATTGTTATGAGATTTACACGGTTTAGGAGAAGATGACGTGTGAGTTTACACAAGAATTCCATCATATCGAAAAATTGTGCGTGTAAGTTACATTTTACTTTCGTTTGTTCCTACGCTGCTTGAATTTAAAAAAAATCCATATCATCGCAAACAATACTTACAAGATTGTTATTTGTTAGATTAATTGTTATGTTAAATTGTGTAAGACCTAGAGCCAATTCAAACTTGTTAAGCTCTCATGTACGCCTACGCTAAGCTGCCTTTGAAAGGCTTTCGAATTTTGTCAGGAACCCGCCGAGATCTCCGTATTCGAGAACATTTCCGAGTAGTCAGAAACGGAAGTTACACGATTACCTCTGCATTACATATGTGACACGATGAGAGGGATCCAAGTTGAATAATGAACAATAGTACTATACAGCGGGCGAAGGTTTGGCTATTTGAATTAAATGAATTGAAGGGTTTGGGGCATTAACCAGATAAGCCACAACGAGACTCTCACTATTTGTGAATGTTAATTTATCGATTTCAGAGGTTATGTGTATGACCTTATACATTCTTCGAACCTTTCTTAAGCACGAACAACACAGTTACAAAACGAGACATCGACTAAAATCGTGATAATAACATTCAATACTAGCCGGAGGTTTGCTATGACTTAACCTGTCACCGTCCCAAACCCATCATTTGAAGGTGACGAGGCAAAGTGCTTACACTCATATCATTTATCCAAAATAAAGATCTAAGAATTTTGCACGGCTACACTCTTATGATGATTATGATGAATGCCACCTGGATTGCCGAGCTTAGCAGGCAGAGAAGGACCCTAGGACCTCTCGGTCATAGGTGCTGCAGTGACATCAATTGCAGTGGCGAATCCTGAACATTATTTTAAATATACCGCATTTTATGGAATCTACTTCTACCGTTGTCTTTTATTTTGAGATTTTCTGAAATCCCAATACTACGAAATTCCGTCCTTAATAATTGTTCTCTAAGACAATTACAGAAACCACTAACTTCTGGATCATTAACACACTCCATTTTCACAAAAATTTGAGAGAAGCGTAACTTACGAACGACCAGAGAAGACTGTTCACCGCAATATTTTGCGGTGCCTACCGACCGTCCAGACGCGCATTCTCCCCTCTCCCCGCCCTTGAAACATGAGAAGCCCTTAGGTTATCGCGGCTGGCAGGCGGTGCCTTCGCCTGCGCTAGCGAATTCTCTGGACAGTATTAAGAACTGTTTGAAACTTCTCACTCTACCGCACTTCATGCGCTTACGGATACGGAAGACTGACTGGCTCTCGGTAGAAAACAGTGTTATTTTTTCGCATCTGTTTTAAAGCTTTCAAAATATCAATAACTTTTTAGAGGTTTACCAAACTTATAAAATATTTCTTATACACTTTGAATTGCTAGGTATACCGGCGGTATACGCGGTGTATCGGAGAAATCTCCACTGATCAATTGATTCCCTGAGCTTCCTCAGGCAGTGCGCGGCAGAAGATATATATATATATATATATATATATATATATATATATATATATATATATATAACTGTTTGTATACAATTAGAGCATCACGAGAGTAAATAATTTTAACAAGATACATAATGCATTATTTAACATTTGAACTGTATAAATGTGTATAAACAACCTGTAACAAGTATTGTATTGCAGCTTCCGGGTCAATGACACCCATCTCGATCAGGTTTTTCGTCCAGTTTCCCTGATCCATTGAGCAAATGCTGAGATGGCCCCTTGTTTTGCTTCTGGACATAAATTTAACTTCATTTTCTGTGCACGTCTTCTAGAATTCAGTGGGAAATACAATTATTCAAATTATCGTTTCCATGTTGTCGCGGCAGGAAGTATTATTCCGAAGGACAACATGGATAAGAGCCAAAATTTATTGCCTTTTTATCCTTGAAAATAGATTTTATTAAATGGAAGCTTTTTTTTCCTTTTCAAAATTTAAGTAGTATATGACTTAGTGTAGCGATCACAGAATTTTGAAAATGTGCACACATTTGACTTTTCCCCATAGCACGTCATGCGCAGTTTTTAACTGTTTTTCAGACGTAAAATAAATAAAAATAAAATAAAGATACGCAAGCACTTACCGAGCACGGTGAGGTTGACGCGGGAGTTCCGCGTGGGGTTGCGCTGGAAGTCGACGCGGCAGCGGTAGATGCCCGCGTCCTCCTCTTTGACGTTCTCCACGGTGAGCCAGGCGGGCTTCTCGGAGTAACGGAAGTACGCCCGCCCGCCGAGCAAGCGCTCGTCCGACCAGTGCTTGGCCTGCTGCAGGGACTCCTTGCCGCGGGCGTCGAAACTGCCGAACCAACACAGCATTAAAGATCGCCCATGACAAATAATGAACTCCTATTAAACTTATATACTGTGAAGGAATTAGGGTCCATATTTATAGACAGACAAATTGTTGTCCCGTGCTGATGGGGACAAGAATCCTCGAAACTGTTGCACATTAAGCTTATGAAATAAATTATGTTACAAAATGTGTCTGTCTATAAATAAGATCCCTAATTCCTTCACAATATATAATTGATTAAAAGGCTGGCTAAATAGTTGAAATAAGAAACTTATTAAACTTTATTGTTCCGTACTCTCAATTAATATACACTTTTAGGTCATTTTTCGACAAATGGATGCAGGAAGCAGATATTGCACATAGGACAGTTAACAGTCTTTTATTAAGTTTGTAAAATTACGTTTTGAGGACAAATTTATAACCATCAGGTTTATTGTAAAATTATTCTTAATAGTACATGTAAAAAGATTAGATTTAAAAAAGTAACATTTCCCAAA
Organism: Teleogryllus oceanicus; assembly: GCA_964035755.1. Classification (NCBI taxonomy): domain Eukaryota; kingdom Metazoa; phylum Arthropoda; class Insecta; order Orthoptera; family Gryllidae; genus Teleogryllus; species Teleogryllus oceanicus. The sequence continues at coordinate 1,395,563 of CAXIVR010000008.1, forward strand.
GTTACGTTTAGAAATGCAATGTACCAAAATACAATGTTACACGCAAGCTTGTGCAGAAAGAGGAGGGAACAACAAGGAGGATGGGAAGATGAGAACGGGATGAACGTCGCCTGGCTCGTATGTACGTGTATTTCTCCAGCATTCGCCGGATATTGATGGAAGAAACCACAAAATACTATTAAAGTAGTGGGGAATAGCCATCTTTGCAGGGAGAGAAGATGGAGCGGAGTGGACGCGGCGTGGAGATTGAATGCCTGAGCGCCTAATGCAATTAGCTATGCTGTGAAATTATTGCCCACTCGTTTAAATGGGCAATCTACCCTATTTCTAGCTACACAGACCATATTTCAGTGTTTAAGTTTTTCTGTGTACTGCTATGTATCGACATATTTTTAATTTAATTTTTTTAAATTTATGCTTCTAGTAATTCATAAAATAGTAGTGGCCTCCTTTAAATACGTTTTATGTAGTTTTAACTATAAAAAATTTAGCATTTAATAATTTAATTTTTACTAAGAATGTTATGATCTCCAAATGATATAAGGGAGAAAAATTGAGGACACTCTCGCACATCGAAATTGATATAAAAATGAAATATGAATGAAAAACAGGATTCCAGTCGCTAGAATTCTCCTTCAGGTATGGGTTGAATTCGACCCCACTATTTAGCAAATGTCGAAAATCTGACAACATCGAGACCGATACTCTTGGACCTCCAGGTCAATGATGCTGTAGAAGCATCGATGAGCAGAGACAGCGATGTTGTCGGAGAGCTATCGCAATTGGTCGAAAAGATCCTGGAATTAAGGAAACATCCAACGCAATGAACGCCGTAATTCACGTTCAGCCAAGGGATTGAGCTTCCTGGAGATAAAAAGCTAAACTTCTCTCATTTCACGGGCACACTCTGGTTTCCTGAAGCACTTGCCCAGCATGCGCAGTCTTGTGTTCCAAGAAACACTAGTGTAGCCGAGCTCGTCAGAAACTGAGAAGTAAAAAAAAACCGAGATCAAAGGATGACGGATCAAGATATAACGCTGCCGAGAGCGCGTTTTTCAAAAGTCCACACACACTTTCCTCTCTCTCTTAAAAAATTCACCCAGCAAAAAAAGAAGCATATTATTTAATTTTTCCACTTCGAATTTTGTCTCGCCTCCTTCACATTTTTATACTTTCGCTGCGCGTAAAGTCTACTGCACAATTCATTCGCATACTTTAAAGTAAACAATGTAATCCCTCGCAACACAGACGCAATTCAGAAAGAGGTGTCTCAAGAGGATTTGTAACTTGACAGAAGAAAAAAATATTTACAGCTTCTTGGCCAGATTCTACGTAATGGCATGCAAAAAGATGTTGAAAACGAAGCTTTTGCGTCGTTTGTGCGATGCGCAAAAATAGGTAAAACAGATATATTTTCTTACTTAAAAAATCCCTTGTTTATGCCATTTTAATAATAAGTATAATAGTACGAATTCAGGGAGTTACAGCGCACATCACTTTAGTAGAGGAAGTTCCGGTGTTATTTAATCACTGAACGTCAATGGCACCATCATTCGGATATTCTGAAATATTTTCAGTGATAATAGAATTTCGGAAACCGTAATAATAACAATTATTTACCTCATTCATAATGCGCTCCCTTGGTTCAAAAATCAGAAAACACTGGTGATTGTATATGAAGCGATTTCTAAAGCATTGTTTCCGTAATGTATAGGAGGGATCGAAGTTGGCCACAGCGACTATCTTTGAAACTGTCTGTAATCCTCGAATGCTGTTTACTCCATGTTGTTGCAGATGATGGGGAAGACTTACATAATTCATTTTCTTCTCCATAACATTTTTAAATTTTGAGATATTCACACAACTTTCATTTTTAAATGAAAGTAGTATATATTATTCTACCAGCATTCCCAAGTGCTAAAAGAGACAAACACAATGATAACAGCATTTTTCATAATACGAAAGAACTGAAGAAAAAAGGCGTTCTATATTTCCTCGGAAGCTACGTCTTCCGCGCCTTTCCGACACGGTTTTCCGGAAGGCGAAAAAAACGTGTTCTTCACTGGCGCTCCACTCTCTAGAAAATAGAATTGGAAAGCGAAACTCCGTTTTTTTTTCAATTTAAGTGTCTATCCTTAATTGTATTCCATTATTTCACTGATTTCCTTACTTACACATGTTCCTCCCTCACATGCTCCTCTCTCACGTCTTCCTCTCATATGTTCCTCTCTTTTTTTATTTTACGTAAAAAACACAGTTGAAACTGCGTATGACGTGCTATGGGGAGAAGTTAATTCTGTACACATTTTCAAAATTCTGTGAACCCTACACTAAGCCTTATACTACTTGAATTTGGAATTTAAAAAAAACCCACAATGCTCCCATGTAATAAAATCTATTTTCAAGGATAAGTAAAATTCATAAATAAGTTTCAAGGATAAATATCTTTCTGTTTCACCTGGAAGCATAAGAAACTAATTCTTCGGGTAGCCAAAAAATAGCATGTGTATTCCTATTACAAGAAGGAATGCATTTTTTAAATTAATTAATATAATCAGAAAGCGAATTTATTCACACTAAGTGGATTCATTCCTATGTATTAGAATGTAAATTTGGTTTTTGGTTAACTAAATTATTTGTTTGCCACATTCTTGGTTTCCTAGATTTTTTGTTACAGTGAAAAGTGCGTCTGATCTTGCCTGCACACAGAGATTTCATTTTTCTACGTGCGCTGTTTCAACAGTAAAGGAACACATTTTCGTCTTTCAGAAAACGTTGCAGAAAGCGGGTTCTTTTTTTAAAAGAACATCGAATTGATGGGTTTTGAAGAACATGAAAAACGCATTGTTATAGTTTCTTTGCGAACATTAACAATATTTATGTTACTGAATACGTGTCTTTCAGTACTTTAGATTGGTGGTAGAAAAGTAACAGTTCCGTTTAAAAAATAACGGTTGTGGTAATATCTCAAAAATTGAAATGTCAGAAACAAGAAAACGAAATAATTTATTTCCCCCATCATCTAAACTTCATCGGCATCCCGATTCCTGAAACCATCTTAAAGAATTCGCTTCGACCGACTTCGAACCCGATACCCGAAACCGTCTTAAAGGTATTCGCTGTGGCTCATTGAGCATATTACACAGTTTCAGGTTGTCACTCAAACACGCGAGCTAATACATGAATGCAGAGAAAACTAGGATGTAATATGTAAATGTACCACAATTTGGACACAACCCACAGAAAACATAATACATTATTCAACTTTTTTTACCCTGTTCCGCAATGCAAAGCAAAGGCTTTATGGGAACCCATATTATATTATATTATATCGGTATGTTACGTCAAAAGACAGTTAACTTGACAAGAGGGCTTGAAATTATAAAATGGGCACACATATATCTGCAACAGCACAGGAACCAGGATGCAAAGTGAAGAGTCGAGAAAGTACGCTCACGAGTCCTGCGACAATGAGAATAAATGCAGGAGTTAATTAAAATATACCGCCAATTAACTCTTACGCTACTCGAAAAAGTACTTTGCGACGCCAGTGCTTGCACGGCAATCAGAGCAGGTAATCAGCGGAGTAGGAAAACGAGTACCGGTGAGGTAAATACACACTTGCTTTTGTTTAATGTACGACGAGGTGAAAGATGTAAACGACGACGGAAACGCGACATACATACAGAGCTCGGACTCACGTCATGAACTTTCAGTTTTGATCAATTATTTTCTGGAGTGAAAATGCTGTGTGTCTCTGTTGTGCATTCCATTTATCAGAGAGTGCTGCAGACCTATTACCATAAAATCAGAGATCAGAGTGAATGGAAAAAAAATAAGAATGAGGAGAAAATGGTACAATGAATCTTTAATACGTGAGTAGTGAAATGGATGTTATTTTGGTTTTCAACAGTGCATTCTTTTTCGAACAAAAATTATTCGTAGAATACACAATTGTTCACTACATTTGTTTCAAGGGCATTGAACCTCGATCGAGAACTGTACTTCCAATAATTCAGTCTTCGAATCCTCCTTTTCAATCTTAATAGAACAAATGCCAAGAACTTAATACAACAAGCTGCAAAGAAAATTAGTACTGCAGAAGAAAAAAATACCATCATTTTTCAAATATTCAAAAACTTCAACAACTTCTCGGAGAGTTTTCTTTTAGTAGCCGCACCCTTTCGCTCACTTCTCATGTCTTCGACGACGAAAAGTGAACTACTTCAGCGTCCCTTGGCCGGAGCTTTCCCCATGGGTCCAATGCAGCCTGCACCGGTTGTGATTCACGGGCGAGGAAATCTATCACAGTTTTCAAAGTGACTGCGAATAAGTCGTGGACTAACTACCCTTCTAGAAGGTCGCATGGAGGAAGGGCGACTTTTCCAATAGCTCCAGTTCCTCTTCCGGACAGTTATGGTCCCTGTAACGGCCGTTTTGGGACAGCATCTCGCAACACGCGGCCCACATTTCTCTCCCCGGCGACTGTGCTCCGTGTGCGTCTGCCGACCAACGACATCGGCGCGCCTAAGCGCTCAGCAGCCACCGAAAAGCGTTAACACTACGAACGATTCGAATCTTACTTTCTGTAGCACAGATGATCGTACTAGAATTGACAAGCGCTCAGCAGCTACTGGAAAGCGTAAACACTACGAACGATTCGAATCTTACTTTCTGTAGCACAGATCGTCTAGAATTGACAAGCGCTCAGCAGCTGGCGCAAAGCGTTAACACCACCAGTGATCCGACCCTTACTTCATGTAGCACAGAAAATCGTACTAGAATTGGAAAGAGCTCATATACCAGAGTAAAACGTAAACACTACCAAAGATCCTTACTTTCTGAAGCACATAAGATCAGTCTCGCCAGTTGGAACACGCAAAGAATATTTGACTTCACGTAAATTTGTCACTTTTGAAACACACTTTTCGTGAATTTACTGATTTTTCTGGAACGTCTGGTCTGGGCAAAGCGGATTTGCGGTAAGTTTGCATGGAACTTTCACCATCCCTTCCCATCACACCATCACTTGCTTCAGCTTCATGATCATTACCCACCATTTTATCAGACACATTTTCGCCGTAATCATCATATTTCAACACGCATGCCGTTTTGAGGTGCCCCGAGATAGGGTGCGTTGAGCTCGTGCCCTAGAACTCCTATCATTCTATCACCCCGCAACTCAAGTCATATGAGAAATAAAATTAAGTAAATAAATAAATGCATCATCCAAATCAACGCTTTTCGTTTTTAAATGTTTTTTAAAAAGTACTCTACTTAAATCAGAATAAAAATCATTAATTTTAAACAAATGATACACATCACAGCTTGTGTAACGATATTAAATCTCGTAATACCTGTTACATTTTATTTCCTCCTCTTTAATCTTTAAATGACACATGCCTTTCAAAAAAAGAACAAAAAATGCACAGTTCCATATGCAAATAAATTAACGACAATTGTTTTTGGCAAAATATTTAAATACCATTTTTCAAAACTCCCCTTCCCCGTGAAATTAAATATCGTTGCTCACATTTATTCCTACAACAATTTAAAATGCAGAGGATTCCACATTTATTACATATGGTCGACGGTGCATTTACTTAATTATAAATAATTATAAATAATAAATGACATGCTAATACACTTAACCCTCGACATTTATTGTAAGCAAAATTCTCGCATTCCGAAATAGATCCCGAATGTATACAAAATCACTAATATGAATGATTTAGTAGTACTTTTTGCGGGCCATATTTAATGAATCGTAAAAAATTCGCAAATAATAATATAAATAGATAAAATAATAATTTGAATTGGGATAATGTTATAGAATTAATCAAGCCTTGCGTTGATAAAGAACACGATAACAAAAGTTAATATTAGTGCTAAAAAGGCAACCACAAAAATTAAAATAAAAAAAAATTAAAAAAATATCATATTAACCAAATCGTTTCACCAATGCAGAGTCATTATAATCGCAATATAAGGTTTTGCAATTTATGGTGTACTCCGCTCCCTGACTTGGTGCCTAAATTCGATAATTAAGAGTCTAACTATTCTTAATCTAATAATAACCTATCTCAGCATTTCTTCATATGATCAAAATGCAATGTATCCAATGCCAAAATTATAGACGTGTCACTTTCTTGTGACCTGAATGAACGCTGATTTGTTTGCAGCTTTCGGCTTCTCTACTGATGAGTTCTCTGACTCGAGGAAGAGACCGCTCTTGCCACCGAGAGCTCACATTTCAGTAAGCCGAAATCATTTATGTCATTATGACTCAATTATTATATCCCTAGTTTGTGAGTGCTCGTTGGTACCGACTCACCAGTGCATACCAACTCAGCAGCCTACAGCAGCCAAATATGGGAAATAGCATACGATAGACGTCAATGCATCTGGCAGTTACCGGCAGTTTTTTCAAGGGAGCCTCAAAGTCTATATTACTAATTTCCAATGCTCGCATATGTTGAAAAACAATGCCGTCTCAGACCTTTTGAGGGGAGTGTATGGTTTCGACAGATACCACTATTTTCCTGTATTTTACAATATAAAAAGAACAGATAAGTTCGAGTTTGCGGCAAATAAACCTACAAACTGTATGGGAAGACAAGACCATATCGATCTTTGACAAATTTAAATGCATATTTGGTTAACAATGTTTTTTAAATATCTTTTGTTCATCATCTTATGCTCAAAATGACCCAACTTTGCTTGTACAAGCCTCCGGCAAAGTGATCTATAGATTATACCACGTTCTTAGAAACAGTAGAGATAACGTTAAATAAAGCTAGCAATCGCTCTTACGAATTCATTTTTGTATGCGTAGATTTTAACATTGATTTTCTGGTCGAAACTTGCGAGAAAGGGCAGTATCTCAATCCAATTAATTTCTTCTGTTTAGATATTACAATAAATGTACTCATACTACATACACGAACCACACTCAATTCAAAGAAGGCAATCTATCAAATAATAATTAAGAAAACCACTACTAGATACAAAATTGAAACAAAAGACTTACAATAGAATGAACCCGATGCACAAATGTTTACCATCACAAAAAATGCAACACTGAGACAGTAAATAACACACGTATGGGTAGAATGTTTAGGGAGATCATGAACTCGCATTCTTCGGAGACTCTTATGGAGACACTACCAAACGCAATAAAGAGAACGTAATGAAACCCAAGACAGTTCATTCCCTTTCGAATCATTTATCAGTAACAGGTAAGAAATATTGCACATTCATTTTATTTCTTTATCCAACGATTTTAAATCATTTCAACAGACAGGAATAATCAACTACTGTGTCTACTACTTCTTCATCTTCCAACTCAAGTATTACGTGCATTTTATAACAATCTTTCTTTACTTTATTTTTAAATGTTGAGTTAAGATTGTTAATCAGTGTTTGTGGTAAACATGTGGGTTCTCCCGTTTCCCTCGCCTCTCTTCTATTTTCTCCAACTTCATGCTCATGAGCATCTCATAATCATCACCAATGCGTTCGAAACAAACGCCTTACCAGGACACCTGACAACAGTCCTATTAAGATTTCTGGCTTCGGAATTACGGCCATCGTGCTGTTTCCCCGAATATTCAAGTCACTTGATAAATAAACTATAACTGAATTTGTAAACCTCTTCTGGAGATATTGCTATACTCTAAATACGTGACAGCAAAGACTGATTTTTTTAATATATATTTATTAATGAACATAGTTCAGTATTATATACTATATTATATACTATACATAGTTCAGTATTATATGTACTATATCATATGTATTTCTCATACTTAATATTTAACTTAAATGGTAATATTAGAACTATATCTAACTATAATGAAAAACAATCTCACTGAGCACCTATAGGATTAATTCAGGTCTGAAAACATGCTGCGAAATGAATCTAATGAGTATCTATTTTTTATTTTAGTTGGGAGATAATAGGCGGTGACCAAGTTGTAATGGGTTGCTGGGGTTATTTTGTATATTTTGGAGAAGAAATTGTTAGATAAGAGCACAATATGGTGAGCTATAGGGGGTAAAGTCCATTCTTGGTGCAGTTGAAAGTTTGGGATGAACCAGAGTGCAGGAGTGGCAAGTCTGAGGCAATGTTTTGCATGATCTGTAATTTATGGATGTTGGTTTTACAGGCGATGATCCAGATAGGGCAAGAATTAAAGGAACTAATTATTGATTTATAGATGGTGATGGCGTTGTTTAATGAAAGCTTACTATTGCGATTTACACGTGGCATCAATTGAATTAGTTTTATTTTGCCTTACTGTGCTTTTACTGTTATGAGATATTTTCAATTTAGTCTGGTATTAAGATTCAGCCCTAGATTTTCGACAGATTGATTGAAATTGGATGATTGTTTATTTGGAGTAGAGTTGGGTTGACAAAGATCTTAATGAGAATATTTTGTAGGGTTTAGTTTGATTTTCCATTTGACAGACCAGTTATCAATTTTTCAATTTGTTTACAGATTAAATAATTTGAATGTTTGAACATGAAAATGGCGGTGTACCATATGTGACGTTATGGGAATGTCGGCTGTGTGTATGTTGAGAAGAATGAGGGACAGAGCCTTGAGGTAATCCATCTGTAATTCTGCGGGGATTGGATGTGTGTTTGTCAACTGTGACTGAAAGTGTACTATCTTCGAGGAAATTATTAATGATATTAATTAAATAGTTGGGTGTACCTATTTCGTTAAGTTTGAATGTTAAACTAGGATGCCACAGTTTGTCAAATGCTTTCAAAATGTCTATAAAGGTACTCATTGTATGAAGTTTTTTTAAAAATGTTTGTGTATGTGCTTCCTGATTCTTAATAGTTGATTGAAGTTGAAACTTTATTAGAGAAGCCAAACTGGTGCATTGGGATTGAGTTTTGTTCAGATGGGAATTTAGACTTTTAAAAATTATTTTTTCTGGGAATATTTGACATAGTGAGAAGAAGGCTTATGGGTCTATAGCTGTCAGAGCTGGTGAGATTCTTGAATGACTTAGGGATGGGGATTAAATATGAAATTTTACAAATAACAGGTAAATACCAAGTTCTAATTATTGAGTTGTAAATATTGGTGATAGGTGCTATTGTGGAAATTAGTAAGTTTTTAAAAATTGTGTTACATCATTTGCCGTGCAAGGGGCTTTTGTTAATGGCATCTTCTTAATTAAATGGATGACTTCATTTGGGGAGATGTAGTTGATTTTGTGTGGTACATTATAGTTGCGGGCTGCTGCTATTTCGAATATGTTTGCATGCAAAGGGTGAGTTGTGGTGGTATTGGGTGTAAATATTTCGGAAAGTTATCGGCTAATGCTTCAGCCTTCTTGTAAGGAGCGAATTTTTTGCCCATTGGAGTTGTTACTGGGGGTATTATTACTTTATTTTTCAATGTGGTTTCGTGAATTAGCACGTGTTAGTTGTGCTTAGAGATTGAATTAAATCATTGCAAGTTGTTTATTTGTGTTCCCTTAATGATTTTTTTGATGTTGTCAAGTAAATTTATCTCCTCCTTAAGTTTTGGATTTGTCGTGATGCTCTAATGCTTTATTCTTTTGTTTCTAGTGTCATTATTATTATTATTATTATTATTATTATTATTATTATTATTATTATTTTGCTTGTATGTTGCTAACTGTTGTTAGGATGATATCGATGCTAATATTAAATAAGGAGAAGGTAATTTAATTAATTACGGAATGTATGAAAGAGTTATTATTGGAATTATTAATGAGAGGAAATAGTGTGAACGTACCATTGTTGGGTTGTTTTGGTTTGGATTTTGGGGATTGTTTGGAGTAAAAGTGAAGTTTTAAATGTTTTTAGCAGAGAGGAGATAAGGGAAGTTTTGAGAAGTACATCTAGGAGCGGGGTTTGTTCCTTGATCTATTTTTATTATTGCCTGAGTTTGAGTTATTTGAGGGGTGGGTCTATTTGTTTGTAATATGGACATTCTATAGACCGTAAATCATCTCTGTGCGTTCCATTGTAATTTTTACAGATTGGAAATAGGTCTTTCTGAGGGCAATGAAAAGAATAGTGATCATTACAACAGAAAATGCACGCGATTGAATTACAATTGTTGTTCGTGTGTTAAAAGCGCAAGCACCACATACACTGTACTGGTCCTTTTGGTCGCCTTCTTTCTGGTTTAACGTTAATGTTACAGATCTGATTAAATTTGTCGCACCTGTTTTTGTCTACCGTTTAATTCTGCGGCAATTACGGGAATGGGCACGTTATTTTTAAAAAGTTTGGTTACACCGATGATGGACGGGCATTTGTGTTGTAGGTCTTCAATTATTTCCTCTAGTGTAACTGTTAAGTGAATGTTTTTGAAGACGACAAAAAATATTTGTCGGATCTTTGTAAGTGTGGAACTGTCACTTTGTTTCAATGAAGTATTTCATGGCTTTTCTTAAGTCTGTTATTAATTTGAACATTATTTTAATTCTATTGCCATTATAATCTGTTGTAAATTGGTTGGTGAGTTTGTTTTTAATCTCCTTATTAAATTTGAAGATATTATGTATATTATTTACAAAAATGGAAAGAATTCCGAGGTTTTCGTCTTCTAGAGGCGAAGTCACATTGACAAACTCAAATCTTTTGTCTTGACCTGATAGTTTCCCTAGCACGGTAAATCTGTTTTTCACTGGAATATTACATTGAGTAAATTCTGTAGTATTGGTTTCTTATTTGGGGGAAGGTCTATCTCTTCTAGATTATGAGTTTTTTAGCACTGTTCATATTTAGTAATGACTCTCCGTTATTGTCGGAAATGTTTCCTTGCCGCTAGCTGCGACATTTAGTGAGCTGGGGTTACCAACCTGAAGGTTTTCAGCTCCAGGGAGGAGTTGAGAGCTGCAGTTCACACCTTGAACATTTTCAAACTGCCCGTTCTGCATATAGTAGCGCGTGAAGCGCGTGTAGTAAACATCACATTTGTATACTCCAAGGACACAAGAGTAAAGACATTTCTACAAGTCTTTATTGACCTCTGTAACATGTGACTATTCTGTGTTCTGTGCTAACATTTGCCTGAACAACGCTCGTTTACAGCTTGATAAATATTCCCGGTGTTCTCTCCCCTTTAAACTTTTCCATCCTTTGTTTCACTGATCATGTTTAGCTTTCGAACAACAGTGTACGTATAAGTTGCACATGAGGCTTGGTTTCAGGACGTAGGATTACAGGGTAATGAGAGGGCCTGGCTGTCGGTGCGTCCAAACGCAGATGATAATATGAAGCATGATAATCGGAAATGAATGACGTCGGATACGGAAATGAATGATGATACGATATAATGGATGGTAGGAGAAATGAGAGTACCTGCGAAAACCCGTCACGACCTCATTTGTCGGCCACAAATTCCACATGGAATGACGGACTTACGAGGTTTGGTTTCCAGAACAGAGAGCTCACGCAACCTCTCTTTCACGGACCGCTCCGTCAAATAACACTTTAAGTGACGAAATTAAATAATATTTGAAGACCGGAAACGTCCAAGTCTTCACAAGAAATACACACGACCGAAATAGATACAAACAAATTTTACGACGATTGCAACTTATCACTGATGGCAGATTCTATGACTTTGTCTTTGTAGCCTTAATTTCTCTTTTTTCTAATTTCTTTTTCTTTTCCAAAACGACACCTTTGTGAGGAACCTTCAAAAGTAATACATAATATTTTCTGATGTTTCATTTATGTACAATTATCATTTCGGATTTTTAAATTCAAATTCATTAATTTTAAAGATATGAGTGTGAAATGCAACAAATGAAAAGATCACATTTTACATTGTTACGGCAATACAACTGGTGGCAATGTCTCGAACTACTGAGCATTAGGTACATTTATCTAAAAGAATCCCTTAATTTTTCCGAAAAAAATAACCTTAACCCTTACTATTGTTTGAAGAAGTTTGCTGCTCTTAAACATTTTGGGTTTCAACAAAAAAAGGTTTCTTTGTGACTTCCTGGCGCGTCATTCAAATACGCTGTTCTGCACACAAACACACCTTGCAGGTGTGATGCGTTCAGAGGTTGAAGGAGGGGGAGGAGGAGGGGGGAACGTCAACGGTAAGGGTAAGTGTGGCGGCCCGACACCTAGGTATTGGCTGATTATTTCGTGGATCTGGGCACGTAAACTACTATGATCATTAGCCCGTACCTGTAGTGCGTGTTTTTCTCAGAGATGGCGTGCTTTTCCCCCGCTGGTTGGCGAAATATCGCAACGACCTACACATCGGCTTGCGGGTTTTCTCCATCCAGGATCTCCCACCAACTGACACTATCCCAGGCAGGACAGGCTCTACGCTCCCGACATGTCTCCATACACGTCTGGTAGTTCGTGCATGTACGAGTACGTAGTCTGGTAGTGTAGCGCATGTAAAGGTCGCCGGAGAGGAGCGTTGTCACGATTACAGCAGGTACGCTCGCCGTACTCCTAGCAGTTTACGGCCCCGATCCTCGCACTCTGACAGTCGAGTTGCAACAGCTTGCAACTCACTAACTCACCTAGTCGTGGTAGAGTTCTAATTATCGTGACAGGTGTTTGTTGAAAAAAAAACGGGGGTACCCCTCGTGACTGAACGCGCCCGCAAACGGGAAATACTCACTCACCCCCTCACACTTTCGAGCGGCGAGCGTCGAATATTCACGACGTCGGTTTTCCAGCTTCGGAGTCGAGCAGCGGGGCCCGGGCCGGCGCGGACCTGGCGAGCCGGCCTGCACGCGGACTGGCCCCGCGCTGGTTTCTGCGGTGGCCGATTGCGCTCGAAATAACGCAGGTCGGCCGCGTTATTCAACCCCGGTTGCGCACCCCCGCCCCGCACCTGTCCCCGGGATTATTTATTTATTTCACGTGTCCAAGCCACGACATATTACAAGCGGCGGAGAGGGACTAACGCGACCGCGCTGTCAACGCCCCAGCTAGCGCCAGGAGTTGCTTCGTTGGGCGCGGTGGGTGCAACGCGTCGTTCAGACGCGATCGGTTGGGTTCATTGCCACCAGGACTCGACTGCGGACGGTTGAGATGCGTTGGGGAGACAAGTACGTTGCAGTACGTTAGAGAAGCAATAGTCGGACAAACAGATACACAATTTTTCTCACGTTTATTTGAATAAAAGTTGATTTTAATTATAGAAGAGAGAGATGAAAGAGAATAAATATAATATTTTAATAAAATGGTTCAAACTAAATTATGTTTCCTTCTGTTTTAATGTGTATGGTAGTTTTTAGTGTTTTTAAAAATAACTGACAGTCTAAACAATGTCTGGACAAAAACATATGAAAAGGATTTCGTTTCTAACATTTTTATTCAGATTAGCAACATTCAACAGCTTAGACATCATCAGATCGTTTTGGAAGCCCATAATTCGCCTAATCGATTAGATATGATTATGAAAGCTGAACCGTCAAAAGCTGCAATGCAATAAGATTAAAATATTGATAAAAACAATAATTTTATTCAAATATTTGGCTTGACAACAATGCTTAATCAATAAATAAATTATCTTCTTCACTTTCTTAAAATTTGCCGCTCCTGAAGAAATTTCCATTTTCTATTGCCAGCAGTGCAATAGTCGAAATATATTTCACAAACTCAATAATAATGATGATGATGATGATTATTATTATTATTATTATTATTATTATTATTATTTTCAAAATGTTCAAGTAAGATGTTATACACAACTGTTATAGATTTTAATACTTAGCTATTTAGAAAAATCCAAAAACAGTATGTTCAAATCTATGGCGACTTGGTACCGTTATTTAGTCTCAGTTACCTACGTTCTGCTCGATTTACAGTGATAATCTTAGTTGACTCTTCATCTCCTGTTCAAAATATTGGACTTTTATTTAGGTTTTCCTCGCATCTATTCTTCGTTTTCCGGGGAAACTTATAATCTGCTTTCATTGCCGAGACGGACGATTTAAAAACGACGCTGCATCAACAACTGAATGATTCAAAGGGCATGCTGCAGCCTGCAATGCTCAGCCCCACGTACGAGAGCTCAGTTCACATTAAAATTTCATTGGCAAGGTGAGCGGCCGCGCAGAAGCGAGCCAGGCCGGGGTCAGATGGTGACTGGCGAGTTCAATTTTCCGAACGCGAGCACGCAGGCCGGTGATGGCGACGGGTGACGGCAGGGGTAGGTGTTGGGGTGGGGGTGAATGAGAGCGTGGAATTGGTGTGGGAGCGGGGATGAAGGCGGGATGGGAGCGGGTTTGAGTGTGGGGATGATGGTGGAGGTGGGGCGTAGGGAGGTGGTGCGGAGGGAGGTGGTGCGGAGGGAGGTTGGGCGGAGGGAGGTTGGGGGGGGGGGGGGGGGGGGGGGGGGGGGTTGGGGGGGGGGGGCGGAGGGAGGTGGGGCGGGGGCGTTGGCCGGGCGAAGGGAGGCAGGGATACGCGGGAACCTAGCGGACGTGGTGAGATGGCGAGAACGGTGGCGGTGGCAGAGGCAGGGAGTGATGGGAGGGTGGGAGTGGGAGGGGGTGAGGGCGGAGACAAGGGCGGGAGGTGTTGTAGGCGTAGGCGGGGAAGGGCAGGCAGAATTGGGGAGGTAGGCGAGGGCTTGCCCCGGTCGCGCATTTGGAATGCACGATGGGCCCCGTCATTCATTACTGGGCAGCATTCGGAGCCATCCGTACAGAGCGCGCGATTCAACGTCGATTGTGATCCGGCAATGCTCGTTAGGGTCTGGCCTTTCATCTGGGTCGTGGGTGGAGCACGCACAGCCGGCGATGGCGCTGTCGAGGGGGTGGAGGTGGGGGCAATGGTATATGTGAACGTGAAGGTGGATATGATGAACGACAAGGGAAGATTTAATGAAAAAGGACAATGAAAAATCTAGCAGCGAAAAAAAAAAGGAAAGCAAATGTAAGGTTGAAGATGAAAGTGAAATATAATGGAATCAAATTTTGAGCAGATCACAGGAGAGATCTATTAGACTGGGTATGAACAGAAGTACTTTTAGATCTGTCTGACCCAATGTTAAAGGTTTAGGAATGTTCAACGTATAGGTATACCAAACATTTCTTTAGAGGTGGATCGATTGCTCTATCAAAGAGAAGAAGTACCTCGCCCGACATTTGCCCCTGTACAAACTTTAGTATTCCCGGAAAATCTCACTCAGCAACAGATGCCTGAAGAATTTAACCGAAGTCAATGCCTCTCTTCCCTTCGCCTAATTTGGTGGTATTAAAAATCTGCCAGAATCCAAAATTCCAGTAAACTTTCGGGCTACAAATTCCATGTCGTTAGAGAGAGGTTTCACCAACTTCCGGTCGTGTTCGTCCGACGAGAGTAATTCTAAAATTAAGCATAAAGGTACATTCCTTGATATCGAAATGAAATTTCCCAGAAACGTAAACTTTATATCAAAACAATTTTATTGTATAAAACTAATTACTACTATCACCTTTTAGATAATTAATATATGTAAAACATTCCTAAAGCAAATAACAAAGCAAGAATAAAACTTATTTGATCACAACCCACTCTAATGGACCAACTCAAAATATGATATTAAACAAAATTAAACAAATAAAAATAAAGAAACATAAAACAAATAAACAAAATCAATTTATTTTTTTCGCGGTTCAAAAGATTCCTGGGGGCGTGCTCTAGATATCCAGAAATATGAACAGTCCAGCCAACTGTCCAATATTTCTGGAAAGCAAAACCTTTAAAACTTTGTTTATCACAACCTACCAATGGACTAAACTTCAAAATATGATATTAACAAACTAAATAAATAAAAAAATAAAGAAACATAAACAACAACAAAATCAATTTATTTTTCGCGGTTCAAAGATCTTGGGGCGTGCTCTCTGAGACATTCCAGAAATAAGGACAGTCCAGCCAACCGTCCAATATTTCCTTGAAAAGCAACCTTTTAAAACTTTATTTATCACAAACCCACTTAATGCAATCAACTCAAAATAAGGACACAAAACTAAACAAATAAAAAAATAAAGAAACATAAACAAATAAACAAATCAATTTATTTTTTCTGCGGTTCAAAGATCTTGGGGGCGTGCCCTAGACATTCCAGAAATAAGAAACAGTCCAGCCAACCGTCCAATATTTCTGAAAGCAACCTTAAAACTTTATTTATCACAACCTACTTAATAACTAACTCAAAATATGATATTAAACAAAACTAACAAATAAAAATAAAGAAACATAAACAAATAAACAAAATCAATTTATTTTTCGCGGTTCGTAAGTATCTGGGGGCGTGCCCCCAGACATTCCAGAAATATGAACAGTCCAGCCAAACCGTCCAACATTTCAGCAACCTAATACCAAACTTAATACTATATATATTTATTGGCAAAATTAATATTACTGATATTATAACCTAATTTTTCCTTTTTTTTTTTCTAGCAAAAAAGGAAAAATTATCGGTAATAATAATAAATATATATATCAAGATTCAATACAATAAGGATCAATAGAATTTACCAACCATATTTTATATAATAAAAAATAGTTTTTTTACGAGGTTGGTATAATATGTATTTTATAATATATAAGCATTTATTTAATAGCTATATATATATATAAATATACTGCATATAATACATTTTAACTATAAGTATTCTAAAATTTACTTCTATATGCATACACACTAAAGTGGTGATGACTATTTGTCAAATTCTATTATATATATATATTTAACCTAATAGGAACTGATATTCTGTAGATTATATATATAACAAGATCTTATATACCAAAGAATAGTAGAAAACCATCAGTCCAAGGAAGCACAATCTGCAAAATAAAAAAGATTGTGCTTCCTAATTAGACTAATGGTTTTCTACTATTCTCCTCTTTTTCTTTCTATTTATATTTTATTTATTCCCTTCTTTTGTTTCTTCTTATTTTTATTTTATTCAATAAACTAAAACATTATTTATTTATGAACCAGAGTTCATAAACTTGCATAATAAAAGCTAAACTAATGGAATGCCTGAATAAAGGATTATCTTGATAGGATAAATTATGTAAATTTTATATTACTTTCATTGAATTTAATAGAATTAAACTATTACTTAAAAATTCAAAATTTTTCATGCATCATACACTAAAATTCATAAAAAGATAAGCTAATTAAGCTAATGGGTTCATACCCCATTTATAAAGGTAATAATCCTTTTCTTTTTAATTCCAATATTTAATCCTTCAAAAGTATTATTTATATCAATACTAATTTTGGGTACAATAATTTCTATTAGATCTAATTCATGACCAGCCACATGAATAGGATTAGAAATTAATTTGTGTTAGCCTTTATTCCTTTAATATCCACAAAATCTAATATAATATCAACAGAAGCTGCCATAAAATATTTTATTGTACAAGCCATAGCTTCATCAATACTATTAACTTTCATTATTCTTGATTCTATCTTATATTTCATAAATGAAAATTTAATTAATTCATTAGTTTCCACTACACTATTTATGAAAATGGGAGCAGCACCTTTTCATATATGATTTCCATCCGTAATAGAAGGATTATCATGATTTAACTGTTTCATTTTAATAACATGACAAAAATTAGCCCCATTTATTATCTTATCCTACTTAACATACTATCAACCAATCATAATATCCGTAATATTATCATCAATTTTCATCGGTTCAATTGGGGTCAGAACAAACATCTACACGTAAAATCTCATAACTTATTCTTTCCATTAACTATATTGGGTGAATATTAACAGGATTAATATTATCAGAAAACCTTTGACAAATCTATTTTTGGTTATTTATTCAATCTTATCAGCAACTATCCTATTAATTTTCTCTAATATTTCCCAGCTCAACATTCCAAATCAAATCTCACAGATGGGATCTACCAGCAATAAAATTTTTATTTCAATCAATCTTATATCTCTTGGTGGCTTACCAATTCTTCTTAGGATTCTTACTCTAAAATGAATAAATTATTCAAAAATTCTTGTTATAATAATATACAATTTCTAGTATTAATCATAATTTTATTCACATTAATCACCCTTTTCTACATTTATGACTAATAATATCATCCTTCTTAATAACATTAAATCCAATTAAAATGGAAATTGTTCGACATATCAAAAATAAATAATTTCCATTGAATTTCCCTATTAACAAGAATGTCATTAATAACACTTCCCTTCTATCCAGTTATATTTTTCAGAATATAAGGCCTTAAGTTAACTAAACTATTAGCCTTCAAAGCTGAAAATAAAATGATGATATTTTAGGTCTTAGTAAAATTTACACCTTTAGAATTGCAGTCTAAAATCATTATTGAATATAAAACCTATATGATAAAGGAAAAAAATTTCTATGAAAAGATTTCATAACGCATCACTATCATTCAGCCACTTTATCGCAACGATGATTATTTTCTACTAATCATAAAGACATTGAACTTATATTTCATTTTTGAGCTTGATCTGGAATAGTAGGTACATCTTAAAGTATTTTAATTCGAACAGAATTAGGACAAACCAGGATATCTTATTGGTGATGATCAAACTTATAGCTATTGTTACTGCACATGCATTTGTCATAATCTTTTTCATAGTACCAATTATAATTGGGGATTTGGAACACTTAGTACCACTAATATTAGGTTTTCTGATAGGCATTTACTGTAACAAATAATATAAGATTTTTTGATTATTACCACCATCATTAACCCTTTTATTAACCAGAAGAATAGTTGAAAATGGGGTGTTGCATAACGGTATACTTCCACCATTATCAACTGGCATTGCTCAGCAGATAACGGTTGATTTTAGCTATTTTTTCATTACATCTAGCAGGAATCTCTTCCATTTTAGAGCTGTCAATTTTATTACAAATTACAATTAATACATGAGCCCCTGGAATACTTCAATAGATCAAATCATTATTCGTAAGGAGCCGTTGGTATTACAGCCCTCTTTTATTATTATCATTACCAGTATTACTTGGTGCTTATTACTATAGTTATTAATAGATCGAAACTTAAATACTTCATTTTTCGATCCCAGAGAGGACCCTATTCTCTACCAACATTTATTTTGATTCTTTGGTCATCCAGAGGTTTATATTCTTATTTTACCAGGCTTGAACAATTTCTACATTATTACAAGAAAGAGGTAAAAGGAAGCATTTGGAACACTTGGGATAATTTGTTATATTAGCCATTGGTTTATTAGGATTTGTTGTATGAGCACATCATATATTTACTGTTGGTATGGAATACAGATACTGAGCATATTTCACTTCAGCCACTATAATTATTGCCGTCCCAACAGGAATAAACTTTTAGTTGATTATGTCTCCATGGATCTCACTATCCTACACCTCATTATTATGATCCTTAGGTTTGGTTTTCTATTTACTATTGGAGGCTTAACAGGAATTGTATTAGCAAATTCATCAATTGATATTATCCTTCATGATACATATTATGTAGTTGCTCATTTTCATTATGTACTTTCCATAGGGGCGGTATTTGCAATCATAGCCGGATTTATTCACTGATATCCTTTATTTACAGGATTAACACTAAATCCTAAATGATTAAAAATACAATTCATAGTAATATTCATTGGAGTTAATTTAACATTTTTCCCTCAACATTTTTTAGGTCTAGCTGGTATACCACGACGGTACTCCGATTATCCAGACGCTTATACTTCATGAAATATTTTATCATCATTAGGTTCAACTATTTCCTTAATCGTACTATTATATTAATCTTCATTATAAGGAGAGAGAATAATTTCACACCGGAAACTATTATTTTCTATAAACTTAAATAGTTCTTTAGAATGATATCAAAATCTCCCACCTGCAGAACATTCATATTCAGAACTTCCAATTCTTTCTAATTACTAATATGGCAGAAAAGTTTAACAATTTGTAAGCTTCATTAATAAAGCACTTTTTTTAGTATAATGGCCACATGATCCAATTTAAATTTGCTGTAAAGATCATCTCTGATAGAACAACTTATTTTTCACACTACACTCATTAATCCTATTAATAATTACAATCCATTATGTTATATTATAGAATAATATTATTTTTCAATTTATATACTAATCTAGATTTCTTCTTTTTTAGCAATGTTCATATTGAAATTATTTGAACCATTCTACTCATATTACATTAATTTTTATTGCTTTACCTTCATTATGACTATTATATCTTCTGTAGATGAATCCATAGATCCCTTACTACAATAAACATCGGTCATCAATGATATTGATCATATGAATATATAGATTTTTAAAATGCTACAATGAATTGATCTCACAGACGTTTTAGAAAATATAAGATCATTTCGACTCTGTAGATGTAGATAATCGAAACAATCTTAGTCAATAAATACCCAAATTCGAACATTAGTTACAGCTGCTGACGTAATTCACTCATGAACAGTACCTGCCTTAGGTGTAAAAACTGATGCTACACCAGGTCGATTAAATCAGATTAACTTCATAATTAATCGACCTGGTGTATTTTACGGTCAATGTTCAGAAATCTGCGGCGCAAATCACAGATTCATACCAACTAACTGAAAGAGTAAATTTAAAACTTTGACAATTGAGTAAAATTATTCACTAGGATGACTGAAAGTGCACACTTTTTTTAAATCATTATAGTAATTAACGACTACTTCTAATGAAAGAGATTAGTTAATTATAACATTAATATGTCATATTAAAAATGACACGTAGAGTAGATTTAATTCTCAAATAGCCCCAATAATACATGAATATCTTTATTAATTTCTTTAATACTACATTAATTATTATTATAACAATAAATTACTTAATCCAAACTAACTTATCTACAAAAATATATCAAAACTAATTCAATTAATTGAAAATGATAACCAATTATTTTCTTCATTTGATCCCACATCTAACATCTTAAATATTCCTATAAATTGATTAAGAACACTTCTAGGATTACTGATTTTACCATCTTATTATTGATTAATTCCTAGTCGAAGATCATTAATATGAAATTTATTGATCAATAAATTATATAATGAATTTAAAACTTTATTAGTTGGAAATAAAAATATAGGAAGATCATTTATATTCATCTCATTATTTTCAATTATTTTATTTAATAACTTTCTAGGATTATTTCCTTACATTTTCACGAGTTCAAGCCACTTAACATTTACATTATCCTTAGCATTACCATTCTGATTATCATTTATATTATATGGATGAATTAATAATACTCAACATATATTTGCACACTTAGTACCTCAAGGTACTCCTCCCATTTTAATACCCTTTATAGTATGCATTGAAACAATTAGTAATATTATTCGTCCATTAACCCTAGCAGTACGGTTAGCTGCAAATATAATTGCAGGTCATCTTTTATTAACATTATTAGGAAACACAGGACCCATAATTATAAACTCAACCATTTTAATTCAAATTCTCATTCTATCACAAATTCTTCTATTAATCCTCGAACTAGCAGTTTCAATTATTCAATCTTATGTATTTGCTGTTCTAACCACATTATATTCAAGAGAAGTAAATTAATGTCAACACATCAAAATCACCCATTTCATTTAGTTAATATTAGCCCATGACTCCATTACAGGTGCTATTGGAGCCATAACAATAGAGTATATTTTAATTAGAATATTTCATCAATATAAATTTATTATTATTACAGTAGGGTTTATAATTACATTATTAACCATAATTCAATGATGACGTGATATTACACGAGAAGGAACTTATCAAGGAATACACACATCTGTTGTAAATTTTGGTTTACGATGAGGAATAATTTTATTTATCGTATCAGAAGTATTCTTCTTTATTTCCTTTTTTTGAGCATTTTTTCATAGAAGATTAGCTCCTTCTATTGAATTAGGTATAACTTGACCACCAATAGGAATCAAACCATTCAATCCTATACAAATTCCATTATTAAATACAGCTATTCTTCTTGCATCAGGAATTACAGTAACATGAGCCCATCATAGATTAATAGAAAATAATTATAGACAAACCACTCAAGGGTTGCTATTAACTATTATTCTAGGAGTATATTTCACTATTCTACAAGCATATGAATATATCGAAGCCCCATTCACCATTGCAGATTCAGTTTACGGATCATCCTTTTTTATAGCTACGGGATTTCATGGATTACACGTTATTATTGGTACAACATTTCTTTCAGTTTGTTTAATACGACATATAATATTCCATTTCTCATCTAATCACCATTTCGGGTTTGAAGCAGCAGCATGATACTGACACTTTGTAGATATTGTATGATTATTCTTATATATTTCAATTTATTGATGAGGTAGATATTTATTTAGTATATATATAGTATATTTGACTTCCAATCAAAAGGATTGATCTTCAAAATAAATAATCTTAATTATTTCCATCATTATTAGTTTCACTTTAATTTTATCTATTATCTTAATATTCTTATCATTAACTTTATCTAAAAAAAGACTTTTAGATCGAGAAAAAATTTCCCCCTTTGAATGTGGATTTGATCCAAAAGATCGGCCTGTCTTCCCTTTCTACGATTCTTTAATTGGCAATTTAATTTTGATGTGGAAATTGGTCTTAATTATACTCATATAATCATTCAAATATCTTCCAATCCATTATATTGAATTTTCACATTAATATTTTTTATTCTAATTTTACTTCTTGGATTATATCATGAATGAAATCAAGGAGCTTTACAATGAGCAGAATAGGGATTATAGTTAAATATAATATTTGGGTTGCATTCAAAAGGTATTGATTAATTCAATTAATCTCAATTAAGAAGCAATTTATGCATTCAGTTTCGACCTGAAAGAGAGATTATTTAATCCTTAATTATTTATAACTAAAAAATATTTATAATGAAAATATACCGTTTTAATATAAACTATATAAATTAGAAATAACAACGGAATTTAACCGCTAAAAAGATAAGTTAGCAGCTCACTTTTGTACAACTTATTTCCTTAATTGGAAAATAATTCAATGATATTATTAACAATAATATACCTCTTTTTGGTTTCAATTAATTAATTAATAAATATATGTATATATATATATATATATATACTTAAAGACATTTTTCTATCTCCCTAACATCTTCAATGTTATACTCTCATATAAGCTATTTAAGTTAATTTATTGTATAGATCAAAAATATAACAAAAATAAACAACCAAAATATAAATCTCAATAAATAATGCTTGAAATAATTAAATTGATAATCCTGATTTAATATTCTTATCTTATAAAGATACATAACTATACCTTGACCTCCATATTCCTCTCTTCACCCACAATCAATAACACGGACAATTTTTAAGCCACCATATAAAGGATATGAACTAATCATATAAGTAGAAATATAAGGTATGAACCATATTGAACCTAAAAATCTTACAAAACAACTATTTTTAAAAAAAAATCTATTATAATTTACTATTAAAGATAACTCAAAACCTAATCAACCACCAATAAAACTTACTATTAAGGCTAAAGTCTTCATATAGAAAGATAAACAAATTATTCTAGGAGTAGATATTATTACTCATGATAATAGTGAACCACCAATTACAGATATTAATACCAATATGAATATGGGACCAATAAATCCATAATTTTCATCACCTAAACAATGAATTCTCCTGAAATTAAATTCACCTACCACAACATAATAAATTAATCGAAAAGTATAGCATACTGTTAAACCAGTAGAAAGGAAAAATAGCAGGAAAATTAATAAATTAGAATTTCTTATTAATCTTAATTCTAAAATTAAATCCTTAGAATAAAATCCTGACAAAAAGGTATACTCATGATAGCTAAATTAGAAATTAAAAAACATACAGAAGTTAGATATTTGATTAATAATACCACCCATACCACGAATATCTTGAAGATCATTAAAACCATGAATAATAACACCGGCACATATAAATAGCAAAGCTTTAAATAATGAATATTAATAAATGAAAAAAGCCAAATCATAACAACCTAATCCACATAGTTCTTATCATAAGTCCTAATTGACTCAATGTAGATAAAGCAACAATTTTTTCAAATCAATCAAATTGGCACCTAAACTGACATAACATAAGCAACCACAATATTATAAAATCACTTATTGAATATCTTCCCAATAATTAACCCAAACTGAATTAATAAATAAACACTGCCAAGTTACCAGTTGACGAACGAACCAAAAGACATTGCGTAGGAGCAGCTGCATAATGCAGGAAGTCAAGTTAAGAAGAAAAAGGAATTTGTTTTAGTTATAGCTGCTAATACAACCAAACAACCAAATAATTTCATTTCACTATTTAATTCACTCCAAATTATTAATCATAAATAATTTCAACTACCATAATCATTATTCAAGCAATTGATAACAATAAAGCCACATCACCAATACATGATTTGATAAAGCTGTAATTATACTGATGTTATATGATTTCACATCTGATAATAAATAACCAAACAAGAAGAAACTAATCCTAATCCATCCCATCCTAATAAAATACTAATTAAATTAGGTCTAATGATTAAAAACATTATTGATATAAAATATTAATACTTAAAACAAAATGAGACAAATTCTCATCTCCCAATATATATATATCTCTATAATAAATAACTAAAAGAAGAAATATACATCACAAATCTCATAAAAATTAATGATTTATAATCCAAAAGAATTTCTTATAATACACAGCAATAAATTAATAGAGACAATATTTCAATCCAAAACAAAATACAACTATTAATACACACAAACAATCCAAAAAAACATAATCATTGATATAATAAAATAAAACAACAAAAGATAATTTGTAAATAAAATTATTATAATTACTAGCCTAACATATTTTCAATATACTACTGATATCACAAATCAACATTCTAATTAAACTAATAAAGCTAAATACAAGAAAAAAAATAATCCCCACGCAAAATTAACATATTTAAAGGAAACCAATGCAAAAACAATAATATATATTCACGAAAATAACCATTTATATAACTATATAACCCAGAAAAATTTATTCCATGCTGACTATAAGAAAAATAAATATAAACTATAAGCAGCACCAAAAATGATATAAAAGCAATTATAAATATTCTCAACTGGTAACTCCAGCTCATTACTCTATTAACTAATCTAATTTCAAGTAATAAATTTAAAGAAGGAGGAGCTGCTATATTAGAAGAACTATAAAACCATCATAATGTTAATCTGGGGCATCAAAGCATATCAACCCCTTATTAATAATTAAACTACGACTTCCTAATCGTTCATATACATAGACAAGCAAAATGAAACCAGATGAACATAAACCATGTCCAATTATTATTAAAAAACAACCACAAATCCCTCAAGAATTTAAAGTTATCAATCCGCTTAATACCATTCCCATATGAACAACAGATGAATAAGCAATCAAAGACTTCAAATCAACTTGACGTAAAATGAAGTACAAACTCACAAAAATCCACAACTAACTGAATAACAATTCAATATAGTTTATATTTCAAACAAATAAATTGTTATAATTTCAAAAAAGTATTAAACCATAGCTCCCAACTTAATAATAAAACAATTAGCCAACACCATTGAACTAGAAATAGGTGCCTCAACATGAGCCTTAGGTAATCATAAATGAACCATAAATATAGGTATTTTAACTAAAAAGCAAATAATCATTCTTACATAAATATACAAATTAATAATTTCATCACCTCAAAACCCATATAAATACAAAGTACCATTACTATATAAAACTTAAATAACCAATTAATAAAAGTGTAATGATGCCAACAACGTATAAAATAATAAATAAATACCAGCCTGCACGTTCAGGTTGATAACCCCACCCTAAAAATTAAAAATAATGAGGGATTAATCTTCAAAAAATATAAAAGATAATATATCAACTCGAAAAAGCATATATTAACATTTAATATTAAAAATAATCATAAAAATAAAATGATTCCTATAATAACTATAATGATAAACTGAAGTTCTAGCTGACTAAATTATTAGACCACAAATTCGTAAACTAACAAGATTAAACCATATGATAAATAAATCAAATCCTAACTATAACCTAAACTTCAATATCTCTGTACTAGATCCGGGTTCGATTCCAGTCGAATCTCATGTGAAATTTGTTCCAACAAAAACCAGTTTGGCTGCTTCACAAGGTCTAGTCCAACCCCTGTGAAGTGTCCTAAACCCTACCCCTATCCTTATTCCTTCCTAATTCTGGCCGCTGGGTAGTGACGCAGGAGCGCGCGGTGGGAGGCGCGTACGCGGAGATGCCACCTGGCGGTCCTCTTGACAAACAACTGCGATGAGACGCGACAGATATAATGTTAACGGGGGATTACTCCAAAAAAAGCGCTGTTAGTAATGGAGGATTACTCTGAGAAGCGCAAAGCGCTCCACGCCGCCCAAGGGGCTTGGAGACGCGTTGCGTCAAAGTACACGCAACAAATTAAAAAAAAAAAAAAAACGGAACCGCGAATTCCGCGGCCGAGTCTAACTCGGAATTTTCGCGCCGCACCCGCTGCGGATCTACCGCGCTGCTCTGTGAGAGCCTATATACGGCGACAGCAAAAGATTCCCCATCGGCGCGCATACCCTGCACTCTGTGTGTTGGTGGGGTGTAATTTCTGGCGTACTGAAGGAAATATGTCAATTCTATGTCACTACATGTAACTATCTTTAAGTTGTGATTTTTCACTTGTACGTACACTGTGAAAAGTGACTTCGCCAAAGTGATAAATAGGAAATGACCCACTTTTATTTGTAATATTTTCATAGATTTAGGATAAAAAGTCATTTTTTTTTACTTTTTCCGTCATTTGAATGCATTTTTGATGATTTAATCGATTTGAATATCATTTTAATGATACCTGTTTCAAATAATATGTACGAGATGCAACAAATGTTTTCCACAGAATTCCTGAGAAACTCTAGCTTATAATATTAAATTTATTCAAAAACCCTTTTAAATTTAACTTAAATCAACTTTACAATTATCCTAATTTCTCATTAACAATAATAACAATCATTTATCTTTTAATTACCTTAATTATTATTGTAAAAATTACTTCTTTCCAAGAAGGTCCACTACGACATTCAAACTAATGAATAAACCTTTACGATCAAGACACCCTTTAATTAAAATTATTAACAACTCTTTAATTGATCTTCCAACTCCATCAAATATTTCAACTTGATGGAACTTTGGATCTCTATTAGGATTATGTTTAATTATTCAACTCATAACAGGAATTTTTCTAGCCATACATTACACTGCAGATATTACCATAGCATTTAATAGAGTAACACACATTTGTCGAGATGTAAACTTTGGGTGATTATTACGAACCATCCACGCTAACGGAGCATCCTTTTTTCATCTGCCTTTATATACACGTAGGACGTGGTATATATTATGGATCTTATAATCTAATATATACCTGAATAGTAGGAGTTATTATTTTATTTCTAGTTATAGCTGCCGCTTTCATAGGATACGTATTACCATGAGGTCAAATATCATTTTGAGGAGCCACTGTAATTACCAACCTATTATCAGCAATTCCTTATTTAGGAACCGATTTAGTTCAATGGGTATGAGGGGATTTGCAGTTGATAATGCTACCTTAACTCGATTTTTCACTTTCCATTTCATAATTCCATTTATTGTAGCCGCATTCGTAATAATTCATCTACTATTTCTCCATCAAACAGGATCAAATAATCCTATAGGAATTAATAGAAATTTAGATAAAATCCCATTCCACCCATATTTCACCTTTAAGGATATTGTAGGATTTTTATTCATATTAACAACATTAATTATCTATTAAATTTAGTAGCTTATTCAATTTCCTTGCTCAAAAGGTATGTCAGCCATTGTGAGTAAGGAAATCTAAGGTTCCTGTGAGACCTGTCATAGCCACTGGCGGTTCAGCCAATTTCGAAATAACTTAAGAAAGAAATTTTCTGGTAAAGAACTGTCCCAACCAAAGTTTGAAAAATGAGTAAACTTGAACGAAAGGAAGGTACCTCGATTACATCAATAGCATTTCCGACATCTTGAGTTCTTCGTATGAACTGGTTTGTTCAAAATTTTTACTTCATTTTTCGTTGCTTTTAGGGCATTTTAAAAACATTTTAAGAGCATTTTATTGATAAATTTGGAGGTTTTAGGTCATCCAAATCCGCCCCTAGTTATGATGAAGTACGCCGAGTAAGGTCGTCACACGTCACCTTCCTGGTAAGCCTGCACGTAATGATTGGCAGCGCACTTTTTTCAGGCGTTTTATTGGACGATACATGATTACGTCCGCGAAACGGAAAGAAATTTCAGTTATGCTGAGAAATTGAATGTTGGCGGGGAAGTCGTAAAGCATCTCTTATGACTCATCTCTGTCTCATTGTTCTTTTAAGTTTCTCTGATCGAGAGTGGTAGCTCAGTGAGGTCACTACAGCGCCTCTGACCGGGAGGTCGTAAATTCGAGTCCCGACGGCGGCTGGATTTTCGACACTAACTTTGCAGCTAGGTCAGTCGCTGTCTGGAGAATTCTAGCGGCTAGCTGCTCTGATCGGTAGTTTTTCGTGGTTTCTCCGATCAACACCAGGCGAATGCTGGAGCAGTACCCTAACAAACGGGCCACGGACTGCACGCGATCTTTCCTTGGTCTTTCTTGTCCTATCTTCACCCTTTACTCACACACACTAACATGCACTACACCACCACATATTCCGGGAAATCGGTCGGGTACGTAGAACTTGTCCCGGTTGGGGCCTTTCCCCGCTGGTGGGGGATATCTGTTTCGGGAAAACATCACTAGCCGACGGTAGGTCGGCGCCTGATCTCGCCATCCAGCTGGGAAAGACCACCGCCACCTCCCCAACAAAAACACGAAGACACTTTCAGAACTGATGACCATAGTAGAGGGGTTTTGCCGGTTCTGCAACACAACATCCGGTGTAAACAGGAAGTTGTGGTTTGTTGACAACGGATGTTGACATCCGGTGTCGGGCCCAGCGGGTGTGACGTCACAAGGTCGCTTGTCGCCCTTGTGTCGTCACAGCGAAAGGTCGCTGGAAGGCCGCGTCCTTGTATCGTCACACACACAGCTGGACCCTGCCCTGCCTGTCTACCAAGCCCTGAAAAAAGACTAGGCGACTAGGGGAGGAGGTGGAGCAAAGGGGTGGAGGCTCTGCCTGGCGGTGACGGGTGAATGAGAAGTCGAACACAGTGGAATATGGTAGAACATATGCATTTATTGTTGCTGAACATTAAATATAGATACACACAGAGTGAAACAAATCAATTTTTACACATGAATGTTCGCTCTGGCGATGAACTCTCTCTTCTCTCGTTCTTCCATTCCCTCTTCCTCTTCTTTGTCTCATCGTGTGAGGTTGTGGGAGTCGCTTCCGCATCATCTTGTGAGGTGTGACGATTGGAGACGGGAGAGCTTGAACATCTTTCCAAATGAAGGTCATGCGTTTCCGCAGTTGCTTTTTCTGACATGGCTTGAATTTTATGTCGATTTATGAATCTTGCAGGCGGCCAATGAGTTGATCCATGACCTCAAGAACTTTAGTATGCATGAAAGCGGCCAGATCATACATTGTCTTGTCTTTTTCATCGTTGAAATGATAGGTTTGCTCTTGACGAAGCCGCTTTGCAGTGTAGGCGCCGTTCCACACGGATTCGGAGATGTCCCACAGCTTAGGGATTTTCCACGCATCGTTCTTTTCCTGGCAGGCGATAGTGGAGAGATCGTCTGCGGCCTTCGCGATGTTGATCCACCACTTGGCCGCCTCGCCCTTCCACCCACTGCTCTCGTCGAGGGCGTCTTCGTAGGCGAGCCTCGCGGCAGTGATTTTCACTTCACGTCTTGCAATGTTGACGGACACTGACTGAATGAAGAGTGAGAGACGTGCATATTTTTTCACTTTTTACAACACCGAACAGACTTCCGGTTCATAGGCCGGAGGAGTATTTTCGTTCGGGGAGGGGAGAGTCTGAATCACTTGCCGGATGCGGTCCACTCGTTGCTGCAGAGCCGTCTTGTGCAGCGGATCTTTAGAAAGCCGACTGACAATTTCAATGATTGTTAGCACTTCCGCATGCATGGAAACGACAGTGTCATAAATAGTCTTTTCGTTCACAAGGTAGTCTTTTGCGGTCTGTTCGTCGTGAAGATGACGCGCTGTGATGGCAATGTCAGTCGCGATGTCGGAGATACCTTTCTACAACTTCACGGTTTTTTCACCCTCTTCTTTTTCCTCAGAGGCGGCGACGGCGACGTCCACGGCGACGTTCTCGAGGTTTTCCACATCTTGGCCGCTGCGCTCTCCCATCCGCTTTCGTCGCCATTGACGATGTTTTCACAGAGGAGGGTCGTGTCACGTCTTGCCATGTTGACGGTTGTGGACGGAATAAATAATATCACCAGAGTTATGACATTGCAAATGCTCCCCCCACCCCTTTCTCTCTCTCTTTAGGCTACAAATAAATGAAAGCTGCCATTTTGCATTATGCAAGGACACCATAAATAAATAAGAAATAAATAAATAGATAGAGAAAGCCTACTCACTACAAATGAAGGAAAGCTGTCATTTTGCATAATGCATGGACATCATAAATAAATAGAGAAAACCTTCTCTACAACCCCGCCTGCAGGGACGAACGTGTACGCTGAAGGAGCGGACGGGCGCGTACAAATGATGCGAAAATTATGATGGTTTTTTGAGCGTATGCAGCATTGTTTCTCTATTCTAATGCGATTATGAAATAAACACTCCAGGTAATTTTCGAATTTGTATTTTTTGACAATCGAACGCTGCACTCCTTTTGCTCGGGTAATGCTTCTTTGAGAGCGGGTGAGAAAGGAGTAATTTTTTGGTCGCAAACCTACGATTTGAACCATGGGATCATTTCCGCATTCGTCCTTAAACAGTCCCAGTACTATTTTGTTGCGTGGTGTGATGTGAAACGTATTATCGGGAGAAAAGCAGGACGTGTCGAACCATTCTGGACACCGATTCATCTCAGCGTACACGTTTTTTGAGGTAGAGAAAACGAATGAATCGGTGTCCATGTACAGAAGGTGAAGCTCGCGAAGGTGCTCTTTGCAATACTTATAAAAGAATTCATACATTCTAAATTTTGAAATTTCTAGTATGCAAAATCCTAAATAAATGGGTTTAAAGAGCTTCACTTCTGTTTTTAGCAACTCGATGGTCATGAGATTCCCATGCACGTGGTGACTTCGCACGAAAGAGGGATCTGCGATAAGTCTCCTCGCTCCACATCTCCCACTTCATCTGTTGACGAGATAAATGCGACGATGATTAAGCACGTCCTCCATCGACTTTCCGTAAATGGAGTTGTTCATTAATTTAAAAAAAATCTTCAAAATCGGAGGACGCGCGCTGCCGCCGTGAATTGTTGAGGTCCATGTAAGTGGCAAGCCATGGACTTTGGTTAAATGAAAAAATGCAATGAAGTTTTTGGGTGAGTTGTACTCCCACCTCTATGGCTTGAATTTAATTTTGAATATGAATGACGTAACGACGCTTGGACAACAGCGTCGCCAATAATTTGGCTTGCCTACTATTCATGTCGGGGGGGGTCCCCTGTTTCAGGAGAAGGAGGCAACTCGCTCAATCGATCGTGAATTTCGTCTGGATAGTCGAGGTCGACTTCGAGAAAGTATCCGCGTTT
Organism: Teleogryllus oceanicus; assembly: GCA_964035755.1. Taxonomy (NCBI): domain Eukaryota; kingdom Metazoa; phylum Arthropoda; class Insecta; order Orthoptera; family Gryllidae; genus Teleogryllus; species Teleogryllus oceanicus. The sequence continues at coordinate 1,427,408 of CAXIVR010000008.1, forward strand.
GGTCTGGGCGACCGCCTTCTTCAAGTCGAAAGCGCAAATTTCAGTATCCGACAACCATTTAAACCGTCCTGTGGGCAGTGGATGACGCATACTAAAACCATACAAATTATTTGCATCTACGTATAATAGATAGTGATAAGATTCCTTATCAGATGGATTGAAGGAATCTTCTACGTGTGCGTTATTGGCTTCGCCATGGTGCCCGACCACCTGCACGAGTCCTCCCCTGATACCTTTTTCCAAAAAGAGAACCATGTCAACATCTGTGGAAGCTCAAGCGTGACGCCGGTTGTTTTTAGCATGGCGTCCCACGAGAGCCCGGGAGCGGTGTAATAAAACGCAGGATCGAGACAGTACACCTCCAAGCACAAATTTCTAAAAAATTCGAAAACGTCGGTGAGCAACAACACGTCGATTTTCAAATGTAAATCGGCGTACTCACCTAAATTTCGAATGGAGAAAGCGTCCCACACGGCCAGCGCGTGAGCGTACTCCGCGTCCGAGATCGCTGTGTTTGTGAGGTGACTGAAAAAGGCCTTGCGTGGGGGCAAAGACGTTTCTTCCAACTTTGTCATGCAATTGACATAGTCGTAGGGGAAAACGCCCTTCCTGCGTGCCAGGGCAAAGAGTGCATCGTCAGGAAACGCTGCCCGAGTAAATTTCAAATTTTGAACAGACAAGGATTGACTCAAACTGTCCAGTCCTGCTCCTAAAAATGTAATTAATCTTAAAAGCGCAATTCCACACTTTCGATTCTCTGGGATAGGAACACGAATCTCTCGTGATTATGTGGAATGGCGCACAGCTCATCGTAGTCACTGTCTGCCCAGGCTTGCATGAGAAAATGCCAGTCGTACCCGCTTCCGTTATGCATCACGACTGGAATGTGTTTTGGAGCCTGGAAGTTGATCTTGCAAATTTGATGAGCTGCTCCACGAAAACGACCTGTAAAATGGTGGTGCCTAACACGAACGGAATTTGGAAGAAAAGGACCCTTGCAAATGTAACAGTCGGTGGAATTTTGAAAAGCAATTTCCTCTTCCTCGCGCATGAGGAGAGAAACCGGATGATCCAAAAGGAATTGATAATCTTTAGCCAAGACCACTAAATGTTCGACCATTTGTTTGGCGACGTCGCGCCCGCGATACACTATTCTTTGGGAGCGTGATTCATCAAAATCGCACACCACTTGAATATACACCGAAAAGGGGTCGTGAATTTGGTAATCCTGAAGGTAGGATTCACTCGGCGATGGCTCACACGAAGAGACGGAAACGGTGAGCGCTTCAAAATCAACATACACCGCAATCGGGCATCTCTGTTGTGTTTCAGGATTTTTGAAGTGCATGAATCGTTCCTCTGAAGAAGAAGACGGCAACGTCAAACGTGCTGGCGACACGAAACTGCAATCTAGCATGTGAGCATCAATTTTCTGCTGTGTTCGAAATACATTCAAACACCGTTCGCAAGCGAAAATCCTATGTTCGTTTGTATTGTGTTGGCTACACACCAACCTGCTCAATTTTTTTATCCAAACACAGTGACTCACACCATTTGATACATATAACAGCATATTGAAATGGTTCTCTTTCTTTTTGTCCGCAAAGTGCACAGGACCTACAACGTCCCAAGTTTTCTTTTCAGAACGCCAAACGAGATTGAAAACATGAAATGAATAGCTAGAATTTTGTCTCTCGAAACGTTTAATATTGTGAACAGACATTGGCCAGGAGATGTCTTGCAAATCTAGATGAGATTCTAATTCGTCAAAAGTAGACTGATACGTGGTGATACGTTCTAGTCTTCCTCCTATATTCGTAGTATTCCCGCGACCAATACGCTTGTGACAGACACCACATGCGAGGGCCCACAGGAAGCATTTCTCATCCCGATTATGTATATTAATAACAGCGTGGCGACGAGCAATGCTATCGGGGAGGGGAAGATATGAAGATCCACTGTGAGCGATAGGCTGAAAAAGATGAATATGAACATGAAGGGCGACAATTTCGTATAGTGCTTTTCCACTATCTCGTTCCTGAAACTCATCGAATTTGGAATTGATTGGATCAACAATACGTTGAAAAAAGATTCTCCGATATTATCACTGAGCCACCACAGCTGCGCGAGCGTTCAGAAATATAAGTTTATCTCTCCGACAATTTCTTGCGTAACGGGATGATTTCGCTCAATTATGAAACGACATTCGAGTTGTGCAAATATTTTGAAGCTAGGACTTGATGGAGAGAACAGTTCAAACAACTTGAGTTGGAACGGAACTTGACAACGATTGAGAAATGTGAGGAGATCGATGCCATTTAAAGAATTAGCAATGATATCACGCTGCACTCGACTGTTTAAAGTCCGCACGACGTCCGTCCATTGGAGAGCATTTGCAATGACACGTTGTGTCGATTGTTGCTGTTGTTGTCGGTGATCTATAGAAACAAAAAAAGTGTGGAAAAAATGAATGTCTATTCAGCGAGAACACACCACTATGAAAGCATTGTGAAATTTACTGTTATCATGGACTTGACGAATCGCAGGTGATGGAGATGGCGCCAGCGGTGGCGTCGATGTTGACGGTCGAAGCACAGACTCACGCTGCTCGCGGTTAACACGTTCCATCAATTGTTTTTTCATCTTAAGAAAAAATAGATAAACTCATTAAAATTTGAAAAAAAATTGAAATAAGGAAAATTTTTACCAAAATCTACTAGAATAATATTTACCGTTTATGACTTGAATAGTGACAGCCAAAGAATAGATCCGTCCGCTACGCACTTGGGTATTACGCCACAGATGTGCACTGAGTCATGTCTCAATGAAGAATTATGAGCGTGGCACTAGATTGCGTTGAAGTCGTTTAAGTAATAAGGAGTGAGGTGGTGGTGGTGGGGACACATACGTTTATGGAAACAGTGAGTTATAATGAGGGAAACGGAAATTGTTATGGAAAGGAAATCCACATTCGCCGCAGCAGTATCGGAACGCGAGCGGTTTTTCGCCACCGAAGGAAGCGGCAAATTAACCACAACGTCCGTCGGAAGCGTTAATGAAGTCGCGAAATGAGCTGGGGAAACACTTAACCGCAAATTCGGAAGACGTTGAAAGAATAACGTCTTTTTTAAATTTAAATTTAAATGAAAACGTTGGAAACCATTTCCGCAGTCACAGCATATATAAAAGCGCTGCTCTCAACATGAAAAATGACTTTCTTGGTGATACTGTTGCTGCTGCTGCTGTTGCTACCGTTCTACGAAGACCACTAAGACCTGAAGACATAATGGCCACTATTCAAGAAATCGAAGGAAAAGCTGTCGTTGCAATTCCGTCGACATTGTCGATGTGGAAGAAACGGAAGGCATCGTAAGTATTTGACTTTTTTGCATTTTTAATTTTTTTTTCATTTTCTACATATCTTCCTTTTTTCATTTTTAATAGGGTGAACGAACAGACTAAAATGGAGTTGTTAGAGAGGAGGATGATGGGTGCGGATGTGGCATCCACCGATTTGTCGTCGATGTTCGACGATGATAATGAGGATGATGCGTTGGACGCATATCGTTTAGCGTTGGTGACAACGCAATTCGTCTCCGGCAAATCATCTTCATCATCAGCAGGGGCAACAATATGCGTGAGCGAAGCTACGGCGCCGCGTCTGGTCGCCGATCCCTCACGCCCAGTGTTTGTTTATTCTCCACCCAAAGAGACGTAAGTAGAATGAATTACATAATTTTTGGCGAATTTTTGAAGTATGATTTTAAAAAAATTAATTGATTGAATTTTTTATGTTTTAGCGACAACTGGACCGCAATTGCTCAGAGAGCGTAAGGCTCCAAAATATCAAAGCATTGGGAGGATTTTCCAAAAGGGATAGCGTTGGAAATAACTAGTGCTAAAAGATCACTGACGTATGACGCTGTCGTATTAAATGACAAATTCGGCACATTTTTACCAACAAGGTATATTATCATAATTTTTTCTCATTCGCAATCCTTTTTATAATTGTAATTATAAATATATTAATAATTAATTTTGATTTATAGATTTACTTCCTTTATCGATGAAATGAGCCTTGATCGCTTTATGCAATCAAGGCCTAATGTAATATATTTTGGCATCAATCCTAGAAATAAGGCATATGTCTTATTATTATATCCATACGAACAGCTTAAATTGAAAAGCGTCTGGAAGACGATAATGGATTACGGAAGGAAATATTTGAAATTTTAATGTATTTTTATTAAATTATTAATGTATTTTTTAAATTCTAAATAAATGTCTTGTTTGCATTCAAATGACTCTCTTTCGTTTTCTCATTCACCCTACGTCACCGCCAGGCACGGCCTTCACCCCTCTCCTCTTCCTCCTTCCCTCTCTTTAAAGAATTAGAAGTACTCTCCTTATGTAGTCATCACTCTATTCAATGAAATCAATTATATTGGAAACAGAATGTATTAATTTACTCTTAATTAATCAATTTTTTTTTTAATGGAAATCTGATGCCATCAATCGAGAATTTTTTTATTGAAATAATTGCTTTAAAGTAATGAAAACTAATAATATTCACATTAAATTTCTCGAAATTAATTCAATTTTTTTCTGAGATGAAAGAATTAAAAGCACTCCCATTAACATCATCAATCATTCAATGGAATTTAATATTGAAACAAATTAAATTTAATATTTATTCATTCAAAGAATTTTTTATATATTTCTTTTATTCATAATGGAAATTTTATTTTTTTTATTTTAGGAATCCTATTTAGGTGGTGCTGATGGGGTAAAGCATTTCCGCCCTTTACGTTTTCTGCTACCTTTGAGAATTATAAGCACGCGGCGTTGCCGTCTATTGTTTTCTTTCCATACTTAATTTCTCTTTGACGAATAAAGATTCTGTTCTCTGTATGTAGCGTATGTATTCTCTGTAGTAGCGTTCTGAGTCTTGCAAATCATTACAATATGTTTTACATAAAACCTCAATCTACTATAAGAAGAAAAAACAACAACACTGGGGGTTAACAATAAACTATTTACAGCCCTAAAATTAATTCTTTGTCTTCATTGTCATCATTTTCTGTAATAATAAAAATTATTAAACATGTGAACAATGATAACAAATCATCACCGAAAATGTATAAAATGCAAATACATTCACCAGGATAATCCACTTGTTGCAAAATGCAAATACATTCACCACTTGTTGCTGCTGCCGCATCACCTGATGCTGCTGCGACATCACCTGCTGCTGCTGCTGCAGTAGCACTATACTCTCCAACTCCTGTCTCGTCAATTCGTTTAACGCAAGAGGCGCTGGTGGTGGTGGTGGTGGTGGCAGCGGATGACCGCGGAGGCGATGTAGCCGCGCCGTCCGCCGCGCGATGACATGCGGCGTCTCCTGGCGAGGAGGCGACGGCTGCGGCAGCGACGGTGGCGGCGAAGGTGTGCGTCGGGCGTCGAATGTCGGGGGCACATTCGTGTGGCACTGGTGCGGGCGGTAGCGGCAGCGCTGTTGATGTTAGCTGACGCTGCGCCGTCGCCGCCGACGGTTTTGAATATATGACCGTCACCGGCCCGCCGACGGCATAGGCAAGGCTCGTCAGCAACGACTGCATGTACACCCGCCTCAATGACGGGTGTCCGGCTATCGTTGCCGGCGGCTTGCCGAACAGCCACTCCATCGCCGTTGCCCCTACAATATCTCGCACCTTTGTTGAAGCGCCGCAGTTCAGCAAAAAATTTAAAACATACGTCACCGCCACGTGCATCTACGTCTGCCCGTATACATCTTGGGCATTCTTTGCGCCCCGCCCCACCAGGTGGACACATACGACCAGTCGATTACATTTGGCCGCTATGTGCAGCGGCCGCTGTTCGTTTATGTCTCCCGCCTCCAAATACTCAGGATGCCAGTCACGAAGGCTGACCACTAGGTCGTCGTGGCCGTTCTTGCAGGCAAAAATTAATTGGAGTGACATATCGAATCTTGAAGTTGTTGCGACGTTGATGCTGCTGCGTTACAACTACGTGCGCAGAATGATGGAGCGTATATAAATGAGCGACGCGAAAAGTGAAGCGGCGGGGCACTCAATCATTTCATTGGTTTGTCTTTAAATTTATCAACTCTAACGTTCATGGAACGTCGTTAATCCACCGGTCCCTTGGCACATACGTTTATCGCAACACCCGCTCTCACCGGGCTCCGGACAGCGACTGACAGAGCCCCCAACCGATCAAGAAACCACCGTTGCGAGGGGACGCGCAACGGCGGCTCCTGATTGGTCAGGGGCCCGCAGATCCGCCGGAGGCGAGGCGAGACGGGGCGTCTGCTTTATTCATATGGCTTGGTACAAGGTTAACATCAAACTGACAAAAATTATATACAATATGACATAACATGCAAAGATGCGGGTCGCTCACATGAGCGACCCGGCGTTTTAGGTTAAAGAACACTGCTAAATTATCTACAAAAAGACTTATTCTAACATGGCGAAAATCTAACAATGCGCCTATTGCGGCTAAAAATTCACAGTGGAAAATGTCGTAGTTCGTAGGTGGGATCCAGCTCTTGCTCACACCGTCAGAAAACCATGCACATTGTTGGAGCGTCGCATCTGAGTATACGACGACGGTTTCTTCTTGCGGGTCTGGGTCGTCGGCGTTCCGGGTTAAGTGATGCAAGCGGCGCAGACAGGGTCCAGCGAGGTGCGGCCAACGGCGGATCAGCCGGACCAGCGGGTAGGTGGCGGTGCTGGCAATGGCCAGCCAGCCCACCATGCCGGCGTAGGACATGGTGAATCTCGGGTTGGTTAGCCATTGATCGGGCACTGATCGTACTGCTTGCAGATATTTTGAATCCACTGACGCACTTTTATTATGGAGATCTAGAAACACACCTAGATATTTCACAGAACTTGTAGGCGCGAGCTGTGACTTGGACACATTTATTTGGAAACCCAGGGAAGTGATGCGCTGTATATCTTCTATGAGGTCACTGGGGTTGTTGGCTAATAATAGAAAGTCATCATAGTACACGTAAAATCGTGATACACACGCATGCTGCAATGCGGCCGTCATCGCGATTTGCATAATCAGGGGCGAGAGCGACCAGCCCATGGGGAGCGCGGCGAATTGATAGAATGTCTTCCCACATTGAATGGAGAAAAGCAAATCTGAAGTCGAAATACTTACCATTGCAAGACAAAAAAATATTTCATCATCAAAATTAAATGATGTTGGTTGTTTAATTATTGCTAATACATAAAATATTAGGGATAATTGAATTAGGATTTCCTGCTTGGTGTTTTGGTTGAGAAAATAAAATAAACAAATAATATTTATAACATAAAATTTATTTGTGAAAAATAGTTTAGATTTACATGAATAAATTTACTAACATAACTTATAGTCTTTGTTTCGAAAACATACATCACAATAATATAGAATTATTTATTGTAAAAACGAATATAGTTCGTCTATGGCTTCTTCTTCTTCTTTTGTTGATGGATTTTCTTCATGAACGTCAGAAGCAGCATTAACAGTAACATCACCATCAGCATCGTAAAATGATGACGAAGAATGGGGCTGAAGAAGCGCCATTTGCAGGGCGCGCTTGAGCCAGTTTGCAGCATGTTGCGCGGAAAGTTGAACGTTGATCCCGCAACATAAATGCGTCGTGTCGGTCGATGACGTCGATGATATTTGCGGAGGAGGAGGAGGAGGAAGAGAAGATGAAATCTTCCGCGACCTTTTAGAGATTGGTGATGTTCGCTTACGATGATGATTTTCGCGCTTTTGTTTTTTGATGCTTTTCTTCTTCTTCTTCTTCTTCTTCCCACAGACGCTCCTCTTCTTCACACTCTCTCGTGTTTAGAGTGCGAGAATCTTTTATCCGAGGATAAAAATAATCAAAGAAACTCCACATAGTGCAGCAAACAGAAAATCACAATGGGACATCTGCACGCAGAAAGGAAGAACGAAGTCAGATTGGTTACGAGAGTACGTGCATTGTTACGTGGTCCACTTAGAAATGTTTAAATGTCCATCGCTCGACACGTGTGTAAAGATCTACATTGAACTCTATAATGCAGATGTGACGTGGCGTCTTGTCTTATCGCTGCTCGAGGGAAAAGGTACACTCCAAGTTCTGGCTTTAATGCATTGGCTCGCCAGTGGCCATCGACCCACCAACGTTACCCACGCTGACGGACACTTCGTCTTCTTTTTCATACGAATCGCCACCGCTGCCGCCGACGACGACTCCACCGTATCGACCAGAATTAATTGACAACATCGAAGCAAATCCCGTACGAAATACGGCGAGCACGATGGCACTTCCTGTCTGATCGTCTCTCCATTCCCCGACCGCATCCGTTCCATATGTCCGTCAGACGGTCAGGATGTGATGTCAATCTTGACGCACTTCCGGTTTCGACTTCCTGTTCTCGCTCCACAACGCGTATAAGCCACAACGCCTTTTAATTTGTAGTAATAGTCATTGAAGCAGCCGGATGGAGCGCATCAGGAAAAACAGCGCCAACAAGGAAAACTTGAATCGCAACGAAGAACTCGAACTTCTCGTCAAATAAGCTGAAAGGGAGCAGCTCCAAACCATCAACGAAGCCATCAAACAATACTACACATCACGTCCGCGCTCTCTAAAAACACTCGACAACGAGATTCTTCAACATCTGTCTGTCGCGTTTCTCTGCCATTCCTCGGCAGCGAGAGAGGTAAGTGCAGTCTTCAGACGTCTACCCGAGGACATTCAAAAGCTCCCCTGCATTCTAGAGCTTCTGCCCTGTATGAAACACTACAACATCGGACGCACGCACATCGACGGACCGCCGCCGATCAAGCGGGACTGCATGGCTTGTCGACGTGCGATGAAAGAAAGTGTATAATATAGCAGCAACAATAACATCATGGATTGGATGGACTGTATGATGATAGTCGGAAGTATAATTCAATTGCTCATGGTGACCGCCGCTCTTGTGCGCTTTCTTTTGTTAACTTTTTTATATATTTCTGAGACGATTGAACTTTTTTTCTCACTCCACCATGGATTTGAAGACAACAGATTCTACTCCTCCTCCATTTACCAGTATGACTAGAAATTAACTTGAAATTAGAACTATTTGCCCCATCTGTCATAATGATGATCTTCTTTATTGGGCCACAAAAATATGTAATCACGTATTTTGTAAAACCTGTATTGAAGTGTGGCTGAGAAAAGAAAAGAGGCGAGAGAAGAGCAAACATGTCCATTGTGTCGTTTCGTCTTAGTGTCCAACTCAAGAACGGGGGGGGGGGGGGGAATAAGAGCAGATTATGAAGAATATGTTATAGGTGTGTTATCATCCATTCGATCGTCTTTTAGTCGCCATGGAGTGCGAAGCGTGGGACGACGGTTGATCGACGCGCTGCGACTTCACAACCCGTCCTATAGGCCACTCGTGGATTTGCAGAGGCGATTAGGACTAGAAATTACTGTGCGACCTTCTCGTGGTGGGGGTGGAATCTCCCCCTTTTAGCTGATAGTAAGATGTGGTGGTGGTGGGGGGGAGATTGCACAATGCTGTGGAGTGGGGAGAGTCTCTCTCTCGCTAAGATTAGAAAAGTGATTAAGAGGGGGGAGGACACAATATAAGACGTTGTGTGTCAAGGGCGGATGCATCAGTACATTGACACACACACAGCCTGAACGAGACATGCGCGACAACGCCTATTATGGGGAAGAGGAGGAGGAAGAGGTGTGCGACAATGCGCCGGCAGAGGGAGAAGACCACTGTGGAGACAGCGTTCTTGAAAACAAGCAACAACGACGAGACGACGCTCCCACCAGGGCGTATGTGGACACACGCTTCCGTCAAGTATTTCAAGCGAGCGAGGAAGTGCGTGCCGATCTAGAGACGTTGATTTCCAATCAGACAAAGTGTCTACGGCAATGGGAAATCGCTGGATCCTTCAACTCTGATCTTTTTCGAATTTCAAATGTCGGTCAACCTGCTGAGCCACGTGACGCTACAACCAAATCGTACGCCGATCGACGTTTGGATAACATTCAAAAACAACTCGAAACAATTACAAAACTACGTATCACCAAAATCGGCAACCTCAATGTGCAGAAATCGCGCATCGTCAACCTAGCGATGCCCACCCACAAACACGATGCGGCCTCAAAACGCTACGTCGACTAGGCGATGCAGAATCAACGGGATTTCATCAATCGCAACACCCTTCGTCACACCGCGGAAAACGGTGAAGACTACCACTTTCAGGGTAAACGACTCGCCAACGTCACCGAGTCCGTCGACGAAGACGATGCCGTCAATCTCAAAACACTGCGGCGCCTTCTTCTCGGCAATAACTAGTGAAGGGAAAAAAATTCGCAGACTTCGCTCTCGATTGATTGATTGATTTTTTCGTGTTTCCGGGCGCGTCAACAGCTTCGGTCATTAGTCCCGTTAGTATAGTGCATGTTTTCTTCTCAGGAGATGGAGGTGATCTTCCCCCGCTGGATGGCGAGATCCGGCGCCGACCTACCGTCGGCTACTGGGGTTTCCCCCTAACCAGGACTCACCCACCAGCGGGGCACCTCCCCAGCCGGGACAAGCTCCAATCTCCCAACCAGTCTCCCGGAATATATGGTAGTGTAGTGCATGTTAGTGTAAGTGTGTGTGTGTAAGGCGGGAGGATAGAACAAGGAAGAGGAAGGACAGATCGCGCGCGGTCCGTGGCCCGTTTGGTAGGGTACTGCTCCGGCATTCGCCTGGTGTTGATCGGAGAAACCACGAAAAACTACCGATCAGAGCAGCCGGCCGCTAGAATTCTCCTCCAGACAGAGACTGAATTCGACCTAGCTGAAACGCTAGTGTCGAAAATCCTGCCGCCGTCAGGACTCGAACCTAGGACCTCCCGGTCAGAGGCGCTGCAGTGACATCAGTTGATGCACTGAGCTACCACTCCCGGTCTTCGCTCTCGATTGTCGCTCCGTTCGCATCATCAACAATCTTCATCATCATCATGGGCGGAAACCGCGCATTCAACGTCGGCGACGCTTTTGGTGACACGGCGCTCCATCTCGCCGCACGGGCGGGAGACTACATTACCATGGTCCTCATGGACTGACTGCAGAACTGACGCAAGATAAACACATTAAATTACTATTGGCTACCGTCAGACAAAATAGACAGAGATGTGAAGTCATTAGGTAAAATATGAAAAAATAAAGATTTTGTAAATTATTAATGTATTTTTAAATTCAAAATAAATGTCTTGTTTACCTTCAAATGACTTCTCATTCACCCGACGTCACCGCCAGGCAGGGCCTCCACTCCTCTCCTCCTCTTCCTCCTCCCCTAGTCGCCTAGTCTTTTTTAGTGGATGGACAGGCAGGGCACGGTTCAGCTGTGCGTGTGATGACACAAGGACGCGGCCTACCAGCGACCTTCCGCTGTGACGACACAAGGACGCGACCTTGTGACGTCACACCCGCTAGGCCCGACACCGGATGTCAACATCCGGTATCAAGAAACCACAACTTCCTGTTTACACCGGATGTTGTGTTGCAGAACCGGCAAGTAATGGTCATCAGTTCCGAAAGTGTAGTGCGTGTTTTTGCTGGGGAGGCGGCGGTGGTCTTTCCCAGCTGGATGGCGAGATCCGGCGCCCACCTACCGTCGGCTAGTTGGGTTTTCCCGAAACAGATATCCCCCACCAGCGGGGAAACGCCCCAGCTGGGCCTAGTTCTACGTCCCCGACCGATCTCCCGAAATATGTGGTGATGTAGTGCATGTTAGTGTGTGTGAGTAAAGGGTGTGTGTGAGTAATAGGACAAGGAAGACCAAGGAAAGATCGCGTGCAGTCCGTGGACCGTTTGTTAGGGTACTGCTCCAGCATTCGTCTGGTGTTGATCGGAGAAACCACGAAAAACTACCGATCAGAGCAGCTAGCCGCTAGAATTTTTCTCCAGACAGCGACTGAATTCGACCTAGCTGAAAAGTTAGTGTCGAAAATCCAGCCGCCGTCGGGAGCCGAATTTACGACCTCCCGGTCAGAGGCGCTGTAGTGACCTCACTGAGCCACCGCTCTCGATCAGAGAAACTTAAAAGAACAATGAGACAGAGATGGGTCATAAGATATGCTTTACGACTTCTCCGCCAACATTCAATTTCTCAGCATAACTGAAATTTCTTTCCGTTTCGCGGACGTAATCATGTATCGTCCAATAAAACGCCTGAAAAAAGTGCACTGCCAATCATTATGTGCAGGCTTACCAGGAAGGTGACGTGTGACGACCTTACTCGGCGTACTTCATCATAACTAGGGGCAGATTTGGTGACCTAAAACCTCCAAATTTATCAATAAAATTGAATATATTGCTAGTTTTCCCGTGGGTCCGATTTCACTGCCGCACTTACTGCATGCTTAGCACTTCGCTGAAAAGCCCATTCTAATGAATTGAAATAAATGCAGATTGCCAAAAAGAGAGGATAATTCCGAAAATAAAAAGGAATATATTATGTAGTAAGACTGCTCATAATCAGTAATTTTACTTCACAAAAAATTAATTTCCTGTTACTGATAATGATTCCATGAAAAGTTTTATTAATTTTTACAACTTAATGACTTCTCTTTGTAGTATATTATTGGATTCGACAGTTATGACGATAAGGTTGATAAAGCCTAGTTGGTTTTTATTACCTTTATCTGCGAGTATAGTCACATTTGGCCCAACGATCTAAAAATTATCTAAAAATGTGCATAATTAAATATACATCAAATCATTTCACGATCATTTCCTAGGAATTTTAATTTCCCGACCTAAAAACATTATGAATTACACAATTAATAGCAATTAACGGTTATTCATTAAATTAAAATTAACGAACTGTTATTCTAAGTCCCACAAATTTGAAGACCATCAAAATAACACACACACAAGTGTGCATGAGGCCTTGGACTGTTGGAGCTGCTGCGCTGCTCTTCTTGTTGGTTCGTTTTCTATGATTTACAATTAAGTGAAAACCCCTGTAGACATAATTCGTCATAGAAAAGGCCAGAAAACATTAAACAGTCCCAAAAGAATACGCTCACGATATCCCAAGGACATGTTAAAACCCCCATAAAAAGTAAATATTCACTATAATAATATATATTAAATATGTAAATTTTCATTCCAAATTAAACGGCAATTTCTGAATGTATGTACAGAGTGTATCTAGATTTAAGAATGAATAATGTATTGTAAAATTTGTGTATTGTATGTATAATTGTTTAGATGTATGTATTAGAAATATAATATATGAAATCCTGTAAATTAGCTAGTAAGATACAAGAGTGAAAGGTTGTATGCCCAAATCCTATGTATTAAAAAATAAAAATGTACAAACCTCTGAAAGGCATAACTGCCGAATAGGAAGAAAATATTTTTTTTTTAGAAAAAGCCATTTCTAAGTTGAACAATTTATTTCCTTCCACATTTGTCATCCGAATTCTTACTGTTAATCCATTTTTAATTTCCGACTTCGTCCCCAGGCACGTTCGAATTACTTTTTTGATACTATACTGATGAAAACAGTTATAAGAAGCACTATTTCAATAGCACAAGATATGCTCATATTTGCAGCAATAAAGTCTACCTCCTTCTTGTTGATAAAGTCTCTGATTTTAGTTTTGATCACCACAAAATCAGTTATTTCTAAGGTTGATGCCATAGAATTAAGTTACGATTAACTAAAGTTAAGTAAAGTTGTGTGGATGTCGCCCACATACCACTACTCAGAAAATGATAAAGGCAATATGAAGACACGCAAAGGACAGAGATAATTTTTAGTAAATAAAGTAGGAAATATTCTGCACACAAACCCTTGAGTAAGCGATTATCTTTACTCACACTCGCCATTTGTCATATCGCTACAGAACAAAAAACTGCGACTGAAATTAATGGAATGAAATCCACAAACTCTCGTTTAATTAGAAGACTACCAAGGGTATTTTTCTCACTTTATTACGTGCAAACAGATTATTCTTCCTAAAAAATATTCTCGCTATCCTTTCTCATTACCACCTCCTTTATAAAACTCAAAAATACTAGGACCAATTCTAAGATGGGATACAGCGTATCATTTCAAGAAATCTCAAATTTTTAGAGAAAATTACTATATCTCGGTATACTCTATCTATTTTCACATCTTATATCGTCTTTCTTCTCCCTTCAAAAATGCCTCTCGTGTATTCTTCAATATTAGTTAGATTTCGCTTCTTTTCCTTTTTTTACCAAAAGTTGCTAGTTCACAAAATAAAAACGTTAGTCCAATAATTTGATATCCAAACTTCCTTTTAATACTTAACTGATCTATCTTATTAAATTACATTATTTTTTCACATACCTATTTATATTTTCCTTAAACCTAACGACATAAACTGAAATTTTGACATCGTAACAGACTAGACAAATATCAGAGGATTTTGTTCAATATTTGTTCCTAACGTCTATTCAATAATTGTCATTTATTGTCTGAAGGTCATATATAGTGAACTAAAATGAGAACTATGTTTCTGGCGTTGTACAGATAATATATTAACTATTTTTCAGGACAAGTAATGTCACACTAGAAGTTTCTGATAGACATAAACTAAGGGACATTTCTTGTACGGCAAAGCTTTGAAAAGACATGAGAAAATTAAATCCAGTGTTGATCTCCAAAAACTACAAAATAATTAAGATATTATCATTTGTCATTGAAACTTGTAATTCACTACTTCTGAGAACTTTGTACGTATTAATGGACTTTTGAAAATGTGATTCTTGCAAAAATTGAAATGGATAAACAATTAAATTAAAATTCTACCATATGTTACACAAAATTAAAACTTCAGAAGGTCTAGTAAAAAAATCTACAAATAAATATGACATGTTCGAGCCTCTCAAAATTCGAATATCTTCGTGGGAACAAGGTTGTGCACTTCTGGCTTCAGACTCTGAAGAAATTTCGAGCGAAAAATATTCCATAGACAGATGAATATTCTGATTCGTTCTTTTGCAAATTTAGTCACCAAGGGCGCAGATAGAACACATTCGTATTCCTTCAGGTACAGTAGCTTCTCCTATAGAAATATTGATGACGAAAAACTGCACCCAGAACACTGTACAACACGAAGCAAGGAACTCTTACTAGTTATCCTTGAAAGCGAGAAGAGTGGATCGTTGTGTTACTACCCAAGAAAGTCATGCGTAAAAACGTCATGGTCTGCAAAAATAGCTCATTTACTGTATCTTAGACTACTTCGTAGATTCCCAAGTGACTATTAGATACAAATAGAAATACATTCCTATTCATTCCTTACAGTGCAGTTAAATAATTAAAAATTACATATGAAAGTGGATATTATAAAACATCCGTAATTTTATCTTGAAGGAAACTTACCTCTAACGTCGGTGCAGAAAAAAGTTACATGTTAAAAATCGTCATTTTTCAGTTAATTGAAGATATGTTTAGAAAATAATATATTTTTGCCAGTAAAGTTTCAAAAACAATACTGAAGGCAACCGGTATATAGAGTAAAACTTGTCTTTGGCGGTGAAATAAATGACTCTGCTCACAATAAAACGGATCTCCAGAAAATAATTTTTTGGATTGATTACTTTTCTTGTCCAGCGACATGGTAATATTTGTACCCCCCTCACAAAGAAATACATTTTTCTTCATTTACAAAAGGAATGAAAGTTTCACTTGTGTTGTATTTCTGAGTTCTGTCGCAGAGACCCTTGCTTTGGGCAGACCCCATAACCCATAGACCTAGAGAGGTCTGTGCTATAACCCAAGAACCAGAAATTGTTTTAGTGCGACATGATTCAAGATAAAAGGAGGCTAGATGTAACTAACTTCGACCTGAATACCTCAAAGCAAAACAACAACTGGAGGTTCGTTTCCAGCAGTGATATCATCTGAACATTCTGCGAAAATGTCACTACCAACTTCTAGCTCGGCATGCAGCGAATTTTATTTATGATTCGAGAACAATTTATATGTCTGTTTATAAATAATTTTATTTACACAACATCTGAGTAAAATACAAAATTAGTGCAATGTTATGCTCTTCTTATGTTCTTAAGCGTCAAATAATATTTTGCCTTCATTGACAATCATAAAACGAACAATATAAATAATAATTTAATGAATTATGAATTTAAACTAATATATTTTTTGTTGCAAATTTTCAGAAGGTCATGCAACCGCTATGATTTTCACACCCTTGAAAACAAATATTAATATTTCCAAAATGTTGGATTGATTAGTCCCGTGTATTTCTAAATTCCAATGTGCGCGGAAATTGAAAACAAAGTATGCAGTTTCGAGCCATTAGAGAGATGTCTCTGGGTTCGTCAGATACCCAGAAACTGAAAAAATGCAAAAACAATGGAACAGTTTCGAACTTGAGTGAAAAATGCAAAAAAATTATTGTGTTTTTCTGCCTATTCTCACACGGATACGTACAGAACTGTAGTTCTTTTAATATACTATAACATGTTATTGCAGCATTAGTGAGTACCGTTTTTGTTGATATGTACGTAATTTATTGTAGTTTATATGACAGGATTATATTTTGTTACTAATTCTTTGTTCTTTGTACTGAACAGAAAGACAGATCAAAATGAAGTAACTCCATAATACATTTATATTTATTTTAAAGGTGTTTATTTTTTCAAATTTGGTTGTGGATACCAACAGGAATAGTATATTAAAGTATCCAAGAATATTTAGTTGAAATCAGTGAACAGTTTAAGATCATATCGAAAATGTAACATGACTATTGGTCTTGAAGTTAATACATTTTGATCAGTTGTCTCACTACCTTCATGGGTAAGTTCACCCCCACAGTGACTCACAGAGTCTAGTATGAATATCATTGCCGTAAGAACTAACTGCATCACAACCAAATTTGGAAAGGCGCTCAAGATCAACATCTGGAGCCCCAAATTGGGAGGCGGCCGAGGCGGCAACGCCGCTTTTACCTTCGACTCCATTTCCTGGACTGTCAAGAGCAGCCTTCTGGCGACCGCGCTCCGATAGAGTCGCCTTCGCCATCCGAATCGCTTCGTCGGATTCGGCGTAAAATTCGGAAGAAATAAAAACCATCGCCGACGCCGCTCACTGTAATTTCACCGTAATACTTTATATAACTGCCAACGGAACCGCACGTGCCATGGTATAGTGTGGGAGGAGACAAGGTTGCCAGTGTATAGGAGAAATATAGTTTAAGTTAAAGAATCACTTAAGACGGATCATATATTTCCATCCAACATACTTCTCAACACTGATCGTATGGTGTTGAAAGCAGATTCTGGAAGCAAAAGTTGTGGCAACGATTCAGCGCCCTGCAAGTAATGAGTGGATGTGCGGATTCACCTGCCAAGCCGAATTGTGGAGTCTCTTGGGAGACATCGTGAACTAGCATCTTCTCAAGTGAAATTCTCAATTCGGATATTTGACGCGAGCATCACAGTTGAAACCCAAGCGAGGATGCTACTTACGACATAAACGTACATCTCTTCATCCGATGATGTACACATGTTTTTTTTTTCCGCCGAAGAGTGTTTAAATCCGTTATACATTACTGCATTTGATTCTGAGAGTATTTGTACTGAACTTTCACTTACAAAAATAACACATATTTTAAGTTACACAATCGGTAAACTACTGAAGTACTCAAGGTATTAAGAACAAGATAAATATTTGAGACTTAGCGCTTCGAAAAAATCCTGCTCCAGACCTGACGTTTACCCGTCATGCTATGTCACTGCTCAAGCGCTGCGATCGAAGTCTGTTGAAGAGGCCTTCGAATTTCCGAAAACAAGTTGTCCGAGATTGGAATAAGATGAGATTTTGCAAATTGTATTTAAATAAAATAATAAATTAAAACAAGTTTTTCGTACTTTTTGGAAGAATCGTATTTGAACTCAATTTACGATTCTCTTTTTTAAGATTCAATCCCAAACAACAGCAGTACAACCAATGAGGTTCTTTTCATCAAGGGCTTCAAAATCGCTCAGGGTACGCGGGAGTTTCATGGTTTCTGTACGTCTTTTATTTGACTTTCAGGAAAATCACACACAGAAGACCATTTTTAGTAGACCAGATCTAATGGAAGTACCACTTCGGATTGAATTCTCTCTGCGACCGACTTGATGGAGGTCCATTTGTTATTCTCCTTTATGCGTGCAAATCTGCGCTTTGGGCACTTTGATGCCTGCTCTGTATTGGACACTATGCAGAACAGGTTTTCACGCACACATGAAGAGCAAAGGTTCAACCACGATCACGTATCACGAAAATTACAAGCCGACGGAAAATTCTTTACCCCCCCGCCCCGGTTACTCACTCACTTGCTCGAACGGGCAAAATGGATCGTGAGAGACTGTTACGTCCAAAGAGTGTGAGCCTCTTGATACAAAGGTTGTAAGGTAAATTGAAGGTGGCTCTGATACTCGCAGGGTATTCCCGCGTATTGGACTTGCCCGGGCAAACAACAGCGTCTGTGAGTAAAAACTCTACCAGGAACCTGCCTACATCTGTGACGAACGAAACCTGTTCGCGCGTGATTTTCTTTAGGATATGGGTTCGTGGTTGCTTGTGTCATGAACGACTGCGTGTACACTTGTCCTGGCTACACTCGTGTTATACTTCTGTCTATAGGATAGGTAGCGACACACTCCATCTGCCCAAATAAAGGCTAGCAACGGATTGTATGGGGGCGGGCAGGTGCTGTCAATGTTATTCCGTAGTGCATGTGAAGGAGTTGAATGAAAAAATAGTAAATAATGTAAATGAATGCTGTGTAAATAAAAATAAAACGAAGGAAGATTGAATTTTATATAAATTTAGGAATGCAACATTTTATTCAATAAACTGTATTATTAAACTAGCTTAACGTTCGTGCTAGATTATTCAAGATAAATACCCTCATTATTTACTGAATCCACAAGGTAGCAACACAAGAAACTACGCACTAAAAAATATCGAATGAATTCCTACCTTCACAGGACTACTGTGAATGTCTTTCTTGCCCAGTCAGCCCAACTACGAGATGGCGACGCCCTTATGAATGCATGCAAACCGCGTATCCTCTGACGCCTTTGGAAACCTGAGACGCCCAAACGTGGACTGGTAAACGTTATGTGTCCAGGGTGTGCCAGGATAGCTACACACTCTTCTCGTTAAAGTACTCTTCAAAGCATTCTACGCCAAAAACAAGGCCACCCTTGAGAGCCGTACGGCAACACTAAAATACTTCGCAAACATTAAATCAAGCAAAGAAATCATTTATTGATCGCGCGTTTACGAAAAAATCGGAATTGTGAAAAATTTACCAGAAGGTAATAAATGTCTGATACAATCAAGGAATCAAATTCATGCACGTAACAAAGAATCAAATAGACTTTTGTTTCTGTAGTTTGTTCCTAGCAAAAATATGTTGAAACTTGTAAATTATTGACGTTCCTTCGGAAAATCCTAGCCTTATCAACAGGATTTCAACGCACCAAGTGAGGTTCTCTAGCGAGCTTTCTCTGAGTTCCGGTCCCAGTCCTTTGTCAGGGTCATTCCCGAGGTAATGTGTCGGCAAACAAAATATGTACGCGTCCAAAAGGAGATGAAACTGAGCAAAGTATCATTAAAAAGTATAAAAACTTATCAAGAATGTCCACGGAATGTTTCGTCCCACAACACTTACTATTTTATAGTTAGTTATTTTCCGGTGTTAAGCATTTTAACTCTTTGTTTATTCACCGTTTTCTTCCCGCAAATCTCACATTCGTTTTTTAACATCAAAATCTAAACAATCTAACGTACTATGGGAAGAAGTGTATTCTGCACACGTTCTCTTAAATTTGGGATCTCTACCCCTAATTCATTTACAAGTTGAATTATAAAATACAGGAAGAAACGAACGTTTTGGAAATAACTGATAAGAAAATGTCCGTTTCGTGTAATAAAAAGTATTTGCGAAGGCGAATCAGCAACAGATTTTGGATATTATCTCTCATCGTGCCCTTCGAGAAGGAATCGACTAATTGCTGCGAGAACATGGGGAATAATAATGTGAATAATTACTCCTCACAGAGCTCGAAACACGTGCACAGATAATGAAGTTATATTTATGTCCAGAAGCAGAACAATTCATCAACACTCTTCCATCGATCCAACCAAGGCTCCTCGCGAGCTTCTTTTGCGGCCTTGCTCCGAGTCCTTTTCGTGGAGCGTTTGCGACGAAGTGCGTCAACAAAACGAAGTGCCTCGCGCCCGGAATGAGGACGAGGAAAGCCCCCGCGCTTATCGGATGGCACGTTCCCTAACGACCTCGCGAGGGCCCCGGGTCCGCCCGCAGCCCTCAAGATCCTCGGGAGATTCTTCGGAGCGGCGCGGCGTTTGGCCACCGCTCCACCTCCGGCTCAAGTAGACAGGCTTCGGAAAGCACTTCGGGGGAGAGGCGCGGCCGAATGGAATTCAGGGGGATTCATTGGTTGAAAGTGTGACTGTTGGAACGTGCCGAAGAAAGTGTGCTGATATGAACGATAGCAATTCGGGTTTTTGTTGATTATTTGATTGATATATTGATGTTTCCGGGCACGTCAACTGCTACAACCAGGAGCGTTAGCTCAGTGCATCAACTGATGTCACTGCAGCGCCTCTGACCGGGAGGTCCTAGGTTCGAGTCCTAATGGCGGCAGGATTTTCGACACTAGCTTTTCAGCTAGGTCGAATTCAGCCGCCGTCTGGAGGAGATTTCTAGCGGCCGGCTGCTCTGATCGGTAGTTTTCCGTGGTTTCTCCGATCAACACCAGGCGAATTCCGGAGCAGTACCCTACAAAACGGGCCACGGACCGCGCGCGATTTGTCCTTCCTCTACCTTGTCCTATCCTCTCCCCTCACACACACTTACACTAACATGCATTACACTACCACATTCCGGGAGACCGGTCAGGAACTTAGAGCTTGTCCCGACTGGGGCGGTGCCCCGCTGGTGGGAGAGTCCTGGTTAGGGGGAAACCCCATTAGCCGACGGTAGGTCGGCGCCGGATCTCGCCATCAAGCGGGGGAAGACCACCGCCATCTCCAAAAAAAAACATGCACTACACTAACGGGACTGATGACCAAAGCAGTTGACGCGCCCGGAAACACGAAAAAAAACAAACCAAACCAACTGCTACAGTCATTAGTCCAGTTAGTATACAGATTTTGTACACTTCGAGTAGGCGATGATTTTCCCCGCTTGGATGGCAAGATCCAACGCCGACCTATACGTCAGCCTGCGGGGGATGTGCCCGTCAAGTAGCTCCCTCAGCAGCGCACCGCCCCCAGCCCTGGACAAGCTCTAAGCACCAACTGGGTCCACGTGTGGTAATGAACTGCATGAAATTGTGTGTGTAAGTAAGTGGAGTGAGGACGTGAAAGTGGGAGGAAAGATCGCGCGGTGTCCATGGCCCCCTTTTCAGAGCACTGTTCCGTCATTCGCCTAGTATTCATAGGAGAAACCATGAAAAAATATGGATCAGAGAAGCCCTCCCATTGAATTCTCCTCCACACAGCGGCTGAATTCGACCCACCTACCTAGCTAGAGTCAAGAATCCGCCAACGTCAGAAATATATACCTTAGGATCTCCCAGTCAGAATCGTAGACACAGTGGCAATGTTGGCGCTGAGCCTAACAAAGCCTGTTTGTGAGCATGTAATATCATAACGCAAGCAAGTGAAGAACGTTTTGTCATTAATAAATATTAATAAATAATAATAATAATAATAATTTTATAATTATTAAATTCTACATACGTCGTTTTGTTCTCCACGAGCAGTGCTATGATTTATTAGAGCCTCCAATCTCCGCTCTGCGCAGCGCGGAGTAGGCTAAGTGAAACACCTCAAAGTGGCACGCAACGCACAGAAGTTCCGAGGCCCATTATCGTACCGGACGACGGCGGCGGTGGCGGCGCCAGTCTCCGTTGCGAGTAGTGCGCGAAGGGGAGTGGGGGGCGCGGGCGGGGGGCGCGGCGGTGAAGGCCAGCGGGTACCGCTCAGCCGGTGCGCGCCGCGCAGCGACGCCGACGCCGAGACGCCCGCCCGTGCCGCGCCGCGCCGCGCCGTTGCTACGCGCGGAGGACACACCTGCCGCGCGCGGAGGCGTGGTCTATCGCCTCGCCAACCAAAGCGCTGGCGGCGGCGCCGGAGGAGGCGGCGGCTGCGACACGAGCGGTGACCGTGAGAGGGCGGTGGTTGCGTTAATGGAGATGGAGAGTGGGCGAGGCGGCTGCGGAAATGTACTCGGTCCACTCATGTGATCAATTATTTTGTCACTCGGGCATGCCGAACTGAATTGGGGGGCGTGGCAACAGAGTTATTTCACAAACGTTAGTGAAGTTATGCTGTGGTACTCCCTATTCGTATTATTTATATTTCCGCGATTTGGAGTAATTATTACGTTTGGAGGAATATATGGTGGAGTCATTATTTATATTTATGTTTACGCGATTTGGAGTAAATTTGCTTCAAAATAATTCATGACAATTCAACAAAAATGCAAACTTCAAAAAAGTGTCTATGGAAAGATTATCTATGCGGTGTATAAACGTTGATTAAACGTTGGTATATTGCAATTTAATAGAAAGTTGAAGTCCGTGAAGTCCTTAATATTCGTGGTCTGTGAGCTATCCGTTTACCTTCGGTAAATATAACCGTGTTTTTAATTTCTATCAGAGATTTCTTTACAATGTTCTCACATGCTTTCCGACACGACTTTTACAAACTCTTACAATATAAATTTTAGAGACCATATTGGAACAAAGTAAATTACATGTGAAAACTATTTCTAAACTCTCACCGAACCAACACATCCTAGCCAATATCAGCTGACGTTCAGCTTATCTGACTGGCGAAAGAATACATTTCGAGGTAAATATAGAGGAACGGAAGCAACATATAGAAGTAAAAACTCACAACGCCAAAACTAAACTAATTCAACTACGACCCTTTCTAAATCAACACAGTAAACTCTCCATATCTAATGCACTATTATTCTACAAATCAACAATTCGGCCGACACTTTTATGCCTGTCCCTTCTGGACCAATGCTGCCAATACAGTACATTGTCTTCGGAGAGGCTCAACTGATTTACAATCTTTAAAAAATATCGGTTGCTGCCTTACATCGATTACAGTGACGGCGGAGGAGACGACGGCGGAGGAGGAGACGGCGGAGGAGGAGACGGCGGAGGAGGAGACGACGGCGGAGGAGGAGACGACGGCGGAGACGACGGCGGAGACGACGGCGGAGACGACGGCGGAGACGACGGCGGAGGCGGACGGCGGGACGACGGCGGAGGGCGACGGCGGGAGGCGACGGCGGAGACGATGGCGGAGACGACGGCGGAGACGACGGCGGAGACGACGGCGGAGACGACGGCGGAGACGACGGCGGAGACGACGGCGGAGACGACGGCGGAGACGACGGCGGAGACGACGGCGAGACTGACGGCGGAGACGACGGAGGAGGCGACGGCGGAGGCGATGTCGGAGACGACGGCGGAGACGACGGTGGAGACGACGGTGGAGACGACGACGGAGACGACGACGGAGACGACGACGGTGACGATGGTGGAGACGACGGCGGAGACGATGGCGGAGACGATGGCGGAGACGATGGCGGAGACGATGGCGGAGACGATGGCGGAGACGATGGCGGAGACGATGGCGGAGACGATGGCGGAGACGATGGCGGAGACGATGGCGGAGATGATGGCGGAGACGATGGCGGAGATGATGGCGGAGATGATGGCGGAGATGATGGCGGAGATGATGGTAGAGACGATGGCGGAGATGACGGCGGAGGCGACGCGGATTCGGCGGTGAATTCGGGGACAACGGCGGAGGTGACGGCGAAGATGACGGCGAAGTAGACGGCGGAGATGACGGCGGAGACGACGGCGGAGACGACGGCGGAGACGACGGCGGAGACGACGGCGGAGACGACGGCGGAGACGACGGCGGAGACGACGGCGGAGACGACGGTGAGACGACGGCGGAGACGACGGCGGAGACGACGGCGAGACGACGGCGGAGACGACGGCGGAGACGACGGCGGAGACGACGGCGGAGACGACGGCGGAGACGACGGCGGAGACGACGGCGGAGACGACGGCGAGACGACGGCGGAGACGACGGCGGAGACGACGGCGGAGACGACGGCGGAGACGACGGCGGAGACGACGGCGGAGACGACGGAGAAGACGACGGAGAAGACGACGGAGAAGACGACGGAGGAGTGTGACCCCGTGTGTCTCGCCGTGCGTGACCGCGCCAAGAGACCTGGTTATTCTGGACGCGAGTTCCTTTGTCTCGCGCGCGAAGAGGCGCGGGGTGATGTTTCAGATGCTGTCAGCTCCACGCGCCGACGCCCAAGGCCCAACACGCTGAATGTGTGATGCGTTGGCGAGGATACGAAGTCCTCTTGGGAGTTCTGGAAGAAAGGAGTTTTCGCGCCTCTTGGCTGACACAACAGGCGTTATTTCCTGAATGGTTTCTGGATGTTTGTTATTCTGGACGTGTTTTCTATTACCTCAGCAGACGAACGCTGGACAAGTGCCAAAGTTCGTAGTTTTCTATAAGAGAGCACTTGTTATCCTTACTCAGAAGTAAAGGATAAGATCGGCTCTTCAGAAATCTCGAAAGGATTATACAAGTATTATAGAAGTGGTCTTTGCCCTTTCCGATATGAATTCCTACATAGTACGCTTGTATACTTGAACTTCTGATTTTTCATTTTACGCTTAAACATATATTAAAATGTATTTATTATTTTCTACATAGTCACTTATTCTAAAATATTCGAATCTTATTTTAAAATTCTATTAACGCCATTTCACCCAACACATTTAACCCAATACAAAAATTAGCGCGTGAACATACCCGAGAAGGTGGGTAGGTTTTGATCCCTTTACTCACGTAACAAATTACTCATTGTGTGCGATGTAGCATTGAAATGAAAGAAAATATTAACAAACTAGAAATATTAACATTTCATATACGAAATATCAAAATGTCCAGTACTCCTTACGAATTATTAGGTTTATTTAACATTAATTGTATACACAACCTTATTACAATATTTTAAAGCACGTTCCCGAATCGTATGGGCGTTGTCTTCTCTCAGTATATCAGAGGTTCACATGAGGAAGTTTGGATTCTAGACCAAGTGGATTTATAGTCGTGCATAATAAGCAGACGAAATCAGACGCAAAAGGCCAAGGATTATCATTTGTAGAACTCGTCACAGGAAATCAGATGCCACATCTCGTCAATGTAAACACTGCCCAATGAAGGAAGTTCTTGACGTGAATAATGTCGTCGTTACGGATGCGAATACAAAATGCTCGAAACCCTACTTGTCGATGCAAAGCGATGCTACTGTGTTTTGACGCATTTGTTGTTTTGTGTTGGTATTTGCGTTTTGTTATTGTGTTATCTACGCCTTTTGATTTGTCGCGACCCGTATCTCTACTTCATTATCACTTGCTCACCGGAGTGTTTACTTTGTAAACACACACGCGGTAGCAAATAACGTCGAAAAAAATTATTCATTCCAGGGCTCGGATTCACATCCTTTCATTGGTGCATTGTGTACGTAGATAACTTGTAAATGAATGTTTTTCATGACATATAGGAGATAGACATGTACAGCAATTGAGTATTTTGTCATATTTTGCCATTTTTCAATTTTTAGGTTATTTTTTTCATTTTACACATTTTCTTTCCTTTTCGTGTTTTTTGTTAGTGAATGTTTCATGAATTTACTAAAACAAAGTTTTTATTTTATCATAGTTTTTATTGTATCGTTGATAGGAAATTCACTACTGCAGTGGGCACTGTTTTTCGAATTCTCAAGATTACATGGATCTTCAGTAACTCCCTCGACTTTTCAAAGCAGACAATTGGAAGATCGGAGCTAAGGATTACATATTCTCCTAAAATAAAAAACTTTGTAATAAATATAACTTTTATATAAAACTTTATTTAAAATGCTTAAATTAATTGAATAAATGCATATTTTTATACAAACTTTGGAGTATTCTTTAAAACAATTTGATGATTTCCCTCTTATTTTAAGTAATTTATACGTCATTTTCCTCTTATTTTTAAGTCATTTTATAGGTCATTTTCAAAGCATTGAGAACGCTTGTAAAATTGGTGCGAAGGATTACATTTTCTCCCAAAATAAAGACTTCGTATTAAATACAATTTTTATATAAATTTAATTTTTAATGGTTAAATTCATTGAATAAATATACATTTTCATACAAACTTTGAAGAATTTTTTTCAAAATTGGATCATTTTCCCCTTATTTTGAGCCATTTATAGATCATTTTCCTGTCAATTTTAAGTCATTTTATAGGTAATTTTCAAAGAATTTTTAGGTCATCAGAATCCAACACCTGGTCATTACCGACTCGACGCTCAACTGCGTCAATCCCCGCCGGATGTGTCTGATTCCAATGCGCGACGTCTATCAGCCAAATCATATGCAGTCGCCGCCGCCCCCCGCCGCCGCCGCCGCCGCCGCCGCCGCCGCCGCCGCCACCGCCGCCGCCGCCGTCGCGCCCGTGCCCCTCCGGTCGTGAGTAGATGCGATGACGCGCGACGGGTTATAGCATGCTTCATACCCTCGCCCCACTCGCTCTCACCACGGGGAAAGTCGCTGCGCCATCACGACGTTCATAATTCAGTTGACTTTTAATTCGAAATCTCTGGAGGACACTTCCATATGGCTCAGGGATAGGGTATCTCACGAAGAAACACGTGACAAATTGAAACAGCAGATGTTTAGGGATATAGGGATCTCAGGATATTTCGATTCAGATATGTAATACCTGTGAACTCTGTTCTAGAAGCCTGCTACGTGATTGTGTGCTCACTTTCCAAATACATTTGTCAAGCGACAGGAAGTTCATCGTTTCGCATTTAATTTTGCCAGTCGGACAGAAGGAAAAATCATCTATTGATGATCTTGTTTTTATGGTGCATCTGAAATGTGTTTAGTTAGTTAATCTTCTTTTCACGTTTCGAAGCATTTGGAACTGTACTTTATCTGCAATTAAGCTACGGTAACCCCACACTTCGACATCTTGTGTACCAATGTGCCAAAACGTCTATGATCACTCCTTCAGAACGCTGAGGAATTATTGTATATTTTCTTAATTAACAATTACTTCTCTTCACTCAAGAGTTGTATCATTGAGTTAAATTAATTTTCTGGTTGGTACTTTTTGGTAATTCAGTATTATTTGTTCTTTCCTTTGAAAACAAATAAGATCCTGGTTTGAATTATCCGAATTTTAGATTCACAACTTCTAAAAAAAAACAAGAATTTCACCATATCAAACAAAATTTTATCAACGGTGTGAACTAGAATTTCAAGGAGAAGCAAATTTTCTTCGAATTATATAAAATCCAATTAATCTGAATGCATTGCACAAAACGTCTTGTTCAAAGTCACTTTTTAAGACTGCTTTCTGAGGTACATTTTCATCCTATTACATTCATTGAAAATGTGCATGACTGAGCATTGTTTGCAAAACAAATTTCTAGCTTTTTCCACCACTTTCAGTTTGACTAGAACACCTGTAATGATATTTGTCACACCTTGTATTACCTCTCACTATTCGTCATTTTATTTATTCTTTTTTCGGCAGTTACAGCTCTTTTGCGATGAGCTTTTTCGCTGGCCTATCTTATTTAAAGGTGAGATAATTCGAAACACATTTAGTACCGAACAGTAAATAAGAAAATGCGTGCCCGAACACGTTTCACTGTTTACTTTCGAGCATTGCCGTACGGCAACCATCCGGAACATTGTTATCGAGAAATGGTGCAGAAACTAAGCTTTAAAGCTTCGTTTTGCTTTTAACCTAGTTTCCGTACAGAAACTGGATTACCCTATAATCTAATTCATATTTTATAGTCTTGAAAGCCTACAGAAAATTTATGAAAACTTAATATGGTAAAATGAGCTATAAATAGCGGCAATTATCGAATTAACTGTGAAACATCGTTTTCAACGAAGCCTCCAGGAGGTTTTAATCACAGTTCGGACAACCAAGTTAACGCCTATCTGAGCGCCTCCTGTTTACATACAGCTTAATAAGAGCCACCATTTCGTGAAATGAAATTTCATCAAATTTACACACACAAAAAAAAACTTCCAAAAAACTTGTTAATTTTCAAGAAATTATAATCCCCCCACCGATATATTACAACATTTCAGTCACAATTATTTTCCTTTGTCAATCTTCCGGAATCCGAAAATTTGTTACTATGAACTTCATTTTAACGTTCTAAAAATATCTTCATACAATCTGTTAGTTTTTTAACTTATTCCAGCAAACAACAACGAAAAACTGTAGTAACACGACCAAAACAACCATCGTAAAAACAGGCAGAAACTCGAACCAAAGCTATTTATTAAGTGCCGTGAAATAAGGAAGTATCGCCACGCTGGGTGTCACTCATTCGGCGTTGTCGCCCGCTCCGCTCCTTGCGTAGCGCCAGGCCGCCTGGCGCCGCGCCTGCAGAACGGCTTCTCCCACGCGCCCGCCTGCCGCGCCGCAGCGCTGGGCGCCACTAACCCGAAGGCGCAAGAAAAACAAAGGAACCGCGAGCCTCGGCGCCGCCGCCGCAGCCTCTACAAGCGGAACCGGCCTGGCAACACGAATAGGACAGAATGCAGGGATAACGCACCCAGCGGACTTGGAACAATTGTTGTTGACTGTCGGCGCGCTAAAAATAAAGCAAGAGTTGAACGCGCGTCAAGGAGAAAGGAGGGGGGACGAAGAGTTCAGCATATTAGTTCACGGTCCACGGGTAAATTGAATTTGACCCCCTGCTCCGACGCCGGTGATAAAAAGTTCTTTCGACATCAAAGCCGTTCAGCGGGGCACTTTACGGCGCGCGTGGTCGCCGGCCAGAGGCAGAGCGGCCGACGGGGAGGGGAGGCGAGGGAGAGGAGGGACGGAGAGGCGAGTAAACAAGAGAGACGGAGAGGCGAATGAACAAGAGAGACGGAGAGGCGAATGAACAAGAGAGACGGAGAGGCGAATGAACAAGAGAGACGGAGAGGCGAATGAACAAGAGAGACGGAGAGGCGAATGAACAAGAGAGACGGAGAGGCGAATGAACAAGAGAGACGGAGAGGCGAATGAACAAGAGAGACGGAGAGGCGAGTGGGAGAGGCGAGTGAAGAGGAGTAGCGGAGAGGCAATATAATAAGTAGTATAATAGTAAATAGATCGTAAGAAAAGTTGAAACGTTTTAGAGATAAGTCTCTATTTTAAAGAAATATGCAAAATATGTGCCTACAATTACAAGGATATGCACCAACAGGAACAAATGGCCAAATATTCACTAACATATAAATCTACATATCATCTAATTCTAATCAAAAGTGAAGAAATTTCACTTAGCTATGCCCTGAAGCAACGGACAAAAATATGCAAAATCATAGAAATCCGTTTCTAATTATTAAAATCCTTTCCTTTGCGGCGATTATAGGTTTTGTAATACTATAAATAAATTATAAGAATATAATAACTTATTTTTTTCTTTGTTGGCAAAATACTTTTGAATAGTGACAATAGGAAGATGTATGGAAGTACACAATAATTCATCTCTTACAAGCAGAAAACAGATTAGTTGGAAATTTCTTTTAAATGTGAAGATTTTCCTGGGGTTTAATTACTTGCGAGATAATCACTTTAAGAATCAGTGATAAGACGTCAGGGTCGATGCACTAGTAAAGTGACTTCTTAAAATCGTCATATTTTCAGAAGTTTTAATCTGAGCGAGCCGTTTATTATGATTTTACTTTAAATACCGGTTGTCTTGTAAACCATTTTCATGAAATTTCTCCTAGTAAATATGTAATATTTTCAAAATATTTATTAAAAAATGACAAATTTTGAGATGTGACAATTCTTATGCACTGAAGATTATGACAATTCAACTTCAACACGCAAATATCTGACACATTCATATGATGTTTTTTTAACACTAAAATGTTAAAAATGCTAACTTTCTCAAAATATTTGCTCTATTTGTAAACTATAATACTTGCATTTTGAAACTGAAAATTGTACATTTTTTTACAGATTAATACATTTTATTATAAGCATTGCAGACCCTTGATCTTAAATTGTCATGATCGATCTCGAGGTTTTGAATTCAAACGGCACAAAAAAATTCCAATAAAATAATAAAGAAATATTTACGTCAATAAAAATATTAAAAAGCACGAAAATGTTTTAAGGTAGCGCTATCATGATGAAATTAATTCTATGTTTATGAGTCGAAATTTGAACATCCTGTGTAAAACTACGCATCACCTCGAATCAACAAACTCAACGGAGCTTTGTTCCTATGTTGAATGCAACAGATTTAACACGAGAGCGAAACGAAGCACAGTGCTACATGCTGTCCTTTGCCACCAACTGGAAATCGCCCACATCAACAAATGTCACAATTAAGCACGATGTCTTCCCATTCCGCGTCATTCGCGGCACTGAGAGATCGCATTGGGCCAGCAAAGACTGCCTGCTACAACGGAATTGCGTTTGCACGTACGCCATGCAGTACTGACTATATTCATAATTTTGGTTCCAAACTTTTACGTTAGGAAACGTTATTGTATTTATACAATTTCATTTAAATGGTTTCATCAAAACTATACGAACTCCGACTATAAAAATCTGCGTACTTTATAAAATGAATCTGTCATCCATATACGGACTCGCGGGCAGTGGCTACTGTAACTATTTGCCGTCGCTCATAACAATGACGTTGATGTTGCCTAAAATAAAACCTATTATGTAGATCTATTTATCTTACCAAGCCTTATTAAGGAATAGTTGTGTGTCGCAGCTCTCAGAATATTATTTTTGTATGTTCACATTAAAATCTGTGGTTAATGTATTAAATAAAAAATACCATTGAATCAAATTACCATTTTATTATGTACTACAGAGTTATTATTTTATAAAATTCGTTATCATTAGTCATTTGAATAGTTAACAGCTTTATACCTCTAGTCCAAGAAGAATGAGAAGAAGAGAATTATTAGGGAAAGGAGGTAGGTAAGAAGGAAGACAGAAGAATAAAGGGATGAAGGAGAAAAAGAGAAGGAAGAAATGATGAAGATGGAGAAGAAAAAGAAGGAGATGAAATAGAAAAGGTGAAAATGAAAAGGTTGAGATCGTATTGGAAAAACGAGGGAGGAGAGCAAAAAAGAGAGGCAAGAGAAGAAACAAAGAAGAAAACAAGAAAATTCTGATTATATTGTTGGTAATGAATATCTGTAACGAAGAGGAAAGAAGACAAAGAAGGAGAAGAATGAGACAAAGGCTTTGAAAATGAAGAACTCAGAGCTATTTGTGTTTTGGTAAAGTGGTGTAGCTTCCCAGAGGCTGGCAACAGGCTGCCCGCGCTGCCTACGCATTCCCCCCTCCGAGGCGCGTCGTGGGGAACCGGGGCGCGAAGGCGGCGTGGGGTGGCGTGGGTCGTCCGTGGGGGGGCGGGGCGGGCGGAGCGGGAAGGGACGTGGGAGCGGCCAACGGCACGAGCGCTGCGCTCGCACGCCAGCCCTGGGCACCGGAGGACGCGATGCGCGAGAAACCAACCGCGCGTTCCTTTCTTCTTTCTTTTTCTTTCTTTTTCCCTTTCTTTCTTTGTCTTCCTCTTTCCTTCGGAGAAAAAAACCCTAGGTAGGGCTAGAGGATGGTCCAGTTAAACTTCTAGATGTAGACGGGTGACACTGATAAGTTGTTCACGTGCAAGTATATCGTGTACATGTAATCTGTCGTTTACATTTAAAATTGATGATCTTAAGTCGTCATTTAATTCCACGTACGTCATTGGCTAATGAGCATGACGTTTGCTGGAAGATTTCTTCTCGTACAGTCGATCTATGGACGAAAACAGTGGATTTTTCTGGGTCTCGGCCAGGAAGAAGTTGTTTGATTAGTGACGCGATCGAGTTCCACGTTAAGAGTGGGAAACACAAATTTACAGCTCTAATCATTTTAATACGAACTTACGTTTTCATGATGCTCTGAATTCTTCATAACTTTTCGTAAGGTGCTCTTTAACTTAGGTGTGAATGATGCGGAAGTTTTGTCAATACACCTCTCGTTCACAGAAAACTAAGAATTTTTGGAATATTGAATTTAATATTAACCATTATTTTTACAATCTGCGAAATAATTATCCAGTTAGTTATTTTACAGCCGGCGACGATATACATATCAGGAGAGCATCTACAACAATGACGGAATTAACAAATTTCTTTTGGAGTATTGCGTGAATGCTTACTTCCATGGTGGGTGTACGGCACTGACATTGATAAATAGTAGAAATTTTCTTCAAAATCATTGACATAAACGCTCGCATTTCAAACTGAATGGGAATAACAATGTGTGCAGTCGTATCTGCGCAGCGTCCTCACTAAAAACGTCAGGTTTTTTTTTATAATTTATTTATTGAGTGATTGGAAATTACACAGATCAGTACTAAATTACTATCTCATGTGCATTTGCTGGCTTACATTGTAACTTATGCTAAACTTAACACTAAAAACTAAACTATCTTACTATAGGTGTAGGAAAATACAAAAGCCCCCTACTGTGGACAATTAGAAGAGAAAATGTTCAAGAACGCTTCGGAAGGAAATCTATTCTTAATTCTAGTACGGAAGTCAATTATAGTGGCCAGGTTGTAGTGGACGGCTCGGTTAATTGTATTTAGGTGGGATTAAAATTATTGGAAAGATGGGCAATATGTTTGATGATCGGTAATATATTCAGTTCTTTATGAAGTTGGGCGTTAGAGATGAACCATGGGGCATGTGTTGCTAATCTGAGGAATCTATTTTGTACAATTTGAAGTTTATTAATGTTAGAAATAGATGCATTGGTCCAGATGGGACATGCGTAGAGCATTAATGGTCTGACTATTGCTTTATACGTCCGTTTGTGTGAACGAGGTCGGGGGCTGAGGGCAAGGGCGAGGGCGAGGGCGAGGGCGAAGTGAGGAGAAAACGCGAGCTTCGAGAACAAGGAAACTCCGAGGAAGGCGCGCAAGGGCTGAAAGACTACCGGAAGGTGAGTAACGCGTCCGAACAACGGTAGTAGATTACGGCGATGTGGAAAAGCGAGGTATGCAAATGAACCCTGGCGGTAGCGGGACAAATGACATTTCACGATACGACGCAGCACGTCCCCACAAACAATCAGCAAGGAAAAGTCAACGTTGAGAGTTTCAAAGGAAATAATGAACAGAACAAAATTGTGCCATGCGAAAAAAACATGTTAACGCACCATTATTAGAATTTCATTTTCTGAAACTAATAACTATCCCATAGTATGAATATTTATATTCGTATTCGCCTTGAGGTGATTTATATTGAATATATAGATAATATTTTTACTGAATACTCAGGGAGCACTTGAAAGCGTTATCCGACCCTGATTATAAGGGACCCGTAGCCGGAACTCCTAGTGCCACAACGGAAAATATTTTCTCGCATTATTTGTAACCGCTACACAGTATATTATTATATGAACCTACAAAACAAAGAATTCGCCAAAAATGGAACCTGCCCCATTTTCTAAGTGTCTTGTTCGTCATGTTCTCTATCCGAAAATAATCAAAGGAAATTGTTGGAGACGCCTTTAAGAAGAAATTATAAATTTTCTTGACTTCCAGCAAAAATTACACATATTATCGAGAAATTGAAGACGACCTTATTTTAAAATAAGTTTAAAGATTTAATTGAGGAGCAAGTTTTTATCATCAATATTGTACTAAAGCATTTTATTTTTTTGCAATTTTCGAAAATACAGTTTGCCGAAAATTAAACCAACGCAGTATTTTAAGCGTCTAATGATCTGAGGATAAAAATTAAAGTAAATTATCGGAGCCGTTTCAGAGAAAATATTTTTTTAATTGCCTATATTTCATGCAAAATTATGCGAAAACTAGTAAGATATTTGAAAAATTATACATTACCTTATTTCAAGATCTTTGAAGAACAGATTTCATTAATGAAAATTTCTCTCAATATTAACTTGTAGGATGACGCAGAAAAAAGTTTGAACATATGCAATTTTCAAAAATTTAGAGATTTCAATGAAAATTAGACCTGCGCCATTTTTTTTTAACTTTTGAGTTACTAGATCAAAAAAAAGCGCAATCAAAAATTTTGGAGCCATTTTTGAGAAAATTTTGAAAATTGTTTAAAGCTCCATGTAAAGTACATCCAAAACTGGAAATTTCCGTTTCAAACGTGCAGAGTTTGGAGTTTGTACACCTCAATCGGAAAATTTCAACTTCGGAGAAAATTGTCTGGATGGGTTTAGATGCTTGCGTTGGCCACATCGCACGGAAAAGATAAGATGAAAAGGTATTTTTGTAGAAACAATTAACAAGGGCCATTTGTAGAGCAGGACATGGAAGGTGTCACATGCACCATTACGATAAACCGGTCCTGGTTAACGTATAATAAAAGCAACTTCAAGTATCGGGAACGCCCACAATTTTAGAGGTTCTGCTCGCGCACTGAATCCACTGAGTGTGTTTGTCGATCCAGCCGGAAGCACCTGCGCGCAAAATTAATATTACAGCTATCCGCACACGCTCTCTGTAGGCATAACTGTGCGCCTAACTCGTTTTGCAACGCACGCGGAGGCCATTTCCCGAACACTGACATGTGAGAGAGAATCTCATAAGCGGTGAGATAAGCATCTCTCTTCAAATTAACAAGTGGCTAGTTGAATGTCTCTTCTCAGATCAGGAAACGCGTTGCTTCGATATCTTTACACAATCTTTAAAATACTGGGAGTTCCTATATAATAGGCCGCTCGGGGTTTTATTGATTCATTGATTCGATAGTGGTTCCGAGCGCGTTAACTGCTAAGGTCATTGGTGCCGTAAGTGTACTGAACGTTTTAATCGCGGGAGGTGGCTGTGATCATCCCCCGCTGTTAGCGAGATCCGGCAGCGACCTACTTGTGCTTACGGGGATTTTCCCCAACCAGGTATCTCCCACCAGCGAGGCACCACCCCATCCGAGTCAACCTCTAAGCTCCCGTCTGGTCTCCTGGCATATGTGGTATTGTAGTGCAGGTGAGCGTGTGCAAGTAAGGTGTGGAGATAGGAAAAGGAAGGGGAAGGAAAGATTCCTCGCTGTCCGTGACCCGTTTGTTAGGGTAAGGCTCCGGAATTCGCCTCGTGTTGATCGGAAAAAACATAAAACTACCGATCAGAGCAGCTAGCCATTAGAATTCTCCACCAGACAGCAGCTGAATCCGACCTTGTTGACAAGCTAGTGTCGAAAATCCAGCCACCATCGGAATTCGAACCCTAGGTTCTCCCGGTTAGAGGCACTGCAGTGAGGAGAATTTTAATAAATTCATAATCTCGTACAGAAAGTTAGTCATAAATGTTCTTCATTTCCTATTTCATTCATTAGTTTGTTTACGAAGTTTTTCGCGGTACTACTAAATATCGTATCTAACGGCATGTAAACTTTGGGAGGGCTTTAAAAGAAGTGTGAACCTCCACGGAATTTTAATTAGTGCCACGACATTTTTATAGAAGTTAACCGGTGCACGTGTTAAATTTTAAAATGTCAAGTTAAGTCCAAGCTCGTAAGTCTCGCATGAATTCAAAAATATACTCTGAGAACAAATTTTAAAAACACGATAGGCACGTAGAAGGTGGCGACTGTAAGAGCAGAGATAGCAAACATCATGTTAACTGGCCCTCTTCGTAGCTATGAAAGTAACTGAAAATGCAGACCCGCGGGGAAATCGAATTCCTACATCTTCCCGCCAGTTCGAAAGTATCATCATAACATTCCTTTCCCATTAATTTCTTACTTTATGATTAATGAAGGACGCCAAATAATGTTTGTGTACACAGGGTTATCGTTTCACAGTTTAAATTCCATTAAAATACGATACACTGAAACTACCCTCAGTTACGAATGAAAATGTAAGTAAAGTATTGGATATATGGAAAATATCAGGGCGGAGCGACGCCCCAGGATACGATAACGATATGATTCGAAACTGGTCTAACCCCAGAACGCCTTTTGGTAGTGAACGACTGGCATGAAATTCGTGAGCGTCGGCTTAAGAATTTGTCCAGAGGCAACATTAACATTTTACGTTCTTTTATTATATGTAAACCTGCTATAATGGACATGCTTTACTTCCCTTTCAAAGGGTAGCGGAAGATGAATTTTCGTCTAAACCATAATTTAGACAGGGTTCGAACCAGCAATCTATTCAGTATAACAATCCAATACGCAGTTGCACCAAGGAAGTCTCGATCGAAGCAATCTCTAAGGAAAAGAGGAAAATCAAGAATTACAAGGCTTCCGTAGCGCCATTTCAAACAGTGCAGGACTCGAGCTAACAAAAGCTTGCATCCCACGCGCAACATGCCAGTGAAATGTCCCGAGCAACTCGACACACTAAAATGTTGAACTACCTCACTCGGAAAAAGAAACGCTGAAAATAGAATTTCAGTCCCAGAGAGCATTAACTTCCGGTTAACTCCGCCTTCCGCTCACAAGGCAGAGAGTTGCAAACATTCAACTTCGTCGGGCGAAACGACTGCGCCGAGCTGGATCTCCAGATAAACACGCGACGAATGCTCCGACAAGCAGACGGGCGGCGGAGGGGGAGGGGCAGAGGGGAAGGAGGGCAGGGAGCGGCGTGGTGGAGGGGGAACGGTGACGGCGTCGTTTGAAGACAACGAAGCGCGCCGTCTCGCACCGATGAGGTCTCCCCAAGAGCATGCAATACCAGAGTAGAGGGTATTGTACCACGCAGGAAGCCTGTGATTCACGAAGAGGAGGATAACGTTGCGCATCTCCCAGCAGTGCAACCTAAGCACTCTGGGCCGGCATAACGCGTCGTTG
The DNA here is from genome assembly GCA_964035755.1 of Teleogryllus oceanicus. NCBI lineage: Eukaryota > Metazoa > Arthropoda > Insecta > Orthoptera > Gryllidae > Teleogryllus > Teleogryllus oceanicus. The sequence goes on from CAXIVR010000008.1 coordinate 1,464,435, forward strand.
AGTTCTGACAAAGAAATACTACTTCGTGAAGCGAGTGATCAAAATGTGTAAACTGCACAATTGAAAAGATTGGGGGACAATTGAACACAATTGAAAAGATTGAAAAGATAGTGTAAACTTTGATTTAAAAATGTTAAAAATAATAATCTTAATGTCTAAAGAAAAACCCACAAAACAAAACATTAAAATCGAAACTAGACTCAAACCCATTCATGGAACTACAGTGTTTAGAAAATAGTACGAAAGTGCAAACAAACTAAGACGACAGGTCTATATTTACAAAAATAACTCTGATTTTCATCTTTCTGACAAACATTTTGTAAAAGTTGGTTTGGACTATCTTGCACCGACCCATGCAATTTACTTCAAATGCACACGTTCAGGCGTAAATTTGGTAGAACTCTGTAATTGTTAGTTGCGAGAGGAGTTAAGTGGGGCCACCGTTATTTCGTCAATAACACTAAAATTCATTCCGTAGTTCGTTTTCCGAAACAAATAAGTTTTCTATTGCTTAGAAGCAAACATTTCTAGTTTTCATATGTTTCCAACCACTCTCGTTGGTACCTTTATATTCAGTAGTAAAACAGTGAGTGGGGATTCTGAAGATCACGAAAAAGTGCGCAGGTTGTACTTGTCCCTCAGGCGTCACACACTCCTTTTCCCCCTTACGTTAAGTAACTGAACATAAAATTAAAACATCTATTAAGTTTGGAGCGAAATTTTAATCTATTTAAAATTTCTGTACGAAAAAAATTTACAGTGTGGAAAAGGAAAAATAAAATGTTGTTCAGAACTTAAATACTTGGGAGTAGAAATAATAAAGAATGGAAATCAAGAAGTGGATATACGACATAGATATAATAAAAGAAACTAAATTAAGGATATATAAATTTACTGGAAAGTACTGTTTTACATGGATCAGAAATGTGTAAATTAAAAAAATGAAGATTTAAGGTCATCCAGGATATCAAAATTAAATAAAATAAATTTAAAAAATATAAAATAAAGTACTACATACAATTTTATACGCTATTCAATATACGTAATTACAATGGTTTGAACATCTTATAAGAATGAAACGAAATATAATTCCAAAAATTATTTTAGAGTGATTTCCTGTGGGCAGTTACAAAAGAGGAAGACGTAAACACAGCTAGTTGAGAGAAATTGATGGCCTTTTGAAAGAGAGAATTTAACAGAAAAGTATTTTGAAGATCGGGACAAGTATAAAAATAAATATATACTTATAGAAATAAAATTATATAAACTATTAGAATTTTGGGGCAACATAAAGTAGTTTTTTTTAACAATGTTAAACTCTGAAATAAATAAATTAAATTTTCTGAACGAACATCAATACTATGCCTAAACAAATAATATTAAATAACTGAGACATTTTAATTGTCACATAAAAAAATATACAAATTCATTAATATGACCTATTCAAAAATTGATTTGTAATTGAGTTATTACTATGATATCTGTGGCCAATAATTACAAAGACCCTTAAGTAGATGTATTTGAATGAACTAATTGTAACATTAAAGTTCTAATGCTGGCACATATTTCAATCTTGATTTCAATAGGTATTTCCTACACGGGGCCAAGACATTCCATAAGAAATTTAGGTTTACGGTATTTACAAATGCTGGGAATTTGAACGTCTACTTCGATTCTATTAACGTGGCGTCTCAAAGTCACGGACGAAATACGCAGAGGAAAGGCAGATTTCAATAGGAAGTCGAAAAAGAGGGAGCTGTAATGACGCTGCATCTCCCTATTGGAGTCTGACTTCCCTCTCACTTTTTTCGCACTTGACCTTGAAACGCCACGTTAAAAAAATCGAAGTATAGCAGGGTGCTCTTTATGCCATTGGAATAAATAGAATTACTAAGAGAACTCCGAACAAGCCTTAACTGTTTCAATGTTACGGGTAATTATTTTACCCACGGCGAGCGTGACATAACTTCTACGGTCCGCTTAGCACATAGATAGGATTGATGTACTGATGTACACCTAAAGTACTTCGCATTTAGCCATAATGTTATCTATTGACTGAAGACGTACATAGTTCTACATGGACCACGTAAAGGGATGAATTCTGAGCTGCGAAACTCCTAAATTGTGCACGAGTGTTTCAGCATTGCGATTGGTGGCGTCTATGGAAACGACGCAATACCTTAAAAGCACTTGTCACATACCTGTCTTAATCTAACCATTTTTACATCACAAATTGAAAGGAAGTGATAAATTTTGAATAATTAATAACGAATAATTAATATGTCTATTATTATGTTGACAACTAAACTAGTAAAACCGCAATAGCAGTTAGACCAAGAATAATTCATATTTCACTTCGACAATAACTCCGACTTTTAATTTTATTTCATCTTAAAACATAATAGGTACCATAACCTTGTGAGCAAAAAATACTCTGTGGAGACAATAATGAATTTGTGAAATATATCAAAATGTAAGATGCAACACTGACGACACAGTTACAGTTGCAATGGATGAGAGGTAAATCTTATCCTCGTGTCCCCTTCGAAGTGACATTTGATCTCTAAAGTAAATAAAGGGTTTGAAGAGTCTGATTATCACAAGGCCCCATGTGAACCCGCTAGATAACAGTTATGCGCTGTGAAGAGGGTTCCGAGTGCGATATCGTGTGAATTTACGCAAGTCGAAATGCGAGCTCTGTCAGACTCTGCAAACCATTATTACTCCATTACTGATATTCCAGCACACTCAATAATACACAATTGCATATGCAACTGGAATACACCAATAAAGTCACTATTAGGGTAGCCAACCGTCCTCTATTTTGGAGGACAGTCCTCTATTGACGTCAATTGTCCTCTCGTCCTCCTTTGCATTTTAAATGTCCTCCTTTTGGTAAATTTCAACATTTGTTCTAATTTATTTTAACACATGACTAACATTTGCTACGTTAAATGTTTATTGTTTAATTTTGAATACAAAACATGAATATCCTTTTTTCTGAATGCCGACCTACGCATGCACGTTAGCGCCTCTGTCTAGCGACTAAAATCAAAAAGAGACACTCAGATCAACATCTGCATTTTGTGAACAAATATTTTCACTTGAATCGCAAATGGAGAGAAGAGAGAATTAGAGACGATGATAGTTTAAATTAAATACTTAAAAAAAGAAATGTCTTGATGCGGTTTTTGGTTGTTTTTTTCCCCTTATCGAGTGTCCCCCCTTTTCCATGAACATTGTTGGCAGCCCTAGTCACTAGTGTCCACGTGGGTTTTTAATGTTGGAAATATTTGTTATCTCATTCTCCAATTACAAAATCCTTTACATGGACTTCAGAAAGTTTTCTGGCAGGAAAATATTAAAATTATATACTACGTTAGATTTAACATATTTCTCGCTTCAAAGTAGACTATCATCGCATTTATCGCATAGTTATAGATACAAATCTACCTCAATCATAATAATTAGATCCAAATGCTTTACTTCTGATTTGAATCAATAGTAGTACTTAAAACATTTCCAAAATGGACAAATCATTAAGTTCGGAGGTACTCATTATACTTCTGTTCTAATTTACGAACCCCTTTACCAATATTGTCAGCTTTATTTACCAAGACTATCGAATTTTGATACGTTTAGACTGATTTGTGAGTGTGAGGTGATCAAAATACACCTGAATTATATGGCTTCATTTTTGTACGTCTTCATCATGCAGCATCACAAATTCCTGCAACTATTAGAAATGTTCTATATTGTCCAATTAGAGAGTGTACTTTTTACCCAACAAGTAGTTTTCCGGGGAGCTGAACGAAATTTAGTGTGAATGACCACTGCTTTTGCCAAAATAGAGTATCATGATATCTACTGTAAAGTAATGCAGGTAAAAGTAATTCCATTAATACATACAATATAAAATGCACCGAAAAAACAAACAAGAAGCCGCAGTTACTAAAAACCCATTCACGATAAAGTGGAAAAATAAATGTAAGGTGCAGGTAAAAACTTGGTGCCATTTTGTTCGACAGATCCATTCAGACCTAAACGTGGGAGCATTTATATAAAACATAAAACGAAGACGTGATAGTTCAGACAGCTTTCATGTTTAAGATAACGGCGTTCGAAATCACACAATATGTGTACCGTAACATTCAAAGAACATCTGGTTTTCGTTAGGCAGAAGCCAATGTAGTTAGTAAGAGGCAATTGCCTTCATTGAAACTCACATCATCGCATAGAGTCATTCATAGCATATCATTTTATTGCCATAGCATGATCGCATCAATTTATTTACTTACGTACGTATGTTTAAAAGAAATTCTCAATAGTACATCTATTATACCAATATGTTATTTAAAATGATAAGAGGTTGTCTTCACGTTTACGTTAAAGATTGTAATGAATATTCAAATGCACGTTAATCTACTATTTTATGTCGTCACATCTACGTTAATGTTTTCATTGTGAATGGTCCGCAAGCCGAGAGCACCATAACTACGTCAGTTCGAAGAGTGTATTCGTGGATTAGATTTCCGCCTCGAGCTTGATGTTTGTGTAGGGCAACCCCAGTAGTAACATATGATTGGCTCAATCTCCCCCATCAATAACGAATGACCTGAATATTTAGGACAGCCATTTTTTGTTGGTCCAATGGTTTGGTCACGTGATTACGGCAGATGGCCCAAAAAGGTTTTCTTTCGAGAACAAAAAAAGACCCAGCGAGGAATGGCAGAATTAGGTTATTGAAGATACGCAAAGAAGTGGTCAAGAAAGTGACTGGAATGATATGGGAGATAGAGATTTGGGATGCGAGAACTGTAAAATACTCGCAAGATGTAGATTCTCAAGTGAATAATACAATATGGTAGACGCACAACATACAAAACTCCCATTGGCATAGCAGTGCTGAATGAAATACCTCGCTGCACAGCATCGAACAAACGGTGTCGATCGTAAGTTCATCTAATTGCAGCTGGCGCTTATCACACAAGCAATAAAACTGAGACGACCAGATTTACGCCCGGTGCCTGCCGTTATAGCACGATTTGAAAGGAGGTCAGTTCACGGCAAATTTGACAATCTACTCTACCATTTGCCTGAATGGTTCGGGAAAACGAAGAACACTAGTTGTAGAGTAATAACAAGAAACTGCCCGCGACAACTAAGCTGAAGGCGAGAACGCAAACTGCAGCTGTAGAAAAATAAATAGTAGCGTCAACAGTAGGAAAATAAATCACAACAAGAGAGTTTATGACGGCGGCGAAGAGAATATTGACAACCAAAAGTCGAAGATAGGGAAAAAGTTAATGAATATCGAAAAGTTGAGTGAGATTTAGCTCTCGAAGTTCTTAATAACGTTAAATAATTTCTGTACATTTTAAGGTGATATTTTATTGCATCCAGCACATACTGTTTTTTATTCCACCCCAACCAAGGGAAATTGCTACTAGTTTCACCACTAAACAAGTAACGAAAATTAATTGATTGGTTGTTAGCGATTCTGGGCGCGTAAACTACGGAAGCCATTATTCCCGTAAGTATAGTGTATGTTTTTCATCGTGAGATGGCGGTGATTTTCCCACGCTGGATGGCGAGATCCGGCGCTGACCTATCGTCGACTAGCGGGATTTTCCTCAACCAGGTATCTCCCATCAGCGGGGCACCGCGCCCAGCCGGACAAGCTCTAAGCTCCCAACCGGTCTCCCGGCATGTGTAGTGGTGTAGTGTATGTAAGCGAAGTACATGTGAGTAAGATATGAGGATAGGAAAAGGAAGGAAAGATCGTGCGCGGTCCGTGGCCCATTTGTTAGGGTACTGCTCCGGCATTCGCCTAGTGTTGATCAGGAGAAACCACGAAAACTTCGGATCAGAGCAGCCGGCCGCTAGAATTCTCCTCCAGACAGTGACTAAATGCAACCAAACTGACCAGCTAGTGTCGAAAACCTGCCGCCGTCGGGACTCGAACCTAGGACCTCCCGGTCAGAGTCACTGCAGTGACATAGTTGATGCATTGAGCAACCTCTCCCGGTGAACGAATATTACGAGCATATATTTCCGTCAGTACATTCTCTGATTATGTATTTGCATCAGCATTCTAGAACTTTGTATTCTTTCACCGTACTTCAAGGCATATTTAACGATAACTTTAGCTGTAACAGCCGAGGGCGCTATCTAATGCATAACCAGCAACTCCTTGCCCTCGTATCAGCTCGCTTCCGGACTCCACCAACCGTTGCGAGACGTCAGTGCTTAAATGTTCGCAAACTTTCTTTAGTTTTTGGAAATAAATATGCAGAATTCACAACCCTTGGGTGTTCTATTTAAGACCATTGGTTGCCTAATGCATGGTCAATACTATGCATTAGGCAAGAAAAAGTGGCACAGTTTGGTAGAGTAAAATTGTGGAGATTCAAAATATGAGTCAAGATAATAGAATTTCATTTTCAGTTTGTCAATTTTGCGTTTCATTGAATCCAGAATTGCCCTATTGATTTGTTTAAGTAGCGGTCTCCAGTAGTAGGATAGATCGATAAGCCGAATTTTATGTCCAAATCCTTCAGTCATGTTCAATTTGAATTTTCTTCAAGATTTCAACACACTTAATTTGTATATTAATAGTTAACTATATTTTATAAAACAGCGTTCTCGGTAAAGTATTTGAAAATTATCTTTATATTTCGAATTAAAACCCTCAAGAAAATGGGTAATGCATTAAAATTGTTTTCAAGAGGTTGCATTGCTGTCCCATATTATACATAATGGTGCATCTGCTGGATATTTTCATGTTCAGTTTTTTATTTGTACTGTGCAAGTTTATAAAATATATTTATTTCATTAAAAAATTAGGTACAATTATTGTAAATCAAAGAAATTAGGTCTTAATGATTCGTGATATGCCGAAAAGGTAGACTGGTAATTCAACGTGTATCTGGACCCGCTCCCCAACAAAAGAAATTTCTGAAGTATTTCAGAATAATCTAAAAAATGCGACTAAATAGCGCCACTCCATTCATCCTCCCAAGAGGAATCAATCAACTGCTTATAGGGCCTGAGAGTTTTAACATCCACCCTCATCGAATTGCATTTTAGGTAGCACTTAACCTTCACTTCTATGATTCTCTTAGAATGTTCCGAGAGTATTCGAAGAAAGAAAAAAAAAGAGTGGTAAGTTCGCACCAAGTAGATCAATCACAATGACATTGCACTTGTCTCGAATGATAGACCAAACCCTCTTCCTGAACCGACGGACACGTGTTGGATACAATTACTTTTGAAGATTTAATCTTATTTAGGTCGTCCTGGATGGCCGACGTGGCTAACAGCGTCAGCCGACTCAACCTTCAGTCCGAAGGGTCGCGGGTTTGAGTCCCGCCGTGGGCGTGTTTGTCCCTTATCTCTCCTGTATGTGTTGTCGCGGAGGGCTTCGCGTTCTGCTGACCCCAGGTCAGAGGAGCTTGCTAGTGTATTGGTGTAGTGGTCGATCCCATCGGGACGGAAAGGGTAACCGGCTATTGGCTGGATAAAAGACCTAGGGGGGGAGAATTGTCTTATATTGTCTCTGTACAAACTACTTTGCGTATTAGCAAAAACCTAGTTGGAATTTGGTAAAACCTGGCCCAAATCTGGTGGAAAGCTTAATGGGAATTTCAGAACCTATCACAGCTAAAAGGAATCATCTTGCTCACAGTGGTAAGAGCATAACTATAGACATTCCTTGGAACGACATTGCAAAGGATACGACGTCACCGACAAGGTACATTTACGTTGCCAACACTTTTCTTTTGCTTTTTATGAAGTACTAATGATGAAGATACGACTGGAACGATCTTTTTAATTAAAAAACATAGCTTTAGTTGTAAAATTTTCGGTTTCCCTGCAGATAGTAATGTTTTTATACGACATTACATTGGCCATATCTGAATGCTTTTAAATTGTTCATTTTTCAAAGATTTCGGAAAATATCATTGAACATATTTTATATATTGAGATAAATCATCATCACTCATTCTGTATTATGTGTAGTAAACGACCTGGCAACTTTCTGTAACATAACATTATACTATTATTTGACTTACCAAAAAAACAAACGAATTAGAATTCGCTATTGTTCAACCAAGTATTATGCCTGAAGCACAACATGTTTACATAATTGTCTGAACATATTAAGAAATGACCTGAAACAATAGATACTTCATAGTGTCGGGTGTTCATCCATGAAAGTGTAAAATTACAAGTTTTCTAGCATTATGACACAAAATTTACTTATAACAATGTCGTGGAGCTCCACTTTTGCATCCGAAATACACAAAAAATACACATGTGTGTAAGACTCAGACATTTGACCTCTTTGCGCCAAACTCATGATAACGAGAGTACCAACCAGTTGGGGCGTAAAAGAAAGACTATGAACATAGAAACAGGAGAGCGCGCCCAATGTGGCACTGAAAAACAAAGTAGAGGGGAAATCAGACATGATTTATTGCGATAGTACAACAGTGGCGAATGGCCTCCAGGGAGTAGGAAAGAAACAAAAAAGGCCAATGATAAGACTGAATGAAATTTCAAGACTGCGTGTGAACATGTTACCAGAGCAGAAGGAATTGGAAACAACAATAATCAGGAACTGTGACCTCTTTACAAAGTACGTCGAAAACAGGAAATTAGAAGCAGATGAACTGCCACGCAAATCGACAACTGCCATTTTTATAAAGCGTATTTTCTTTATTAATTTTTTAAAAGATGAACAAGTTTTTTTTATTTTAAACGCTTGGTAAAATCAAATTGACGTAGGCTCATTAAGCATTATATTCAGTTATTTGCACAAAAGCAATAAAATATAAAATGAATTTAGATTTATCTTTCAGTTTTTGTTGTTTTTGTTTGTTTGTTTTTGTATTTTAACCCTGTACATTGACGCTTTCGAGTCAGGCAGGAAAAACTTTTAACGAGAATTAAAACAAAATTTTGGGATTGTTGATCTTTCAGAATTGACAAAAACAGCAAAAATTCTGGTTGATGTTTAACATATCATCCTTCAAAATATATAAATAACTAAATATATAAAAAGATATTGATGTTGAATATTCGTATTTCCGAGCATACACATTGCGTCTAATACAATTTCATTGTTTTTATTAGTGTTTAAAAACAGTCTCTTTCTATTTGTAACATGTTCCAACCCTGTATTTCCTGATCTCATTTCTTTCGTCAGCAAATCACAGAATTTGCAGCTTTCAGTGTACTTACACGGCAGAGAAAAAGTGCAGAAGAAGCTAGCTTTTAAGTTTTGTTTAATAACCTTTTTCTTTTTGTGTATAAATAACTCAACCTATTTTATACTTTTTTCCTCATCGCACTTCCTTCCGAACCTTATCGCCGACTATCATCTGTTGCCAAAATAATCGCGTTGCTCCTTTGTTCCGGCGACCTCCAACGGCAAAGCACACACGATCGCGTGGCGTATCGCGAACCGACTCGCGTCTAGTCGCGAGGGGCTACCCGGAACTCTTTGCGTACGAGGGCGACCTCTGTCTCTGCGGCAGTGCCCGGCGGGGCGCGGGGCGCGGCGGCCATCGGCAGGCAAGGTCAGGAGCATGACGACTTCCTACAAAACAACTTTCATCAGCGGCGCGGCGCGGTGCGGTGCGGCCCGCTGTGGAGTGGAGCGGTGTGGCATGGCGCAGAGTGGCGTGGCGTGGCGTGGCGGAGGTGCGTTGCGCTGTCGTTGCTCTGGCGGACGGCTGGTTGGTCGGGTTGTCTGGCTTTCTCTCGCGGCACGGCGCGGCGCTGGGCCGTTGCCTCACTACCCCTCGCTCCCCACTTCGCCCGACGACCGTCTCGCACCTCGCCGCGCTGCAGTCGCAGTGCCATTATGACACGCTCCCCACCCTTCGATTGCCCCGGTCGTGTTGTCCTTGCGTCCCGGGCGCTGCAATTTGCCGCCGCCTGATGTCAACAGGGTGTAAGAACGAGCAATATGACCGAGTTTACACAAAAGGCGAGCGATTATGTTGGCTTCCTTGTTGCATCTTGGAAGTTCTTTTATAACTCGTTCACGCACTCGCGTAATATTTGATAATTTGTTTTCCTGATTTCAGCTTTGATTCACGTTTTTTCGTATCTTTTGTCGTCGTATGTTTTCGCACAGCTGTAGTATAACGAACACTATGAAATAAATACGTTCTTTATTTTTTTATAATGTTGTAATTTCTTCTAAGCAATCTGTTTTTTCAAAACAGAAATTAAGAATTTTTTATAAAGCTAATTATATTTATTCATTGATTGCAGTGATAAGCTTCAAAATGGTCCACTAAATTAATAGTACACATGTCGTAGATGTTTTAGAATTTAACATAACATAAATATATATGCAAGACATTTGTTTCGATACAATTTAAGGTTTCTTTCGTAATCTTCTTTTTGTCATTTCGAATCCATAATTTAGCGAGAGAAAACGTTTGAGAAAAGCAATAAGAATGCTTTAATGAAAATGTTATAATGGACAATAATATTTTGGATCAAAGTTTTGCTCGTTTCAATTATTCAATTTTCTTAGGTGTTTATACTATTTATTCCCAGGTAGGTTTATTTCTAATACCACTATTTCTCTAAAAACCCAAGCTTCTATTGGAGCTAACATATCCTTTCCTGCTCCTTCTATTTTCTCAACGATAGCTTGTAACTGTCATGTAAACAGAGAACCAAAAACATTCGCTTCAATAAAAAACAAACAAATCTGTGAGTCATACGATTAATTATTAACGATTCCGTCTGGAAGTTATATTAGGAGACATCGACACCGACAGCAGCACACATCTCGAAATGCCATTGTGTAGGAAGACATAAAAAGCAGGTGGTGTGATATTCGTTACGTTGCATGCCAAACAAACAATAAATTAATAACAGAACTCAGTTCAATCTAAAAATAACTCTACAAGACATTAATCCATGACTGTGTAATTTTCACGTCTTGCAAACCACTTTTATACGTTTTAGTACAGTTATTAAGCTTTATTCTTTTAAACACGATTTTCCTTACTGACAAGAAACGTGTTCTACAAACAATACAGCTTCATTATTATCTTAATAAATGCGTTTACTATTTGACGGTTCTAATTATTGCATACATTATAGCACAGAGTAAAAATTAAATATTAATGCAAATAATATTGTACAGCCTTTTTGGCAGCCACGAATTGATTGTTTGGACTATCATTCATCTTAACCCCTTGATTGATTTGAATGTGTTCAGAAAAAATACTTAAACCCTACAATGAAGAATATAATCCTCTTTCCCTCGGTCAGCCGTATGAAATTATGGTAATAAATAAATAGCTACCGAGTCAATTTCTGTATGCTAATTCACTCCCACGCTGAAAACGGATAGTCTGGTTCTCGCCATCCATCAAACCAGAATTACAAATAAACACCCCTACCATTCATTTCTCATCAAATTCGTCGAACTGGAACCTGATTAGAGAACCCACTAGGGATTCCTCTCCCATTGTAATAGTTGTAAGTTAATTGTAAGTTAATTATAAGTTAATTTTAAGTTAGTTAATAAGAAATCAACACATATGTCAAGTTGTTAACAACTAATCTATGAACCTACCATCGAAACCAATAAATTGAAGAAAAAAAAAGTCTGGTTCTCCGGGGCAAAAGTAATGGAACGGGAGGACAGTGTCCCCAGCGACCGGCAAGACCCCCTCCTCGTCAACAGGTAAACACAAAGGCTACTCACGCTTCTCGAGCGGCATCTTCTGCAGCGCGGGCGAGTCGTCGTTGTTGTAGATGACGACGGCGGACGCGTTGAGCAGCCAGGCGTTCTCCACCTGATTACCGTAGAGCTGCAGCCTCCTTCGCTGCACCAGGGCGATCCAGGGCTCGCCGGGGGCACGCCGCGGGCGGCCGTCACGTTGGGGGAGCACGCCGCGCCCTGCCGGGCCCTGCCGCCAGCAGCGGCACCAGCAGCGCGGCGCCCACGCGCGCCCGCGGGCGAACAGCCTGGGCTCGCCCGCGGCCTCCCAGCGCCACACGCCCGCCGGTCCAGGAACGTCACGTTGAGCAGCGCCTGCGTCCGTAGGGCCCGCGCCGTCGGCAGGCCGGAGGGCGCGGTCGCTGCAGCCGCGCTGCCGTGCCGCCTCCGCCGCCGCCTCTTCGCCACGGCGCCGCTGCCGTACCGCCAGTCCTCTCGGCCGCGGCCGCCGCCGCCGCGGCCCGCGCCCCGGCCGTGCACACCCACGCCGCCAGCACCAGCACCAACACGCGCCAGCCCGCGAAGCCCATGGCGGCGCCGCGCTCCCTGTCCCGCCGGCTGCGGCGGCCGCTAGCTGTCAACGGTCCTCGCGCGATGCCCACCGTCACTGGCTCCAGGCTTCTGGCATTCCCCAGCACGGAACCAGCGACAGCTCTCTTCAGCCGGCGTTCACGACGCCGCGCAACTGCACCGTGTCCACCGACCCCAACGATCCAGCATGTTCCGCAACAGCTCCAGTAGACGGCTGTTCTCGGGGGGTGACAGGTCGTGACGGGCAAGCCGGGCGGTCCTCAGAGGGTCGAGGGTTCCGTCACCTTAGGGCCAAAGGTCTACCGGAGCCCCGCTGCCTCCAGGACGTCGGCCTCTCGCCGTCGCGACGCGGGCGCGCGGCACCCCCGCGTATATATACCCGACCGCCCCACGTGAGCGCCAAGCCGTACGAGCGCGCTAACGAGATTCCGCCTGATCCCGCGCACGGAGGAGGGCAACGCGCCGTGGGGGGCACGTGGGGGGACGCGACACGTGCGGCACGGAGGTGGAGGAGTGGCGCGCAGCCCGCACAGGAGCGCCACCTGCGCCAGCGACTGGCACGTGCTGGAGCGCAGGCGTTCGCCAGCTGTCTCGGGGAGCTGCGGTGGCAAAGCCGTCGGCTGCTGCGTCGCCGCCGTGAACCTCCGCCCGCTGCGCTGCGCCGACGAGCACTGTGGTGGGCGGCGCGGCGCGCGGCGCCGGCCCAGCCGCCCCAGCCGGTGGCCAGGCGGCGGGCGACCGGCGCGCGCTTTCCAGCACGGCATGCGGCGGCGCACAGTGGCCCGCGCGCACGCATCGGGAATCGAAAATGATTTCGGGTTCGTTTACCTAACATTTGCAAAAGATCTTTTCACATGAGGACACAGCCGGCTGAATGACACTCGCAAGTCTAAAGTAGACACTGATCGATTAATTATGATATAGATGGCGGTGAGCGGATACAGGTCCGGTGGGCCCGCTCATTGCTGGGTATGGCAGAAGAGAAAGGGCAAGAACATGACTATTGTGTAATAGATAATATGTGCAAAACAGAAATAAAACTATTCTCCGTGCCTTTTGTGAAAGTATCGATGACAAAGTTTTTGTACTGCAGCTCTGTTCATAGGTTTTCTAGTGATATTAATAACCTCTTTTTCTTTTTCCAGCGGTTTACTGATAGAACGCACTCTCGCATTCCGAAGTGGATTTGATATTTTCGCAGACTTCACAGAAATGACAAAATAAACAAGCACTTCATTACTGGGTCCCGCCGCGCCCCCTTTTCTATTAGACTTTTTCATTTACGTTTGATATACCTGCTTAGGCGGGTATCAACTGATGTCACTGCAGTGCCTCCGACCGAGATGTTGTAGGATTCTGGTCTCGATCGGTGCAGAATTTTTTAAACTACCTTCATGGCAAGGTCTAATTCAGTCGCTGTCTGCAGAAGTATTCTAGCGACCGACTGTTTTGATCGGTAGTTTTCCGTGGTTTCTCTCATCTACACCAGGCGAATGCTGGAGCTGTTCCGTAACAAACGAGCCATGGACATCCTTTCTTCCCCTTCCTTGTTCTGTCCTCATTCCAGTCATTCCGGGCCCGGAATCACCAATAAATCAATGAAAATATGATATTTTTTAAAATAAAGAAATAAAAGATACTACAAGGAGAATAATATATTTTTAATGGTACAATTAACAAATACAATTGACTTTATGTTGAACAATTTACAAGGTTGGAAAACGTTTTAAATGGCATTTCAGTTTTAAACAAGGGGGAAACGAGGAATTGACAGCATTTACGGAAATAAATTGCTTATTACGTGGGCTGCGGGGCCCCAAATCAAGCACCAAAGATCCGGAATGAGGCGACCAGTCTTCCGAGACAGCGTCATGGTGAAATAATCAATTATAGGTATTAGATGCGAATTTAGAGTGATATGAAACGCGCACCACATGAACACTACGTACCATTCTTTTGCAATCAGATGAGTAACAATATCTTTGGGCACGTGAAGATCAACAATACTCGACTATTCACATTAACAGACGCCCAAGACCCTATCCATGCAGTACGACATGAGACAGAAGAACAATTACAGACTTTCTCCATGAAAAATAGTCCTAAAACTACTTCTCTTGACACGTATGTGCAATATTGCACTGCACTATTTGAAAAATTAAAGTTTGAAATAACCTTATTTAAAGTTTTCTCTGGTGGTGGTAATGTGTTTACTCATCACACGTTTAAAAACTATGGAATTACGGAGTAAACATTGCTAAAAGACTTCATAGGACTTTGTAAATTAAAATTGTCATACAGTGTTACAAAATAACATTCGTAACTCGCTCATATATCCATCAAAATTATTCAGTATTTTTTTTAAATTAACGAATAAACAGATGATATTGCAATAATCAGTGCAACTGATCATGAAGACCAGACGCACCATTAATGTGTTTCAGTGTACATCGAAAGTGAGTGAACAATGGGATTTTCATTTTCGTCCACCTAATTTTGAAGCTGCGAGTTTCGGCCCACTGCGTCTATAAATCCCCACCTGTTTCCCCAAGTATCTTCCCTTCGTCTTTAACACAACTGGCCTCCTCAGCCCATGTGGTTTCTATATTACCTTCGCTTGCCCACAAACAAATTAGAGAAAACTAAAGCAACCTATACTATGTGAGAGGTTGCATTGGTTTCGACATATACTTAAGAACGTGGGGAAAATCCAAACGCAATGAAACAGATTCGACTTTCACAAAAAATAGAAATATTTGATTATGTTATTCCGCATAACCTCACATCGCGCATAAAGGCTGAATTCTCATATTCAGCCATCACTGCTTACGACACAGCTATCGTCATACCAGCTGTATTAAATGTTTACTATCCGCATGTTGCATTGTAGTAATCTTGATAATAAATAAAGAATAGATGCACTATAAATACAATACTACATCAGTATAAATGAAGTCTGTTTTTGTTAAAATATTTAATTTATTTCTGTGCTCTACGCGAGCATTTTATCTGTCGTTCTTAAACAGTGTGTGGGCTCCCTTTCGGAAAATAATTTTATGTGGTTTTGTTCAGCAGCATTATTGCTGCTGCATGTACTTGTTTTTAGTTTCTCATAAAGCTCAGAATCGTCAGTCGTCAGAAAATGTGATCTAAAAATTAATGCTGTATTTTCTACTTTTTTACATTTTAAACCGTATTCTGACTTGATCAATATGATGACTTGATGTTAATATTCGGTCAGGCGATTGGGAAACGAGTTAAAAGTCGATAAAACATAAGGAAGGGAAACCAGATATTTCGCAGACGATAATTGTTTTCGAATACCAATGACATGCAATTAACAAGAAATACTTTTAAAGACTTGTTTGACATGGTCGAGGCAGGAATCTTCATCGGTGGAAGCTCTACCACTCTACTTCATCGGTGGTACCTCCCCACTTTTAACAAAACATTATCCTACCAAATCCACCTTAAAGATCATGATGGCTCTTACAAATAAAGCTCTGGTTTTTGAAAATAACGAAACATTGAGAATTTCGTTTCGGTATTTTCAAATCCAATGAATACAGATTTAAATGATTTAATAATGGAATAGTTAGAATTTTAGCTTGAAAATACGTATTTAGTGGAACTATACATTGTTTTATTCCATTTCCTTTTATCTGATAGTGCAACAACTGTTTGAATGAAATGGAGTATAGTAGTCGTTTTTCTTTGAAGATAGCCAAATCTTTTCAGTGTCTGAAGACAACTTTCAAAATTTAGAGTGAAATATGAAGGAAAAAAATGTGCGCATGTATTGAGATCATTAAATATGAACTTTTAATATTCATTTAAATACTCATTTAAATGAGAACAATCTTTTTTGTTCAATATTTTCTTCGATTAAACTTTTAAAGTTTAAACTTACTAAAAGATTGTTTTCGAAAAAATAGCGGGAAAACGATCTCTCCTCAGATATATTTAAAAAAGGTAGCAAATTTATTCGGTCACTACTCTAGCCACAATCAGTTTTTAAAAATGTTTTTGATATTCGTGGAAAAACGACCAAAAAACATTAGTAAAGAGAAAAACTTCAAGGCGTACTTCAATACATTAGCTACAGAGACAGGAAAAGCCGACCGGACGAAAGATGTCCTGGCGATAGCAGGGGTGATAGGGACGGTCGGTTGTAGATCTGTCGCCGGTTACCCTCTGCTTCATTATTCACACAAAGGATCACTACAGATTTACAAACGGCGCCTTTCTGGCTCGTCAAGACTGGGTTGCCTGAGAATGGGTCGCTTTAGGCTTATTGTGGAAGACCAGCTGAAGCCTTGCGAAAATTCCGCTGTTAGTAGGTCCAGGCCTTGAACAGTTGAGCCACATTATGTAAAGCAGGAAGTGTGAGAATAAAACTTCTAATATTTCTTGGCGTTTAATAACAGCGAGACTTACAATCAGACCCGTGTAATCAAATCGCACATTATATAAGATGGTTAATTTAATTCTACATAAAATTCAAATATTTGGACATCTCTTTAGGCGACCTGTGCAATGGTGTAGGGTACAGAAAGGAACATCCTCAGAAATTAAATAGAAGCAATAAAAATGTGAGTTTGTAGATTAGGGGCTGATAAATCCATAGGCCTCCCTCGGACGCCTTGAAGCGCAAGTTTTAACGATGTAGAATGTATCGATTACGAGTTTTGTACAATCGAACTGGGAGTGATAACTTTTAAATATCTGTATACTATAATACTAACATTCGATGACACTTCAAACCCCAAAAATATTTAGTAAATGTTGAAGGATATTGATTATAAGATACGAATAAGTGACATATGTATATGTTTGCCATTTGAGGGTCGGATTTTTATTTTGACTCCACGAGACATGAGGAAAGCATGACATATTCCCATCACCGTACCCAGCTCATTTGGACTGTCTAAGCACTTACTTTCGTTGACGCAGCTATAGAAATCGAGACGATTTGTATTAGAATGAATGGGGCAGCTTCATTTTTGCCCCGGCTGGGAATCGAACCCTGGACCAACTCATAGAAAGCTGTCACACTGTCCGTGCTCTACTCCGAGGTGCAAAAGCGGTTTTGTCAGAAATGAAGATACTAAAAAAGGAACATAAAACAATTTTTTATACTCCATGTAAAACTAATCAAATACTACAATTTATTATAGTAATAATAATAATAATAATAATAATAATAATAATAATAATAAGAAGAAGAAGAAGAAGAAGAAGAAGAAGAAGAAGAAATTATAGGGTAATATAAAATCCATATATTAAATTATTGTGCTTTCTCCAAACTAAATATATCAGGATAGTAATCACGTGATCGTGGACGAGTGGTCTTTCCACGAAAGATAGTAATTAGCCAACGAATTTACTTACTGTTAATTGAATTGAAGAGACTAACTAAAAATATGAATGAAAATAGGGTCTAAATTAAAATTTAGAAGGAAACCATAAAATGATTCAGGGCAGACAGAGGTAAATTCAGTTCGTCCTTCCTCCTCAATAAATACTTTTGAAATAATTAATTATTATTTCAATTGTTAAAGAGAAACAACATATATTAACTCCTGGAAGATCTCTTTAGACGTGGTGGTATTTGTGGTAGTTTGTTTCGAAAAATGTGAACAAAATTTCAACAACGAAAAAGTTGGTTTCGGCTTTGGAGAGAGGCACACTCCATGCCCCTTTTTGGATCCGCCCCTGATCAGTGCCTCAGGGTCACGCTTGAATTTGACTTCATTACATGAAAAAAAAGTAAAAACTGTATGCAACGTATGGTGGCGACGTCTAGCATGGATAAATTTCCTTCAGCACCAAAAGCCTTGCTCCATTTTTTTACTACGCGAAGTTGAACGATGAATAAAGGGTACCAATAAAACGTAGTTAACAACGTTTGAAATATAAAAATGTTTTCTCCCAAGCAATAGAAAACTTACCTACCCCGGCAAACGAACTTTCGATTTGATTTTATACTACTGTTTACAAAAAAGGAACGCATCAGCTGAGTTTAGCTCAAAATCAGCATTTCCTACCGGGAGAGGTGGTTTAGTGCATCAACTGATGTCACTGCAGTGCCTCTGACCGTTCGAGTCCTGACGGGTGGCAGGAATTTCGACACTAGCTTTTCAGTTAGGGCGAATTCAGTCACTATCTGGAGGAGAATTCTAGTGGCCGGCTGCTCTGAACGGTAGTTTTCCGTGGTTTCTCCGATCAACACCAGGCGAATACCGGAGCAGTACCCTAACAAACCGGTCACAGACCGTGCGCGATCTTTCCTTCCTCTTCCTTGTCCTAACCTCACCCCCACACACATGCACTACACTACCACACACATGGACCAGGAGACCGTTCGGGGGCTTAGAGCTTATCACGACCAGGGCGGTGCCCCGCTGGTGGAGCTACCTGGTGGAGGAAAACCCCGCTAGCCTATGGTAGGTTCGCGCTAGAACTCACCATCCAGCAGGGGAAGAACACCTCCTGATGAAAATATATGCGCTACCCTTAGGTAACGAATGACGTCAATATTTGACGTACTCGGAATCAGAACCAACCAGCATTATCGCTGACTGTAGTGCCTCCGACAGCGAGGTTCTAGGATTCGAGGCAGACGGTGGCGAATTTTCGATACTAGCTACATAGCTCAGTCGAATTCTGGCGGCCGTAAGCTAATCAATAGTAAGTGAATGCCTGAGCAGTTCTCTAACAAACGCTCTGTGGACCGCGAGCGTTCTTTCCTTCTTCCTCGTCCTATACTCTCACATACTAGCACACGCACTCCACTACTATTCATGTCGGAGACCAGTCGGAAGCTTAGAGCGTGACTCAACTGGGGCTAGTGCGCAGCTGGGGGAGATACCGGGAACTGGAAATTCCTAGCAAATTGACTTGTAGGTCGGCGCCTAATCCTATCATCTAGCATCCACCTTCCGATAGAAATCATTAACTGCTCTAACAGGACTAATAACCGCCGCAGTTGACGTGCTAAGAAACACTAATCAATCAATCAAATTAGCAACTCATGCCGCGGCTCTACTCCTTCCAATGTTCGCGAAAGGTCAGCTCAACGACCCTTCGTTGGTTGGTCAGTTGTGAGTGATTCCGGGCGAGTCAACTACTAAGGTCACTAGTCCCGTAAGTGTAGTGCATGTTTTACTTCCAGAGGGGGAAGTGATCTTCCCCCGCTGGATGACGAGATCCGGTGGCGTCCTACGTGAGCTTGCAGGGTTTTCCCCAACCAGGTGTCTCCCCCAAGCGAGGCACCGCCCCAACCGGGACAAGCTCTACGCTCTCGACATGTGTGGTAATGTTGTGCATGTTAGTGTAAGTGTGTGTGTATGTAAGGAAAGGACAAGGAAGAGGACAGAAAGATCGCACGCGGTTCGTTTGTTAGGATACTGCTCCGATATTCGCCTGGTGTTGATCGGAGAAACCACGGAAAACTATCGATCCGAGGAGTCGGCCGCTAGAATTCTAGAGTCGAAAATCTTGCCACTGTTGGGACTCGAACCTAGGACTTCCCAGTCAGAGGCACAGCAGTGACATCAGTTGATGCACTGAGCGGCATCTCCCAGTAACAACACCTCACTTATTTATGTCCAGAAGGCAAGCAACGTCAGCCTTTGCTCAACGTGTGTTCCGCGGCCCTCCGTGGCTGGGCGCACTGCGCGGCGAGCGGGGGGCGGGTGGGCGGCAGGGCGCAGGCCGGTCGATGGAGCGCGCGGCCCGAGGCGGCGTGAAGCGCTGCGGAGCGGAGCGGCCGTCTGCCAACGCGGAGCTCCCTACCACGCTCCTACCCTCCACCCAACTATGTCCCTCCCTTATGATTGATTGAATAATGATTCCGCGTGCGTCATCTGCTAAGGACATTCGTCCTGTAAGTGTAGTGCATGTTTTTTTCCGCGGGAGGTTGCGGTGATCCCCCGCTCGATGGCGAGATCCGGCGCCAACCTATCCGTCGGCTTGCAAGGTTTTACCCCGACCAGGTATCTCCCACCAGTGGGGCGTCGTCTGAGCCAGGACAGTCGGTGAAGTCTGACCGAGTTTCCTGCCGGTGCAGTGTAGTGCATGCTAATGTATGTGTGTGTGTAAGGGGTGAGTATAGGACAAGGAAGGGGAAGAAAACGTCGCGCGCGTTCCGTCGCCTGTTTCTCAGAGTAATGCTCCCTACAACCTGTTGGTCAGAAGCATTGCAGTGACATCAGTTGATGCACTGCGCCACCTAAGCTAGTCCCCCCCCAAACGATATTGAAAAATCGATTGACTAATGATTTATTGTTTCCGGGCGTGTCCACTGCTTTGGTCAATAGTCCCATAAGTGAAGTGGAGGTTTCTTCACGGGAAGTGGTGGTGATCTTCCCCCGCTGGATGGCGACATTTGGCGCCAACGTGCACGTCTTCACGCGGGGACTTTCCCCAACCAGATACAGGGGGCGGTGGCTTAGTGCATCAACGGATGTCACTGCAGCGCCTCTGACCCGAAGGACCTAGGTTCGAGTCCCGACGGTGGCAGGATTTTTGACACTAGCTTTTCAGCTGGGTCGAATTCAGTCGCTGTATGGGGGAGAATTCTAGTGGCCGGCTGCTCTGAACGGTACCTTCGTTTCTCCGATCAACACCAGGCGAATGCCGGAGCAGTATCCTACTAAATGGGCCACGGACCGCGCGCGATCTTTCCTTCCTCTTTCGTGTCCTAACCTCACCCCTTACACACACACACACACACACACACTTACATTCACTTCACTACCACATATGCCGGGAGACCGGTCGGGGACTTAGAACTTGCCCCGATGGTGCGAGATACCTGGTTGGAGAAAATCCCGTTAGTCGACGGTAGGTCGGCGCCGGATCTTTCCATCCTGCGGGGGAAGATCACCAACCCCTCCCGAGCAAAAACACGCACCCACTTTACGGGACTAATTATCATAGTAGTTGACGCGCCCGGAATCACTAACAGTCAATAAATCAACCCAACCAGATACCTCCCAACAGCGGGATGCTGTTTTAAGCTTCCGAATGGTCTCCTGCCATTTTTTACATGCTATTCAGACCCGACTGTCTTACAGTTTCATTTTCTAAAAGATAAACTTTCAAAACCGCTTCATTTCTTCTTGGTTCGTTCGCTTTCCAATATTTCATTTCAATTTGATGTACATTCCATCCCAACAACAACAGTCCGCCGTTACTCCCATTGTTAAAAAAGAAAAAAATATTCACACAGTTTTTTCTGTAAAATCGAAATTTGGAGGGGGAAAATTGGAATCGTTTTTGACAAAATCATCTTATTAGAATCGTCTTTTTTCACGGAAAGTTACGTGAAAATTACGTGAATTACACTCATTTTTGAAATGTTGGTACATAATTTTCGGAATTTTGTAAATTACCTTTTTTAAATATCTAACTTTGAAGAATCTATTTCATTAAGTAAAAAATCTCTACCTCTAATATTATAGTTGTAGAAAGGAACCGCAAACATTTTTGATCTTTTGCAATTTTCGAAAATTTGGAGAGTTCAATGAAAAAGAGTCCTACATTATTTTTTTAACCGACTTTTTCTCTATCTGAGAAAAAATAATTAAAAAATTCGGATCAATTTTCGAGAAATTAGAAAATGTTTAAGGTTTCGTGTAAAGTTTCCTCAAAAATCAAAATATTCGTTTCAAACTCGCAGTGACTCGAGTTTGGCCAGATCGATTAGAGAATATCAAAGCACCAGTGTTGATCACAGACGGACAGATCCGTTTTTCGGTTTCTAGGACTCACAATACAGGAATTCTGATTACATAATATATTAGATGTTATTTATTACATACGGAAACAAGAATTGTCCACTTTTTAGGTCTCAGAGAGCGAGTTTACGAAAAATTACCGTTTTTGTCGCAGCAATTCAATACTTTCTCTATTCTATGTAAGTAGTATACGAGATGGTAAAATTAGACAATACAATAATAGTATATTATGCAACTACTTTATAATGTTATGCTTTACAACATAAGTACTTGTTTAAAAAACGAGCAAAGTTCGGAACAAGGAAGCATGGACACGGAGGACTGCCTGTAAGGACGGCAGTGAGGAGGGTGCTGAGGACGAGTCGTGAGGTCGGGTGGGGATGGTGGGCGGTGACGACGGGCTGTCATAAAATGCCCTTTTATGAACGATTTCTTGCAATGGAAATTGTTGTCTATTGCTGGTATACAAAACATACGTTTAACACCAATCGGCAGTATTTCGAATAACTTTGAATAGAATGCCGACGTGTTTTAAGGCTACGTATGTTGAGAGACTAGCACTTTAAATTACAACTGTAGTTTCAAACATTTAGAGTGTCAATTTTGAGAGTGATGCTACGAACAAAAACGGACAACAAACTATTTCCTCAGATTCCGTGAATTGCTAGTACATGAACTTAGCTACCCAGTCAGCCCCAATGAGATAGGTATTTTTCTGGAAAACTAGGTGGAAAATTTAAGATTGGTAATTTAATGGACAGGCTAAGATTTAGTCAAACACTCCAGATACACTATTTATGCATAATTATGTAATTTTTCTACGGAATATTTCCTCCGTTTAAATTTTGTTTTTCGATTTTCGTGGATCTTTGAATTCAAATACTCCGCGTTGTCGGTCAGTCTTGTTAGGCGATGAAATACAGCTTCGGTTAGTGTCACTGTAAATAGTGTAGCATAATATTGTAAATAATAAAAAGAAAAGAAAATCATTATTTTCTTAAATAATATTATATAGTGAACCAACTTACTTCTTTAAAAATAAGTAATATAATCCATCACTATTTCATTTTTTAATTTGAACAAGTGTAACTGTAAAAATTAAAATTAGCTATAATAATGTATCTAACAACTTGAATTATATAATTCGTAATTTTATGTCGCCCTGGAGGTGGACCAAAATGTTTATAAAACTCGTCACGAAGCAGGGCCACACATGGGCACTTCTTTTAAAAAGCCAGACAACGCTCGCCAAGTTGCATGGAGCGACTAGTGTTGAAACATTTTAAAAGTGGTACAAAGTATCAATTTCAACAGTAACCAACCAAAACTAACACGATGAAGGTGTAAAATATGCAATATTTAAAAGTTTCAATGTCTTGTAACGAGGTTATAATTTTGGTATGTGCCTGCATTTAAAATTCCCGATAATATTGTGATGCAAACTCGTGTCTGAAGCTTAGTAGCTGAAGTCGGATACGAGGCACAAGAGCTCCCTCCCCCTGATGGCCACGTCAGAAGTTGACTACCTTATTATGGGGACTATTAACCTTGAGGTCCTTCATTCATGGTTCCACTTGTTTCTCTTTTTTCCAAGTACTTAGCGATACCATTCGTCGTATTTCCTATGCTATGTACATTTTGCACTAACTGAAGGTGGACTAATGAAGTTGGCACAATAGCTTCCTGGTGTTGTCTTTGGTATTGAACAAGGAACTCAGATGATAACAAGGTTAACAAGGTTTTTACCAAGTCTTTGAATAAGACTGTTCCAGATCCTGAACACCCATTTCAGGGCTTGGATTTTTGTTGTAGCATAGTTTTATTGCAGAGAGGGATTTTGTCAATACAATTATAATGGTGTGCGACGATTAATGTATCATTTTAAACTGTCATTAAAGCATAGGTTTCAGCAAAATTAAAGTGCAGTAGTGATGAAATAAATTTTAATTTTTCATTGGGTGTATATACTGCAGCTGCAGTTTCTTGGTCACTCTTTTGTAACTAATATTGAAATGGGAGTAATTTTTATATTTCTGAATTGCTTCTTTAAATTGTATGATACATTTTTCTTTTGTTAAGTTGTTATTGTAATAATCAGCGAGTGATAATTCTTTTGACAGATTTTCTATTGTCCATGGAGATATTTGGAATTGTCTGTTCCTCGCCACTAACTTTCTTAATAACCAACTATAGACCACCTCCATAACTTATAAACGGTTAGGATATCGAAATGCAGTTTTTGGTGAACAATGCGGAATCATGGGGCAAGTGACATGCCGTAGAGAAATTATTTTTCATATTTTTAGTTTTTGGAAAATTTAATCATCTTTGATTTGTTAAATGTAAGTATATATTTTTCTCACCAGCAATGGATAGAGCATGAAAAGAGGAATAAAATGATGGATCATATGCTAATATTATGATAGTAATTTGAGTATAAAATTAGATTTTCTGATCGGGTAATCGAGTAGCAGCCCTTGCAACTCTCGCTTTCGGGGAAAGTGACCTTCGCAGCGTCAAGGCTATTGAATGGAGAGAAGGGACTGAGAGGAGTGGCAATGGGAGATTAGAGGTAAAACAACAGCAATCCTTAGTGTTGACACAAACATCACACTAAAAATACCAATTTAGCGATCAGAATGGGAAATTTTTTCCATTTATTTGTCTGGTTTCTTGTCTTGAAAAATTTAAACCCTCATTCAATAAAAAAATTGGGGGAAAGAAAGATAAAAAAAATATCTTTTTCAAACTGAACAAGATCCCCAACCCCCTCTCTTCGTTGTGAAATTTCATTTAAATAAAATGATCCCTCGTCCACTTTGCAACCCCCTTCGACCGCTGTTCAGAAAGGGAGAAAACCCCTTTTTTCTGGGGGGTTTTTTCAAGTTTGGGCAGCCCCCGGTGCTATGATGAAACTTTTAATAAACCAGTATTCCCAAAAGACGCGACTGCAGATTGCATTTTGTTTGATAAATGTACCCTGATACAACTTCAAGAGTATTTCAAACTTTTTTTTTTTTGTACATGTTTAAATGGGAAGGTTATTTGACGTACTGGGATGAAAAAACACAGACGACTGCTCTGATTGATATTTAAAATTATATTTACAGTATATTTACAGTTAATGTAAAAGGGTTCAATACAAAAAAACCCCTTGAACCTTTTTTCCCCTTAGCCGCAGAAACCCGCGACCGCCCCTAGGCCTCGCCCAGAACCACTGCTTCGAAAGCACCCAAAAGCAACGCGGGGTGCAAAGCTGCCCGGACATAGGGGTCCCCCCCAAAACCAGTTCCCGGGCCCTGTCGCCAAACCGATTTTGGGGCCCAAGTCCGTGAAAGAACCCGCTGGAATCCCTCCTCGTTTTTGACGCCGTACCCCACGAGGGCCTGCCCCGGTGCGGCCTTATATACCCTTTGGGCTCGCCCCTCCCAAAAGGCAGCGGGCCCCTTACGGCTCGCTGGCCACCCCTTTCCGGGCTGCAGCCGACATCTCTTAGCCTCGCACCCGCGGGGCCCCCTTTCCGGGGGAATTTCAGCCTGGTTTCCCTCAGGTTTTCCAGCCGGCGCGGCGGGCGCCGTCGCCTTTCACCCCCCCAGCACCCGGGCCCGGGGGTTTTCCCCCAAGCGCCCCGGCGCGCCCGGCGGCCCGGCCCGGCGCAGACCCGGGGCGCCGAACCAGGGACGCTACAGCCCCCTCCATCCCCGGGGGTGAAATTTTTCGCGAAAATCCCGGGAAAAAAATTCTGCTAAATCCTGACATTGAGACCTCTACAAAAAATTTTTTTCATGAACATGAACATAATTATACCAAAATAAAAAACCCCTTTTTAACCCGAAATGGGGAAATAAATCTCTGGGCTGTCCCCCCCCCCTTTTTCACCTAAGCTATTTTAATTTCATTTTAAACCTTACCCCCTAAAACCCATACAAAAGGTATTCTTGACGCATCTTGAATTACATTATGACCCTAAAAAAAAATTTACTTTTACTTAAAATATTACATAAAAATTTTTCAAAAAGAAACCCCTTGCATTACTTAAAACCCTGAAATATAAATACAAAACTTTTTACTTGCTTTAAATTTTAAATAATTGTGGAATTCGTTACAAAATCATGAAATTCTTAACTAGTTTATTGACCATGTATGTATTTACATATAAAAAAAAAAAAACAAAAAATTTTTCCCTTGAGTTTGGGGGTTTACATAAAAATTTCACCGACATTTATACTTCAAACGTGCGTTTTCCCCTTTTCCCGCCGGTGGATCAATTAAATCATCAAACTGCGACTAAGCGCATCTGCATTCATTTTCTGACCCTTTTTGTCCCGGGTGCGTAAAAGGGGTTTTGGATTAAAAAAACCAGCGCGTAATAATCTGGGGTTTCCCGGGCCGAATTACCCAGCCAGACCAACGGTTGGGTCGGTTTCGACCTGAATTTTGGCCTGCCCGTCGAGATAAATTTTAAGGTTTTACCCAAACCCCAAATAAACCTAAACACTCTAGTTCTGTGGTGCCTGGTAATTTCAGCACCCTTTTAATTTTTAAAACAGAAAAACGACTGGTTGTTCTCCCTCCCCTTTTTACTTGGTAGAGCCACGCCAAAAGCCTTTTCCCGAAGCACCCTGCCTGAACTCAAATTCCTTGGTTAATCAGGTGCATTCCCTGTTTTCTCACTGAGAGCATCGCAGCTCATTGAAAGATGTTTAAATGCCTCTGCCCCGGAACGATTTTCCCTTCCAGTTTTCCGTCCTCGAAACACATCAGTAAGCGCCCCTTTCTCCGCAAACCCTGGTATCAAACGCCCGGTAGTACCCCCAAAGACTGAGCAAAGAACGCATTTTTTCCCGGGCCTCTGGTCGGGGAAAGTTCTGGTTGTTGTATCTTGGTTTCCCGGCCGGCCGCAATTTCCTTACCGCCCATTCCCCCAAGATTTTACTTTAAACCCCCAAACAAACACTTCCGGCTGCACTTTCAATTTGGCGGATTTTAATATGCAAAACCGTATCAAATTGTCGAATGTGAACGCCCAATTTTACTAAAAACCCGCGTGTCATAAAAATTCGGCCCGCGGTGGCATTTATTCTAATTCCCCAAAACCCAAAACATTGATGGGGAAACCGTTCTTTTTTCCCAAAAGGTAATCTAAGCGGCCGGTACGTCCCGAAACTAGCCCGAACGCCAATCCCGCCCCCTTTCCGAAAGGGCCCGATCTCCCAAAAAAACTTTTAAAGGTCCAAGTACCTTAAAATTTTTTTGCTGCAGCTACCTTTTTTCTATCCGTTCTTCGAGATTGGGAAACCCGGAAAGTATTGGGTCTTAATAATTTCTTTAAAAGGCGCCTATAAATCGATACGGGGCCGGGGTTTTTCTTCCCGGGTGCTTCAACCAATATTTTGGGAACGTATAATCATCCGCCTCCTGATGTTGCCCGGAAGCATTCTATCGATTTCTTCCCGTAATATTTTAGCCTGCCTCGGCGATGTACGGTTTTCGTTTTGAACCACTTTTTTTCAGTTAACCGATATCCATGGTAGTGATATCTGTCAACCCGGGTTTCCCCCTAAATATGGGGGCTGCCCCCAATGACCTTTTTCCAGGCGTTGCAAAACCCAGGTTCGACCTGGGCCCCCTCAGCATTTCTTCCGCTAAAAGGGGGTCGAAACAATCCAATTTGGCGCATAGCGATCAAAGCGCGTCTTCGTCACCTGCGTCTGCCAGACGTAAGAACAAAACACATTCAATCTCTGTCCGCTGGAAAATTTTTTAAGCATATTAATGTGATAACGGGGGGTTTCCCTTTCCCCCCAAGCATCTGGAACATGGTTATGCGGGGGAATTTTCTCCTTGAATCCCCCGGGCCCTATCCACTGAACCGCGGGGTTTCCCCGGGGCCCCTTTGGGTCGGGGAACCAACCCCTTGGCCCCTATCTCGAAGTACGTGAGACCCCCTTTCCCGGTCATACCACACTTTACTTTCTGCTGTTTTTTACCATTCGTAAAGCTAGGCCCGGGAGCTTTTTCAAACGATTGTTTAAATTTTTGAATACATGCTCAACTACAAATTTTCTTTCCCTTTTGCATTTCCCCGCAAGCCTTTCAAAAAGAAGTGTCATGGGGGTACGGAGATTCTTCCTACCCAATTCGGCTGGAAAAAACCCTAAGGTTGATAGAAATCTTTCCCCCAAATAATACCCGGAAGTTGGCTTTTAAAATCCGTCCCTGCCCCCAAACCCCAGAACCTTCATAACCCGGTTCATAGTTCGATGCTTTTTTTTGACTGCATTTGATTAAAATTGATACGGCGTTCTCACCGGTTTAATGCCAAACCGCTCGGGGGGAATTTCCCCGCTGTAAAAAGCCCGGGAAGCTGGTGCCCTGGTCTTTTGCAATTGGGCTTAAAACCCTATTCTAGGGAAAAAAAATTCTAATAATGCTTCAATTACAGTGACCGGTTGGTCCCGTATCGGGAAAAACCCAGGATCCGTGGCTAAACACATCCCGTTAAAATAAACTTATTTCCGGGCCGATTCCAAAAAGGGCCCACGTCGACACATTTTTCCGAAAACCTCGCCCGTTATGGAACAATTTTTTAAAAGGGGCGCGGTTTTTTTGCCGCCGTTTCCCCACCTTTGCCCGGCCCGTCGCAACTTCGCCGGTTTTTAATTCCTTTTAACAATTCCCGGGCCCAAAAAAATATTTGGCCATGGCATCTTCTTTTTTGACCCCCCAAAAGGCCGGACCTTCCGGGAAAAATTTTAAGATCGTGCCACGATACACCCGGTATTATAACATGAGACTTCTCCTCCGCCATGCGGAAAAGGGAAAAAATAGGGCCGGTTTTTTTTAACATAATCGTCCGATCCGTTTAGGGGCCTTCCCGCAGCCAATCAACGGGGGACTCCCTTTTCTTGTTTTGGGCCGTTTCTTCGGGGGGGTCCAAAAAACCAAAAACAATGCTACCCAAATTTTCAGATTCCTGATCGTCTGATTCCGGGTTGCCCGGGGTCGGCCTCGCCCCGAATCTATTTTTCTCGGTTTCCTCCGAAACGCTTACCTGGAACGCGTCCCGGGCCCCCGGTATTTCCTTACTCTCTCCCATTGTCTGGGGCCCTTTGTCTGCCGCATTGGTTTTTGCACCCCGGGCCCCCCCGCCCTTTCGCGCTCGGGAACTGCTTGCGCCCCAGTTTTGGGGCAGCCAGTGGGGTGGTTCCCGAAACCTTGCTTTATCTCCCCTTTAAAACCCGGGGAAGTTACTAAAAATGTAAAAAAGGCAAGTCGCAGTTCTTCGCGACTGCGGCCTCTGTAACAAAATTTCCGAATGGCCTTTTCTACCTTGGCTCCGGGAGATTTTTTGGCGCTTCGTCCCGGGGGTGCCCGAACCCCAACCCGGGCTCGGGTTTGTTCGGCGTGACGTGCTGGTGATGACGTCAATCGTCGCACCCGTATACGGGGACAGGTGACTGTTTCGCCGGGGAAAGGGAAAAAAATTTTGTGGAAAACTCTGGCGCACTGGGGTCGGCCCGTAACCCCCTCCCTTTTCGCCCCCGGGTTTTTTGTTATTTGGGGAAATATCTTTTTTATTTACCTGGTTTTTACCCGTAAACGTCCGTTTTTCGGCTTTTTTGAAATCCCCCGTTCTGTACCTTCGGC
This sequence comes from Teleogryllus oceanicus, assembly GCA_964035755.1. Lineage (NCBI taxonomy): Eukaryota > Metazoa > Arthropoda > Insecta > Orthoptera > Gryllidae > Teleogryllus > Teleogryllus oceanicus. Next base: position 1,494,117 of record CAXIVR010000008.1, read on the forward strand.
ACTGCAGTTTTGGGAAATGGACGGGCGCTTTCCTCCCCCCGGAAAATTTTCCCTTCGCCTGCGTGCTCTTTTTTGCTGAACCCCGAAATTCCCCTTCTATCCGCTAGCCCGGGTTTTTTTCTGGGTGTCCAGCCTTCGTGCCAAATCTTGGGACCAAAAACCCCACCCCCCATCAATGAAATGGAGCCCCGGGGATTTTCATCTGGTCTTTGACTGAGATCTACTTTGCTCAAATGTTTCTACCTTTAAACCCAAAAACCATTTTTAACCCAAACTAATTCCGTGCAAACGTTTCAAAAATGGGCTTTGCACCTTTTACGACACAAAACATCTGACGGCCCTTTTCCCCAAACGAAATATCTAATAGTTGTTCCCTTTTAAATTTGGTCATAATCTTTTTTCCGGTGTATCGGGGTCCTCTACACCCGTTTTTCCCCCCTCGTGGAAATAAACCCATTAAAGCACCCTTCGACCGGCGCAATGCCAAGGGGGCGGCGGCCCCGAAAACAACAAAAAAAAACGTAAATATCGTCGCCTTCCTTTAAATTTGTCCATGACTTGGCTGATCGAATTGGGTTTGATTTCCTGTCCCCTCCTTTGGGTAAAGCGTGGGGGCTGATTCGTTAGTTTAAAACTTTCAAGGTTTTAAATTGCCGTTCTTCGCGTATTCTTTCCTGCTCCCTATTCTTTCCTGCTCGCGTATTCTTTCCTGCCCCCTCTTCGCGTATTCTTTCCTGCCCCCTCTCTCTTCCGTATTCTTTCCCTAACTCGTGTTTTCACCTGTTCTTTTTTTTGGTCAGCGAGTTGTTTTACAATGGTTCCTCGTACTGCTCGCTTTCCTTGATCGGGTTTAGTTTAACCACGGTTTGTTCCCCTTTTATTTTCCCCTCTCATGCGACCCTAACCCACCTCTTTCCATAACCCCCTAAAACCATTTTGCCTGGGTTGTCGGCCCGAACAAAAAAAACCGTTCAGTTGGCCTCGGTGTCGCGTAGGGCCCCCGGAAACCGGGTTTTCCCGGCCTCCTTCCTTCCTCTCGTCCGGGATGTCTCCTTCCAATTTGGGACCAATGTCAGCTCGTTCCAGTACCCCCAAAAGGGTGCTCCCGTTCCAGTACCAATATCAGGGTCGTTCCCGTACCAGTTTAAGTTTTGAAAAAGAAAGGTTTTGGGGTCGGTTGGACCGCCCGAAACCCACCGTACCCAAACACCGCACTTTCGGTTATTCGTGGCGTGCGCCCACGCTGCCGGGGCCACGTATTTACACGCGCGTGTGCCGTTTAACTGCGTACACTGTCCTTACGCGTGCTGTTCTGATTAATCCCGCGCGCACCGATGACTCTGATGCCCGATCCCCGCGGGGCCCCGCGAACTTCCGCGTTTGTTGGGTTTGGAGCTAACTACTTCCATAAGTGATTGATAGACGTGAGTCTTTGATCTGTTTAACCAATTATTAACTCAATTTCTTTAACCACCCCGGGGTGGTTCTAAAAAACCCGCAACCAATTTTGAACTTTGCAACAATTGGCGCGGCCTCCGGCTTGTTACGATAACCGCTGCCCCAGTTTTTGAAAAAAAAATGGCGGGGTTTGGGGCGGGGACCCCGACGTGAGTTTACAGTAACCGCTGCCCCAGTTTTAGAAGAAAAAAGGGAGGGGAAATTTTGCGGCGCCCCAACGTGAGTTTTCCCATAACCGCTGCCACCAGTTTTAAAAAAAGGTTCAGTCTGTGACGTACCACGATGAAAAACACAGACGACCTCTGATTGATATTTAAAAATATTTTAAATATATTTACATTTGTTTAAAAATTTCAATACAAAAAACTAACGCCAGCGGGCCCTTTCCCGTTCTCTTGGCCCCAAGCCCCCGACCCTCCCCAGGCCCCGCCCCAACCCTGCTTCGAAAGCGGGAAAAAAACGCAGTGCGAAGCTTTGGACATAAGTCCGGGCCCTTCCGTTACCGGGCCCGCCGAAAACCGTCTTGGAAATTCCCTGCAATAATGCACTGGAATACCCTCGTCTTTCAAGCCCCGCTTCCACGGGGGGCCTGTCGGTGACAAAATATCCGTTGGGTCGCCCCCCCCTACAAGCAGCGGGCGTCCCGGCTCGCTGGGCCCGCCCCGGGGGTGCAACCGACATCTCTTGGGCCCCCATCCGCGCGCGTCCTTTCAGGAATTTCCAGCCTGGATTCCCGGGGGTTTCCCGCCGGGCGGGGATTTCCCCCCGGCCGGGGGCGGGTTTCCCGAAGCCCTCGGCGCGGCCGGGGCGCCCGACGCCGCCGCCGAACCACCAGACATTTTTAAAAAAATAAAAGAAAATGCCTACCTATCTATTATTTGATGAATTAATTGCGATAGTACAATGAACATCTTTAAGCATTTATTCGCTTCAACGTTTTTTAAAATTTATGGCTTGTTTTTGCACTGGGGCTCTATTTTGAAGTTTGAAAATGAGCTTTATTATTATCATCGTTTTTTACTACAATATTTTTATTTCGTTCTTTTTTGATTATCGTGTTTGGGGAAATTTTAGAAAAAAAATTCAAATCAGAGGGGCAAATGGGAAACAATCTCTCATTCTGATCATGAAATTGATGTTTTCCCTTTTTTTTCATCGGGCCAAAGGAAAAACTGCAGTTCCCTTCTTTCTCTGGCCATTCCCCACACTCCTCTCTCCAAAAAACCTTCGACGCCGCAAAAGGCCCTTCCCCCCGGCGACTGGTTGCGACTTTTGCCCTTTTCCCGAAAATTCCCCCAAAAAAAATTAAAATTTATTTTTTTTTAATTTTTTAATTTTTTCCATCAGTTCCATGATGGAGCCATTGATTTACGGTTTTGGGACGACCCCGGTTTTCCCAAAACCCCAACACTGGCACTCCCTTTAGTAATATGAAGCTAATAAACAATTATTAATGCGGCTGTACACGGTCAGTTTTTTAAAAACGGTTATATGAAATTTTGAAAAGGTATTATGTACTATAGTATTTTTATATTTTTGGGGGTTATTTAATCAGAAAAAAAGGTTTTCGGGGAAAACCCAAATACGTAATAAAAAAATTTTTTTGGGAATAAGGGCCCAAATAGGAATTTTTTAAATTTAAGAAATAAGAAAAGAAAATATCTGAAATAAACCCTTTTTTAAAAAAGAAAGGTAATATATGGTTTTGATAAAAAATAAACGCAAATACGACTAAACCCCTCTAAATTTATTTTTTTGGAACATACCATTAAATTAATTCGCAATGTTGCAAAAAACAAAAAAAATACGTAAAAAAAATTTATTTTTCAATTTTTTTTGGGATGGTTTGATTAATTGATTCAAAGTGCTCTATAAATTGTTTATTCAATTTTGTTTTTGGGAATATAAAAATTATTTTAAAAAATAGATATTTTATTAAAAAAAATAAATGCCCGTTTAGGGTCAATTGAATTTCTCGGGTAAAAATGGGGGGCTTTTGTAGTATCAGGAATATTTCTATCTGAATCCCCCAGAACCACAGAAAAAATTACAATTTTTTTATTTCCATTTGCCCTCAGGTGATCTTTTAATTTGGGCCCATAGAAATTTTAAACTTTCTCTTTTTAATTTTCTATTTTTTTTGATCTGAGCGGGTTTATCGGACTTCCAAAATACCCCAAGCCAGCTGCCATCTACCTCCATTTAAAAAGTTTTTTTTTTTTCTCACCTTCGGTTTCCTAATAGTAGAACCGGAAATTTAAATTTTTAAGAATATTAAAAAAAAAAATCTCGCCCTAAATGACAATTTTCATTAACAAAATTTGGATCCATTTTGAAAATGTTTGGTTAAAAAAAGGGAAAAATTAAAAACTATTTTTGAAAAAAATTTTTTGACTTTGGGAAAACTTTTTTGAAGTAATTTGGCACATAAACTCACAATTGCAATAGTTTTTACAAATTCCCAAAATTGCATTTTAAAATGGCATGAAATTTTTTAAAAAAAATACATTTGTGTGTTTTGGAAAATCAAAATAATACCCCAAAAAGTTAATTTTATGTCAAAATTGATGGTGCAATTAGCACTACCCTTTGGGAAAAATTGAAAAAAACTTTTGGACCCGTTTTTGAAAAATATCATTTAAAACGCTCGTGGGTTTTTTTTAGCAATTTTCGAGGGCGGTCCGCCCTGCCAGGTGGCTCACCCCCGAAAATAAAAAAGGCCCGTACTTTTTTTTCCTTTCTGTGTAGTGTCTATTCCCAGAAACCGCCCCGGAACGGGTTCCCAACCCCTCACCCCCAGTGACGTATCCGTGACGACTTTGAGTTCACGTGACGTTTTGAGATAAAATTCCCCGGGGACGCTGGGGGTCTGCCCATTCTAATTGAAAAGGGGAGGTTGATGGTGGAGGGCTCCTTCTGGGGGCGAAGCAGTTTCTTTTTTTTTGGTTTGCTATGGTAAGTAATTGAAGTTACGAATTTCCCAAAATTTCATTTTTTATGAACTATATATTTAAATTAATTTTAAAAATTTTTAAATTTAATATTAAAATTTATAATACATTTTCCCCTTTTTTCCCCTAATTTATTTATTTTATAATAAAATTTTTGTACTTTTTAAAAAAAATTAACTTTTGGAAAATGCTTCCTGAAGGTATAAAAGTGGAAGAAATTAATTTTCCTTTAAAAACTAATTGTAATAAGTGTAGTAATATCAAAGGACTTAATTTTTTTTTTTTAACCCCTTGGATGCATGGCATGTGTGCACGTTTTAAATCTATCTTAAAATTTTTGTGCAAGTAAAATATTTTTCCCAAGAAAATTTATTGGGGGTTCATATTGTTTTGAAAATAAAAGGGGGAAAAAATTTTTTTCAAATACAGATTTAGGGCCCTTTTCACGAGGGCTCCGACTTTTGGAAGTCATGGATGCAATCCAGGCGATACAAAGGTTCAGGGGGAGATGAGGGGAAATTTGGGTATTTGCTGAAGAAGATGCGACGTAATTTTTTTCGACAAATTTTGAATTTGAAAATTTGCTCGTTTTAGTGGGTACCCATGTAAATTTAAATTTTTTGTGTCTGATGTAATGAAGTTTTAAATTTCCCCTTTTAAAACGAAAGAAGATTTGGAACTGCATTAAAATTTTTTTGGGAGAACCCTTATTTTTCCCTTTTCTATTATAATTTAAAATAGAAATAAAACTTTCATTGATTTTTTGTGGCAGGATTAAACAAAATTCAAGTTTAAATTTTATTTGCTGTGATAGAAAAACACAAGGACAGATGCAAATGTAAAAGTGCATCTTTCCTGTAAGTGCAAAAATTTTCCTGTGTTTTTATTATTAATTAGTGAGAAATATTTCATATTTAAGTATGAAAGATGATCAAGTACTTGAACAAAATTTTTTTAATGGGGTTTAAAATATCAACAATTCAAATTCTCAAAAAAATTTGGGTTTCCCTTAAAAAAACCACATTTCTAAAAAACTTTTCAAAAAGAAGAAATAAGGGAAAAAATTTCCCCAGAAATGTTACGTTTTTATAATAAGTTTCCCTTAGCATACCCCCGCTCAGAAAAAACCTGGTTTTTCCAAAAAAAATTTTCCCCACGCAACATTTAATTATTGCGTGGATGCTGTATTTAATATTTAAAATTTTCTTTCCCACTTATGACGATTTTTTTATCGTAAAACAACCAACTTTTTATCTTTCGTTCTGCCCGGGAATGGTTAAATTAATCCCAAAATAGGATGTGCATTAAAGAAAATTCATAAAACCCGACCCAATCCTCCGAAACCCCGGGGTCATGTCCCGGTCACCCTTTTTATTTTTTGGACAATGCCCGGGTCAAGATATTTTGAAGCCCAAATTTTTAGCAATCATTCCCGAAAGTTTGCCGTATACTTAAGGTTTAAAATTTAAAAATGAATTTGGTTTTGGTAAATGCTTTAAATCTTCTGAGAAAAGGGTTTATCCAAGCATTTTGTCTCTTTTTTTAACTCCCGAGAAACGACCTCTCACAGATTTTGACCCCCGGGAGTTAGAGCGTTTTTTGATATTAATTTAATGAATATTAAGTGAAAAAAATGTATCCCCCCATATTAAGAGTTTTTTCCTTTCAAAAAACCTACATATTGATATGTAAATAGATTCCATTCCCAAATTATTCGGGAGTTCGTGTTTTTGAAAATTAAATACCCCAAAAGTAAGATTTTTCTAATTTATTGGGTTTCGGTTTCTTTTAAATTTTTTAATGAAATTTCCCATTTTTTTTAAATAAAGTTGGGATTTTTTCATTCTTATTTTCCTATCCATTCAGTTTAGATTGAAGGTATCAATTGAATGATCTCAATGTGATGGTTTTTTATTTAAAGTTCTTTGGGTTTTAAAAAGCCAAAATTAACGTGCAAAAACCCCCAAGTGGAGTTTGGCTGAATTGCAAAATGGAAGGTTTATCCCCATTCCCTTTGCAAGGTTTTTTTTCAAAAAAGCAGGATCCGGGCAAGATGTAATACAATATCAGGACATAAATGTAAAAAAAAAAATTAATTATTTCCCATTGTTCCCCTTTCCTTTCTTTTTTTGCTTGAAGTTACTAAAAAAATTACAAAATACAAAATTTTTAACAAGGATAAAATAAGTTGCCCTTAAATATCTCGTGATAAAAAAAGTTTACCCACGTTTTTAATTATATTTTTTTTTGAGGGCAAAATTTAAACTTTAAATTTTGTTTATTTTATAAACATGGTTAAACGTTAAAGGGTTAAATCCCCTTAGTTTTTTTTATTAAAAAGGGATTTTACTTGAAAATTGATGGGGTTGGGGAGCCGGTTGTCCCACTCGAGGAATTTAAAGCGCCCATTAACGCAAGGGCCGTGTCAGTCGCGATTTCGTCTGTTCCCCATTTAAAATTTTCCATTCTCCCGCCTTTCCCTTGCGCCTCTTTCCCCAAAGTCAACTATTTGACGGTATCCTCGAAGAATTAACTCCCTCCCCGTCATCCGAAATAAATTGTCTGTCGCGCTCCGGGATCTCTAAGTGTACCCCCCCAAAGTTTATTCCCATTAAATTTTTTTTCCTTAACTGAATTTTGGTATTCCTGCGGGGGTCCCTCAGTGCCTACACTCGGGGTTTCCTGCCAAAGTATCCCATGGTCTGGGTTAGAAATTTCCCCGTTTTTCTTACTCCCATAGGCTTTGGTCGCGTTCTTTTTCCCCGTTTCCCCTATCGAAAGTATTTTTAAAAATTTCTTTTTTGCCAAAAAGGGTCTCCCCGGTTTACGAAAAACCATAAGTCCGACATTCTCCCGGGGTTGGGGGGCGACTGAAAAGGATGGCACCGGGGGCTTTTGGGGAGAATTGACGTCCTTTTTCCCTAATTTGTTGGCGCTATAGAGTGCAAACGTCCCAAATCCCAACGCGGGTTTAAAAAGGAAATTTCGCCGCGGATACTCGTGATGGGGCGTGGCGTAGCGTTGTTCAGTGGACGGACTCGGGGGGTTCTGGAGGGTTTATAGAAGGGGCGCCGCTTAGGGGCGTCAGGTAATAAACAAATTTTCCCAAAAAAAATAAATTTTTCTCGGGTGCCGCGTGGGGGCTTGGCATTTGTCCGGGGCGTTGGCGAGCGGCTGCTTTTAGAGGTTGCGGGTTTGGGGGGCAAAGGGCCTCGAGGGGAAATGCAATGAGGGAAGGGGAAACGTGGCTCAAGATCAACTGATGGTACTGAGTACCTCCCGAAAGGGGGGGCCCCAAATTTTTAGTCCCGTGGCGGCAGGATTTTTTGCCACTAAAAAATTTTAGCTAAGGGGAAGTTTGTTCTGGAGGGTTTTAGTGGGGAGACTGCTCCCAAAACAAATATTTTTTTGTGGTTTCAAATAAACCCGGCCCAATACCGGGCAGTGCCCTAACAAAAAAACCCCCGGCCGCGCGCAAATTTTTCCTTTTTTTTCCCTTTTCATATCTCAACCCTTGCGCCTTTTCACGGGCCCCATGGCCCCCGGGGGACCTGTCGGGGGGTTGGGTTTTACCGGCTGTGGCGGTTTCTCCCCTGATGGGAGATAATTTTTATTAGGAAAACCCCTTTAATTGGGGGGTGGGCGCTGGATCTCGCCGGGGAAAAAAACCGCCACCTCCCCATGAAGAAACCACCAAATAACGGGACTAATGATCTCTGGCGGGCGCTCCCGGTCACTAACAATCAATCCCATAGGGCAGGGTCTTTTTTAAAAAATATTTTTTTTAAAAAAATCGGGTCGACGTGGCGTAGAGGTAATGGGAAAAAAGGGTCGCCCCCCGGCGGTCGGTCTGAGTCGTGGGAATTGTAAGGCATTCTAAATAAGGGAGGGGGCGTCCCTGGTAGCTAAATGAAGGACAAACAGCTTTATTTTCAATCTGTTTTTTAAAAAATGTTACAACTATGTTTTGCTATCTACCTCCCGTTACCACGTACACTGCTCCCCTCCCCCAAACTTGGTTTCCCAACCCGACACTTTGCCGCGCCGGTGCCCCGCGATCCAGTACCCCCCCTTGATGTCCCCGAGGATTTCACGCCCCCTTCGGGTGCAGTCCCCCCCACACTAGAGGGAATCGGAAAAAAGTCCTTTCATCCTGGCCTTATTTTTGGGGTCACGCCCACAACCCCCAGTGCCGGGGGGGCTTGGCCCGACATAAACGCCTTCGTGGGTGGGGGCCCCTCCCCCCCCTGCCCTGCCCCGCACACCCTTCGTTCTGGGAGGGCCCCCCCCTGGAAAAAAGATGTACCATTTAGTTTTTCACCTCCCTTCCGGGGTCCGTTTTGGCACCGCCCTTTGTCCTTGGTTTTCCCAGCATTCCAACACCCCGTAGCCCTTTTGGGAAACCCTGCCCAAATGATGGGTTACACCCAGAGAGCCTTTTTTCGTTACTACGTTTTTGCCTTATTTTCCTTCTTCTCACTGGTCTCTTCTTTTTTTTCGTCTAAGTCACTTTTACATCACTTTCCCAACGCAACTTACAGGTCGATTTTCTTTTTTGCCTTAATCCCGTGAAAATGTTAATTGGGCCGGGTAATCGTGAAAAGATTACCATGAAGTCATCCAAAAAGTCATCACATAGGAACCCGATTACATGGTTGGGAATGAGATTGTTTCTATTTTTTTAGCCTAAAAAATTAATTCACCGATTTTAATTTAAAATATCCACATGCCTTGTTTTCTTTACAAGTGCACCGGCTTGGATGAAAATATTTCGGTTTTCCTTTTCTTTTTTAATTTTTAAATTGATGTATTTTTCTTTTTTGAATATCTCAAGTTTTATTTGAATATTCCCAAAAGTCGTTTTATTTTTATTTTTTATTATTTTTCAAATTATATAAAAAAATTCCCACCAAAATCATCCACCATTACCAAATACATGCATTTCCTCAAAAAGAAAAAATTTGACATTGGGCCCAGGGTCTACATGTAATCTTTCTAATATGCGTGTAAATTTCCCTTCCAATTTCTTTTTAAAAACCCCTTTGGAAAAATTTAAACGCCTCAATTTGGCCCCCAAAGTTCATGTTCTTTTTTAAAAAATTTGGGGGTTTACCAATTCGTTTCCCCGTTTCCAAATATAATCTTTATTTGTTGCAGTGCATTCTACGATAAATTAGTCATTTACCCTTTAAATTCGGAATTTTTTTTTACTAAATAATAATTTCCCCTTGGGAAAAATTTTTTTTCCCGATTACCTTTTTCTTTTAAAAACATTATTTTTAAAAAAATGGCTTTAAAAAAAATTATTTTTATTGGTGTTATCATTTGTTCTAATTTTTTTCCTTTTCACAAAAAGATTTTGTTATTAAACCAAAGTAGAAATATAAATGACTTAAAGAAAATTAAGGAAAAATACCCGTACATAGTTGACATTGGTAAACTTTTTCTTTATTCCTTTTAAAGTTTTACCCAAAAAAATCAGGCACTATTTTCTTCTAGATTCCGAAAATTTCCACTTTTATTGGTTTTTTATAATTTAATATATCATATCTGGAACTGTCAGCGGGGGGTTCAAATTATTCGAATAACAAAAATAATACTTTCTTATTAAAAATATTGTAATTTTTTACAATCATTGCCTGTTTTTTTGCATCTTTTTTTTGTAGGTCTAAAATTTTTTGACAATTTTCCCTACGTACATTATTTACAATGCGTACATTTTTCCAATCTTTTTTAAAAAATTTATTTTGATGTTATTCCTAGATCTTAGTTTTTTATGTTAATTCTTAGGGCATAATAAAAATTTCGCCACCAATATAAAAAAGCGGATTTTGGCCCTTTATAAGCCAAAATTCTGAATATTACGTTTTAGATTTTTTTTTCGAAATTACGGTTAATTCGAAACAAGATTTGAAAGTTTGAGGAAAATTTGGCCCTTTTCTGAAAAGAATGATCCTTTGGGCCCAATGTATTTAAAAAACTTGAAAAAAGGGATACGTAAATATAAGATCATTACGATTGCATTTTCACCTTACAATAAAATTAGTTGAATATGTTCGAATATTGATTTAATATTAAAATCATATTCTAGCCCTGAAGAAGTTGAAAGAACGGGAAATTTTTAAACACTTGTTTTAATTTTTGGGGTCAGCGCATCCAAAAACATAAATCATTTAAAAAATTGCATTCAGTTTTTTGAAAATTTTCAGACCCTAAACTCGTGTTTATGAGGGCCAAAACCTAGGTTTATTATAGAACTGTTTAGATGTACTGTGAATCATTCTAATTTTCTAACATTTTTATAGTATAACTTGCTTTTTTTTTGCATAACTTTCACGTGTCCATTTACTTGTGATGTATAAATTGTAGACATTCTTTTTTTACTTAACCCTTCCCGAGGTCGTCTCAAAATTGGTATGCGGTGGTCCGGGGGAATTGTAATAAATTTTAAAAATTTTTTATTTACAAAAATTTTACGAACAAATCTTTTTTGTTGAAATATAAACGAGTAATGGGATTTAAAACACTGACCTGGGTTTCAAAAAACATGAAATTTAGAAAAACGTAAATACCAAAAAAATTCTTTAAATGCTAAATTAAAAAGATGTATTAATCCTTTAAACAAATATACTGAAATGTATGAGATAGATATATAGTTGTTTTGGAAAAACCTTTTCTCTATTTTTTGGGGCTTGTCAATTTTGGGGTTACGATAATGAAATACAAAAAGTTAAAAAAAATTTTAAAAAACCAAAACCTCTCATTAATTGTTTGAAATTTAAAATTAGGGGGAAAATCTAACTTAATGTTCTGGACACACTCGCAATACAATTTTCGTATTGTCGGGGTGCCTTATTTTGTTGTCGTCCAAAAAATACTCCCGTTCCCGGGGTGAGTCCGCGGGTCCCCTTTTCGTTTTCCCCGTTTCCCCCCGGTTAATTTTTTTTGGTCCCGTTTTTAGATCCTAATTTTCTCTCATTTGATATTTGGGTTCTTTAAAAAACTCCTTGCAGTACATTTTTTTTTGTTCTTCGGGAAAAAAACCATTTAGATCATTGATTGCAAGATATTCGTATCAGCGTAAGTGAGAAACTGAACCACGAGTGGTCGCGCGGATTACCATTGTAATCTAAGCTGTTTCCGACACTTATCGCTAGTGCAGCAGTTACATTCAGTTAATTCAGTAGCTGGGGGCCTTGTAAGGAAAGTACTGAAAAGTCTATGCCAAGGTTTGTGAATTATCGCTGTAAACAAGGAATGAATAAGGTTAACTTACTGTAGTACAGAATGTTCAGGGCAGTAGACGATTTTAATGACAGCTTCCATAACAAATGACCATTGGCCCTGACCGCATCGCTCTTTGAAAAATATGCTTCCGCCGATCAGCAGAGTAGCAGTATCAGCTGGCTGTATTTTGTAATTGAATGTATTTTTATGATGTGAAGGTTATAGTTTTCACGAGACATTGTTGTATTCCGCAATGATTAACAACTAAAAATTGTAAGAGTTGAGGGAAATGATTTCAAAATGCTGTTCATAATGTATGACTAAGTGAATGAATCAGACAGAATGATGACGAATGTACAGATAAATTCCCACGTAGGCCTTCTGAAAACTATCGAAATTCTGTTGGTACTTTTGATCTTGCGTGGTCAGAAGTTTCAAATTAATGTACGTGTTGTATTATGTTTTGCAATTAGAATAATTGATGTTTATAATTTGTATTGATTAATCATTAGGGCAAGCTAAAATCATTAAATAAGATGAGGATATTTTGAACTCAAATAACAAAACAAAAGCATTCTGAAAATTATGAATGTCAACACTATTACAAAATTAATGACATTTCCTTGGCCCAACAATCTGAGATTACTGCACAATCGAAGATATTTTGTGATAATTTTGAAGATGAGAAATAGACAAAATCGTTGGATATTTGAGAAAGCAAGGTTATCCATATGTGACGGTCCGATCAGACGTGTCACATTGATTAAATTTATTAGAAAATAACATAGTATTTTCATAAAGTAAAAATAAACAGATAATGAAGTTCCACCATAGCATATTTCAGCCAAATTTTTTAATAATTTTTGAAGTGGAAGATCCAAATGAACTTTGAAACGTTTGTGGACAATTGAGTTGTATTTTCATGACGGCTGGCATGTCGCAAAATAGAAATTCGAAATCTTAATAAATTCAAAAACTTGTAGAAATATTGAGGGACAGACGGTGATCTGTTTAAAATGGTGTATAGAGAATCAGCTAAAAACGTGTAGAATTAAAAAAAAACAATGTTAAAGGGACAAAGTAAGAACAGTGAAATGAATTGTGAAACGGGTAGATGATAACAAAAACCACTATGCATTGTAGAAAGACAATTACAAGGAATTAGTGAATTTTAATGAGGAAAAATAATAAAAGGAACAGTCGTTTTTTTAAAGGAGATGGAAAAATTGGTCAGAATGCTACTGATGTGTTTTTAAATATAATCTTACATACTAACAAGGGGGAGGAAATCCCTTTTTGGGTCCTCAGTCCGGATCTAAATCTGCAAATTTTTTTAGGAATATGTGATATGGATATTTGTTTTTGATTCGTGTTTGGTAATTGGGGTTTTTGGCTAGTTTAAATAATGATAGGGCTGGGATTTGAGGTAGGTTATGATAAAAGTTGGTGGCCAGATATGTGATGTATTGTTAATCGGTTCAAATTAAATTCTTGATGTTAGATAGGTTTTATTGTCTTGTAAATTGCTATGGCTGATTTATATTGTATTGGGCTGTTGCTGTAAATTAGTGGTCGTAGTTGTGCCAGTTTTATTTTAGCTTGGGTCACTTTGGCATTTATATGTTTTCCCCAAGTTAGCTTGGTATCAAGATACAATCCTAAATATTTTACAGGTTTATTGGGGGGTACCATTCTATTGATTTGTTATTTACAGTGAGAGGAAGTGGGGGAGAGTGGGGTCTTAAACTAAATATTTTTGCAGCGGTTTTGTTAGGATTTATTTGGATTTTAAGTTCAGCAGCCCAGCTGTCTATCATATGTAAATAAAGTTGTAAGTGGGTTCTTAACTCAGTGAGAGTTGTACCGGAGGCAAATATGGCTGTCGTCGGCAAATTGAGCAATAGTGATAGGAAGGTCAGCGACATAGAGGTTGAATAGGGTGGGTGATAACGGAGAGCCTTGGGGAAGTCCAGCGTTTATTGTTCTTGGGTTGGATAAATGGTTGTTAACATTGACTGAGAAAGTTCTATTGCTTAAGAAATTTGTTATTATTGATTTTAAGTATTGTGGAGTGCCTATTTGGATTAGTTTATATAAAAGAGCTTGGTGCCAAGTTCGGTCGAAAGCTTGTGTAATATCAATAAATAGGGCTATGGAGTGGTGTTTTTTTTTGAAAAGTGGAATAAATGTACTCTGAAATTCTTAGTAGCTGGTGTTGCGTTGAGATTCTTTCTGTAAATCCAAACTGTACCTTTGGGGATAGCATTGGTTGAATACAGGTGGTTTTTCAGTCTTCGCAATATGATTTTCTCGAATATTTTGGAAAAAGTTGTTAATAAGCTGATTGGGCGGTAACTCTCGGAATTTGATGGGGTTTTGTTTGGCTTTGCTATGGGAATGATGATTGCATGTTTCCATTTATGGGGGAAGTATCCGATTCTGAAACATGAATTGAATATGTTATTTAAGTACGCGATTGCCGTTGGTGGTAGTTTTTTTAATGCCAAATTGTTTATTTTGTCGTGACTTGGGGCTTTTTTGTTAGGAAGATTCTTTATGATTTTAGAAATTTCAATGGGAGATGAGAACTTTATTCTCTGATACGGACCGAAGAAGTTTAATTTTGTGGCTTGTAGAATATTATTATGTTGCGGGTGGGCATTCGTGTTCTCACAGAATGTTGTTTCAAAATGCATGGCGAGCACTTCTGCCTTCTGAGGTGAGGATAAGGCCTTGCCTGTCGTATTTAAAGGAGGGACCGTGTTTTTTTTCTTGAGAATTTTTTTAGTGAATTGCCATAATGTGTTATTACTGGTGTTGAGTGATTGTATGAGATTATAATATTGTTCGCTGTTATGTTTTCTGATAAGTCGTTTGACCACGTTGGAGAATATGTTGAGTTCTCTCTTTAATTCTCGTGTTCTTAGCTGAGCCCAGAGTCTTTTAGTCTTATTCTTTACCGATATAGCGTTTAAAATGTCTGAGGGTAATTTATTGTAGGGTTTGTGGGATGTATTCGGAGTGTTAGTCAACTGAGAATTTTGGATGGTTGTGTTGATGAGGTCAGTTAGAAAATTAACGGATTGATCTATTTCAAGGGGAGTATTTAGTATTTTTATTTTGGGTATTGTACTTTTTATTGTTTCGGTGAACTTCCTCCAGTTAATTTTTAATGAGTTCGGTTTAGATACAGGGGCATGTTGAGGTGACATTTGCTGCGAAGTAAGTAAGACTGGGGTATGTTCAGAATCAAGTTCGAATATTACCGATGAATGAAAGTTAAGGTTTGTGTTGGTTAGACCAATGTCGAGAATGTCTGGTTTGCGCAAACGGTCTTGTGGGTAGTAAGTAGGTTCACTCGGGAAGAGAATTTTAATATTGGCATTGTTTACTAATTGGAATAGGATTTTACCATCTTGGTTGTTGGATTGGCATCCCCAGTTACTGTGTTTGGCATTGAGGTCACCTAATCTAATCACCTAATCACCTAATCACCCATCTCGATCAGGTTTTTCGTCCAGTTTCCCTGATCCATTGAGCAAATGCTGAGATGGCCCCTTGTTTTGCTTCTGGACATAAATGTAACTTCATTTTCTGTGCGTCTTCTAGAATTCATGGAAATACAATTATTCAAATTATCGTTTCCATATTGTCGCGGCAGGAAGTAATAAGAGCCAAAATTTATTGCTTATTTATCTTTGACAATAGATTTTATTACATGGGAGTTTTTTTGTTTTTTTTTCTCCCTTTCAAAATTGAAAATTTATTGCTAATTTATCCTTGAAAATAGATTTTATTACATGGGAGTTTTTTGTTTTTTTTTCTCCTTTCAAAATTTCAAAATTCAAAATTTATTGCTTGTTTATCCTTGGTATATGAGTAAGTGTAGGGATCACAGAATTTTGAAAATGTGCACACAATTCACTTTTCCCCATAGCACGTCATACGCAGTTTTTAACTGTTTTTTCTGACGTAAAATAAATAAATAAATAAATAATAGCACAACTTTATCATTGAGGTTAAATAGATTTTGGAGGTTTGTATTTATTATTTTTGTTGAGGGAGGTTTGTATGCGGCTATGATCTTCAAAGAATTATTGTTTATTATTATTGAGGCTGCTATAGTTTCTAAGCCTGGTGTATCGGGAGAGTTTCCTGGTTATGCGCATGAATAGATTTGATTGCGATAAGTACACCGCCGCCTTTCGTTTCGGTTCTGTCAGATCTATATACGTTATAATTGGGAACATATAATTTATTTTTTCTGCTCAAGTGCGTTTCGGTAATACAAGCTACATCTACGTTGTAGTGATGAAGGAAATGTACGAATTCAGTTTTTTGTTGGTGGTTGAGTTTGCATTCCAATTTAGGATGGTTACATTGTTTTGTGATTTATTTGCCATTGTTAGTTAGATATTCAGCCACAGAATTCTGAATAGTACTAATTATAGATGGGATTAGAGAGTTAATGAAGTTAATAATGCAGGTGGGATGGAGTTAAATTTTAGGGTGATTTTGGGGATTTCTGCTTGCACTCAAAATGCAACGTTGGATAAAATCTTGGTAGTAGTAGATATTACCATAAAGATGTGTTTCTGGCTTCCTCAGGAGCCAACTTTACTACCTAGTCAAGTTTCATTTTCCCACTTATCCCCACGTGGCCAGGAACACAGGAAAACGTAATTCAAATGATGGAGAATTAAGCGATATCTTCGATGTATTTGATGTTGGATATATGATGTCAAAGGTTTACTAGGAGAGAAAGAGGAAATGGGACAAGACCGTAGCTTCCTGGGTTCGAAGGGCCTTGGTTCCTCCGGACATAGATGTGTGTTCGTGATGTCCTTACGTATTCTCTACAGAAAACCCCAAACATAAAGTCTGATGGTCGTTATATGACCTATTAGTTAAAGAGACATTAAAAATATATACAAAAACAACAACTTCCAATTGTCAAAGAAGTTTTACATATTTGAAATGGAGTTTAATAATCATTTGCCTAATAAACTAAGGACTTTCTTCCTAGGCAAAATAGTATTATAAAACGGAAGTTTATTTAATCAAAAATGAAATTTTCATATATGGTCCACATTAATTCGATTATTATTTATAACTTAATATTCATCTCTCTCAGAGATTTCCTACAATATTGCAATGATATTCATTGTAGCCAATACATATTTATTCACACTTCTCTATTTCGTTATTAAAATAAACATATTTATTAAACTGAGTATACTGAATTTAATAATGTTCTTTCGTACAATATTTTATAGTTTTTAAGCTGAGAACAGTGACGGAAAATAATTGGACTAATATTGAGTTAAGACTTCATTAAATATTTTACTATATTTTACATTCTCGAATGCACCTTTTCTGAAACAATGATATCAAGTAAAACCAGGTATTTCGAGGTTTTGAAGGAAAATTCGGCTTTTGAAATCTGAACTCCAAAATATTTCCAAAAGACTCTACGAACATGTATTTATTTACCTTGCATTTATAATTGTAGGAAAGGACCTGTGTACGCGTAGTACCGCAAAAAAATTAAACATTACTGACTTCTAAATCAATGTATTCTTTTTCAAAATTGATATTATACTATAAGTTCATTGGGATTCTGATCGATATTCCAATATTTCTGGAGGGTATATTTACATTATGCTCATATTGCATTATTGAAACTTTCTGAAAAGAACTTTCTTTTTTTACTTTACACTCTTCATTTCAGATACACTATACCGTTATTAAATATAGTAAACGTCACCTTTATTAATATCTCTGGGATTTTCAACATTACAATTACTAATCTGTTTCAAATTTCTCATGAACTTATTACTCTTCTTCTCGGTATAACTAATTCTAGAAATGAAGTTATAAAAAAATTGTATAAATGTTTTGCAAATTTGGAAAATTGCTTTGATGGCTTTTTATTTTTCCGTCGAACGCATAATCTAAATTTTCTCTCATATGTGACTGCACTTTCTTCTTAAGGAGTAGAAAATTACGTAATGCTACGCGAAAAAACGGCAGATTATTACTTGCCAGAAAAACTCATATTACACGGCGCTTAGCGACGAAAAATGGATAAATCCACTTGCTAAATTTAGAAAAAAAAATCCTCAATCGTGGTGTAGCCAGAATCCATGTTTTGTGGGTGGTTGTTGTGAAAAATCGACTGACGGTAAATGTCTGTCCGTCGTCCCTGAACAACATGGCTAAACCGTTCAGCCGATTTTCACCAAAATTAATACTCCCAAACGATCTAGCTGATGTCGCTAGCGCCTTGAATTTGAAACCGATATTCAATTGAAGTACTTTGCTGAAGCCCTGGGACATTTTCAAATGTTCAAACAAATGGCTCCATAATTTTTTATTACACATTTTGCTGGTTGGATAGTGAAGTGCATTTAGAGAATATTGCAGGTCTCATGTTCGTTTAAAACTGATTTTCGTAAGTATTCTACAGTAAAATATTGAAATTTGATTTTCCTTGATGAAACTTTTTCCTTAAAGATAGATTTTTAAATAAGATCATGTGCAATTTTCAGAAACTTTTGATATTTTTCAGCATAAGTTTCCGTGAAATACGAATTGAGAAAGTACACTGTTTAGCATCACTAGTATTCTTTAAAACTGTGCCTACTTCACAGACATTAGACTCTTCTCGAATAATTGCCGTCCTTTTTCAGTTTTATTATGACAATGTGGTATAAATGCATGAGAAAGTAAAATATTGTACTTTCTTTCTATAGAGAAAGTTCGCATTCTATTAAAATATAATTATATTATGTTAATATGTTTAATATTCCCTATATTGTACATTTTATAACCCATATATATATCACATCATTGAAAGCAAAAGATTGACCTGTGAAAACGAAAAAATATATTGAAATGATTGTGTTCTATTGCATGGTTTTAACTATATTTAACTACTTTCTAAGTGGCAACTGGAAAACAGAAACCCTTTAGCCGAATGGTTAACGTCATGTAGGTACGCTGTCAACCGCTAACATCGAGTTCGAATCAGAAGGTGATATTTGTGTCTGAAGATAATTATCATGATGAATGAAATTGAAATGTTAAATACAGCACTGCAGTAATGAAATGTACAGCGTGAAATTTTCTTTGGAAAGCTGAGTTTGTCTGAGCGGGTTGTACTGGGGAATCTGTACTCATCCTTAACATTTCTTGGGAATTTTCCATTATTTCTTTTTCAGTAGTTGTTATAGAAATGTGGTTTTGAATGGGAGCAATCCTAATTTGTTCCAGCAATTCGTTATTAGATATTTCTAAAACCTATTAGGGGTGATTTCAAATGCCCGACAGTTATTTAAATTTCATTGGGATCATTTATAATAATAATATATTATACGCATTAAATGTAGTAATATTATTAAATTAATATCGATTGTTCTAGTTTTATCAAGGATTGGTTAGACTTCAATGAAATTACCATATTTCTAGAATATCCTAGTTTGTATAAAGTACTTTAAATTACTTTCGTAACAATTTATAATGGAAAACTTATAATCGTTTATTAGGCTATCAAATTGCACTATAGCTATTACATGGTACAGAATTGTTAAAAATGTCGTTTCAGGATTAAGATAAATTGTATTTTAACGATTTCAATAATTTTTATTAGTTCGTAATGTTTTGTACTGTAGCTGGTAAAAATCTTCAAGAAGGATCTTTTGGTATGCAGCTCAAAATTTTGAATACTTTCGTATGAATGAAGGATTCTCAAGTCAAAGCTAGTGACAGACATCGCGCTGCCTACGAACACAGCCCTGGGGAGGACCGCGTAGTACAACCTGAAGAGGACCGCGACATATCGGTCAATCAGCCTCTCAGCCTTCTGACGCAGCGTCACCCAGACAGCCAGATCATGACTCTGGCGCGAAATACGATGTTAACGCTATATCACCGGACCGCGTTTAGCACGATTGTTCTCGTCACTTCTTTACTTAGACACCAACACCTAAATAAACATAACAGATGCCGAGTTGGTGAACGATAGCCCCGTACAGGATGGTATTTGTGGAACATTGAACAGTGCTCAGAACTTTATTTGGGTTTTCATTTCTAAGTAGCTTCAAACCTTTTCAACGCAAAAAATGGACCAAATAGATTCATTCACTCCTGTGAAGAAGTAAACTACAAACAGATTAGTGGAGAATAAAGATGAAAATTAATAACATAATAACATGAAAACTGTAGTGAATCATGTGATGATGATTTATTACATTAAAGGGCTCACGCCTATAAAAGGAATTCAGAGAACATTTGGAAATATACCGCGACTATTTACATGGATTATTCAAAGAATAGTTTAAGATGACATTGTACAAATCATAATTTATGACCTAATAATACCAAAATTAAAATAAAACATCGAATATGTACTGTTCTGCGAATTTTTCAAACTAGAACGTTCAATCTTATGCTTGGTCAAACCAACTAGTCATATTCCACGAAGACATGGGTAATCTAAGAAGTCATTTTTAACTACATTGTGAGCGATCGAGTCTAATTTAGATGTTGCAAGGTCCATAAAACCTTCATTCAATTAATCCAAAATAGGATGTGCATTAAAGAAGAATTCATACCTGTACGCCAATGCCTCGAAACGCCGGGTCATGTTACCAGTACCCTGTTGTGCACGAATGTACTTGTATCATAGCATATTTAGAAGACCAATTTAGCAATCATTACTTCGGCGTAAGTTTTAAGTCTGTATAGCATTGTTTTAAACTCCGATGAACTTGCTTGGTGATGCTGAAATCTTCTGAGAAGGAAGATTTATCAAACAGTTATCTCGTATTTAACTGCCACGACAAACGACCTCTCACGATATTTTGACCTCAGGAGTTAGAGTAATATTTTGATATTAATTTAATAAGTATTAAGTGCAAAATGTAACTACATATTAAGTTATTCCTTTATAAACTTTATATTGATATAAAATGGATTCCATTTGATGTTGGAGTTCGTGCTTTTGTAGTTAAATATCGACAGGTAAAAGATGTTCGTAATTTATTGAGTTTCAGTTTTATTAGTTTTAATGCAATGGCCATTATTTAAAATGAGTTAGGTTTGGTTCATTCTTATTTTCCGTCAGTCCATTAAGTTTAGATTGAGTATCAGATGAATAGTCTCAATGTGATGGTGTTGTTATAGGATTCATTGTGCTTCGACCAATTAAATGTGCATATTCCCAGTGGGTTGGTCTGCAATTCACCATGGTTTATCAGCCATGCACTTTTGCAGGTTATTTTCTGACAGGATCCAGACAAGATGTAATGCAGCATATATACAGGACATAAATGCTTATAAAACTGAAACAATTATTTCACACATTGTAGATACATTATCTTTAATTTTAGGCAGTGAGTTACTGGTGAAAAAATTACAAAAATACATAGTTACAATGAGATAAAATGGTTGACCCAAATATCTCGTGATAAAGTGTTTCCACCACGTTCTTTAATTATAACATTGGTATAAGTTATGAATTTTGACATATATTATAACGTGGTTAAACGTTAAATGGTTAAACGTTAAACATCCGCCTTGGATTTTTTTAATTAATGTTTTATATACTTGAAGTCTGATGAGTTTGAATGGTTATGCCTCAGGAAGTTAGCGCCCAGTGCGCAATGTGTGGTGATTTGTCTGTTCTCCAGTGTGATGTTCGCTTATTCTCCTTGACATTCAGCCGCCTCTTCTCCTCAAGTCTTCTTTGACGTATCCTCAAATAGTGTCATCTATCATCATGAAATGAATTGTCATCAACTCAGCAGTGTGATCTCCCCATGAAGTCTCATTCCATTAATTTTTTTCTTCTCCTGCAACTGGAATTTTAGGTGTTCCGCAATGCAGGTCTCTTTATCAGTGCCTACACTCAAGTTTGCTGCCAAAGTATCATGATTAACTAGAACTCTGTTTTCTTACTCCATTAGGCTTTTGGTGTGTTCTTTCCCAGTGTGCCACGTATCAGAAGTATTTTAAAATTGCTTTTGTGCAAAGGATCTCCACAGTTTTACGAAACACCATAAGTCTGACATTCTCTGGATGGTGTGACTGAAAGGATGGCACGGGTGCTTCGGGAGAGTAGTGGCGTCCTTTCTTCCGTAATTTGTATGGCGCTATAGAGTGCGTGGCGTCCAACTCCGAACGCGCTTGAAAGCTTTATAGGTGCTTGGCGCGGATACTCGTGATGGGACGTGTAGCGTTGTTCAGTGGACTCATTCTGGACGTTGATAGAAGGAGCGCTGCTTAGGGGCGTCAGGTATGAACAAATTTTCGCAAAGAGATAAATTTTCTCTCCAGGTGACGCGTGGGCGCGTCTTGGCGTGGTGTCGGGTCGTCGGCGGGCTGACGACTGCTTTGAAATTGCGGATTTAGGACTTTCAGAAGACTTACTCGAGGAAGTGCAATGGACCGAGAACAGAATCGGTGGCTCAGTGCATCAACTGATGGTACCAAAGTACCTCTGAAGGGAGGCATAGGTTTGAGTCCGATGGCGGCAGAGTTTCGCCACTGGCTTGTCAGCTAGGCAGAGTTCAGTCGCTGTCTGGAGGAGAATGTGTGAACTTCTCTGATCAGTATTTTCTGGTTCTTAAATAAACACAAAGCGAATGCCCGAACGTGCCCTAACCGACGGCTCACGACCCGCGCGCGATCATTCCTTTGTTTTTTCCTTATCATATCGCGTCACCCCCTTGCGCGCTGCTGGCACATGCCAGGAGACCTGTCAGAGGCGTTGTCACCGGCTGTGGCGGTGCTCCGCTGATGGGAGATACTTGATTGGGAAAACCCCGCTAGTTGGCGGTGGTGGGCGCTGGATCTCGCCAGGAAGAGAGTACGCCTCCCCATGAAGAGCCTGCACTACACTATAGGACCTGTGATCTGGTTGTGCTCCAGGAATCACTAACAATCAATCGATAGACAGGGTCTTTTGCTTAAAAATTTTTTCTAAAAATACGTGATCGACATGGCGTAAGTAATGGGAAAAAATGAGGTCACAGACGACGTGTAGTCTAGTCATTGGCAATTGTAAGGCGTTCAAATAAGAGTGAGTGTAGCGTCGTGGTGGCTAAATGAAGACTGAAACGCTCTATTTGATCTGTTTATTTAAAGACACAACTATAATTTCACTATCACCTCTATTACTCGCACGTACCTGCTCATCCCAAACATGCTTGCTCCAACCCTGACACTTTACCGCATGGTGCCCTGCCATCGATGCTACGCCTCGCAGTGTCACGGATTTCACGCCCTCCGTTTGGGATAACAGTCATACGACACTAGAAGATCGGAAAGACTTTTGCATCTAGCCTCCTGCCTGCTTGTACGGCGGTGCGCCCTGGCCTCAGTGGTGGGGGCCCGTTCGTAGCACATCAAACGCCTTCGTCGGGGGGCTACTCCCTGCCCTGCACCCCTTCGTTCTGGAAGTCGCTGCTTCCTTTAGCTGGGTCTGTTTGTACCGCCAGCATCCATGGTTTTCCCCAGCGTTCAACACCTTCGCACGTTCGGAAGCCTGGCTGACAATGATGACGTTACACTAGAGCCTGTTACTACGTTTGCTATATTTCAGTTCGCTTCTCACTGGTCTCTCTTCTTTTGTTTCGTCCAGCCAGTCACTTCACCTCACTTTTCGTCAGCAACACAGGTCGCTTTCTTTGCACTTAGTCAGTGATATTAATTGGTCCTTGGCTAATCGTGAAAGATGTACCATGATCATCAAATGTCATCACATGGGAACTCGATTACATGGTTAGAATAAGATTTTTTCAATTTTTTCAGCCTAAAGTTAATTCTGATTTTAATAATGTATCCACACATGCGCACTTTATCTTACAAGTGCCGGCTGTGATGGAAAATGTTGCTGATTCCTTGTTCTCTAATTCTTAAATTGTGTATTTTCTCTTTTAGAATATCTCAATTTTTATTTTAGTACTCAGAGTCGTGTTTATTTGTGCATTGTTATTTATTTTACAAATTATATAGCCAATCTCGTACTAAAATCATCCACCATTACCAATATACATTTTCGTCAATGAAAATTAGACATTGGACCTCAGATCTATGTAATCTTTCTAATATGCGTGTTCGATTCGTAATGCTTTTAAAGTATCTTGCAAACTTTATAATCTTTCCTAATGCGTGTAGTTCATTCAATAATGCTTTCAAAAGTATCTTCAGGCTTTAAACGCCTGCAATTATTTGTCTTCATGTCCTTTTGAAAGTTTTAGAGCATCTCACTAATTGTTTTCACATTTAGATATAGTCTTGATTTGTTGCAGTGCATTCTAAATAAATTAGTCATTTTACCCTTAACTTCAGACATTTCTTTTACTAGACATAATTCCTCTTGGTAAACAATTAGTTTCCATATTACCTTCTCTTTATAACATAATTTTTAAGGTAAAATGACAGAAAGATTCTTTATATTGGTGTATCATTTGTTCCTAATTTTTAACCTCTTCTCACAAAGGATATTTTGTTATTGGAAACCCAAAGTAGAAACATAAATGACTTAGTAAGATTGAACATTACATTACATGTTTACCTTATTGTCTTCTCTTGATTCGCTAATGTTCACAGCAAAATCAATTTAATTTTCTTCCTAGTTCCACAGTTATTTTCACTGATGGGCTTTGTATAATTTAATATATCCTTATCTGGAACTCTCATTACGAGGATTCAGCATTATTCGAATATAAATAATGCTACCATTAAATATATTATAATTTTCTTTACAATCATTGCCTGTTATTTTCTTGCATCTTCATGTTATGGAGTCTAAGATGTGATAATTTATAGCGTACATATATTTACAATGCATTACATTTTTTCCAATACTTGTTCAATAAATTTATTTTTTCGATGTTATTCCTAGATCTTAGTTTTCATATTAATTCTTAGGACATAATAACAAATTTCGCCATAGTATAAGAAGCGGATTTTGGTTTCTTTCTCTTTATAAGCCATTATATTCTTGTAGTCATTCGTTTGAGATTTTCTCATGTGTGGTGTCCCTCCAATTCGAGAACAAGATTTGGCTTTGAGGAGTATTGTACATTCTGAAAAGAATGATCTTTGTGAATGTATGCTAAAGAACTTAGAGAGTGATACGTAAATCCTTAAAATCATTAAGATTGCATTGTTCAAACACAATAAAATTAGTTGAATATGTTCGAATGTTGATTTAATGTTAAATCGTATTCTAGCCTCTGAGGAAGTTGAAAGAACAAATGTGTAAACACTATTTTAATTTTAGTGTCAGCGCATCCAAAGCATAAATCAGTTTGACATTTGCATTTAGGTTTCAGAATTTTCAGACGTAAACTCGTGTTCATGCAGGTCAATAACCTAGGTTATTATAGACATTTAGATCATACTGTGAATTGGTGCTAATTTTCTACATTTTTATAGTCATCACTTGCTTTTAGTAGCATAACTTTCATTATGTCCATGACTTATGATGTATAGTTGTAGACATTCCTTTGTGCCAACCTTCAAGTCGTGCTCAAAATTGGTATGCGAGTGGTCGCGTGGATTGTAATAAATATTATATTAAAATTTCTCATTAACAATATTTACGAACAAATGTTTTAGTTTAAATATAAACGAGTAATGGTATTTAAACGATCTATTACAAAAACATGAAATTCCCATGTAGCAGAGAAATGATGTTAAGAACGTAAATACATTATAAATTCTTGGAAATGCTACACTAAAATGCATGTAATGCTTTAAACAAATGCTAAATGTATACGAAATAGATATATAGTTGTTTGAAAGCCTTTTGCTCAATTTTGTGCACTTGTCACACTTCGCGTTGATAATTAAATACAGCAGTTGAAAAAATGGTTTAAACATCAAACATCTATTGGTTGTTTGAAGATCAACATTGGTGAAATCTAGCAATGTTGGACACCTCCTTATTACAATTTATATTTTTCAGTGCTCTTGTTCGTTATCGTCAAGATACTCACGTTGCCTGGGATGACTCAGGTCCTTCTGTTTCGCAGTAGTAGTCTCGCGATGATTACTATTGTGCAGTTTTTACTTCGTTTCAATTTTCATCTCATTTGATATGGCTTCTTTAAAAATCTCCTTGCACATTTTCTTTATTGTTCTTCGAATAAACATTTTAGATCGATGATTGCTGAATCTTCGTATCAGCGTAGTGAAACTGAACTTTGGTGGTCGATGCGGATTCATTGTAATCCTGTTTCCGACACTTATCGCTAGTGCAGCAGTTACATTCAGTTAATTCAGTGGCTGGGGGCCTTGTAAGGAGAAATTTGAAAGTCTATACCAAGGTTTTGTGAATTATCGCTGTAAACGAATGAATAATGTTGACTTACTGTAGTACAGAATGTTCAGGGCAGTGAACGATTTTTAATGACAGCTTCCATAACAAATGACCATTGGCCTAATGTCGCGCTCTTCAGAAAAATATGCTTCATCGATCAGCAGGTAACAGTATCAGCTGGCTGTATTTTGTAATTGAATGTTTTGCCAGTGTAGGATTCGTTTCGGAACATTGTTCCTGATTAACAACGAAAAATTGTAAGAGTTGATTAAATGATTTGAAATGGTATTCTGATAATATTTGAGTAGATAGATCAGACAGAATGATGACAATATTTGAGTAAATTCCACGTGACATTCTGAAAACTATCAATTTGTTGTGCACGATCTTACGTGTTCAAGTTTTCAAATGAATATACGTGTTGTATTATGTTTGCAATTAGAATAATTGATGTTTATAGTTATGATTAATCATTAGGGGCTTCAAATCATTAAATAAGATCGGATATTTGAAATCAAATAACAAAAGAAAAGCAATGGAGTAAAATGCGAGCAAATGACTAGAAATCTGGCAGAGAATGTTTTATAATATAACGATATAAATGTGAACAATCCAAGTCAACAGTAGCGTCTGCTGTAATACTTTAAGAAAATTTGTGATCTCACTAAGTTTTCAGCCACATAATTAGATATCAGACATTTCCCCGAAATTTAAAACAGTTAGTTTTCTAACTTCTTGCTTGAAATTCTCAAAATTATTAAACGCGTTTCGCCGTTTCGTTAAAATCAGCGAATCTGCATATGTTTTAGCATTTTAGAGGTGAAAATCATATCAAGTGATAATGAATATATTTATTTGAAGAGTATTTTGTTCATTGGCTGGAAATTGTTCTGAAAATGATGAATCTTTTTATTACAAAGTGTAATGTTCCTTGCCCAACAATCTGAGATTGCACAATCAGAAGATATTTGTGATAATTTTGAGATGAAATAGACAAAATCGTTGATTGAAGCAAGGTTATCCATATGTGACGAGTCCGATCAGACGTGTCACATTGTTTTATAATGTATTAGAAAATAGCAGTTTTCATAAGTGAAAATAAGATATAATGAAGTTTCACTTTACCATAGTATTTCCAGCAGATTTTAATGTGTTTGGGTAAGTCCAAATGGACTTTGGAAACGACATGGACAATTCAAGTTGTATTTTCATGACTGGCTGGCATGTCATAAAATAGAGAAATTAGGTAATAAATTCAGAAACTTGTAGAAATGTTGAGGACAGACGGTCATCTGTTTAAGTGGTATATAGAATCGGCTAAAAGTGTAGAATTTAAAACAATGTTAAAGGGACCGTAAGAACAGTAGAATGAATTGTAGAGACAGTAGATGATAACCAAAGCACTATGCATTGTAGAAAGACAATTACGGAATTAGTGAATTTTAATTAGGAAAAGAATAAAAGAAAGCCGTCGTTTGATTTTTGTGAAACGGGAGATGGAAGAATTGAGTCAGAATGCCAGTGATGGTAGTTGTAGGTCATGACGTAGATTGTCATGAGTGAAATTGATAATTTTTTTGTAATGTTAATGTAAAATGCAGTGTAGTATAACTGTTTTGGAATATGTGACTACGTAGATTTACTTAAATGATGGTAGATGAAATACTTTGGTGAAAGGAGAAAATGGAATTGTGCAGAGCAAGATTGCTGAGTGCATAGAAAATGAAGTACTTACTAACAATTTTTTTTATTTTTTTTATTTATTTTACGTCCAAAAAACAGTTCAAAACTGCGTATGACGTGCTAGGAAAGTGAATTGTGTGCTCATTTTCAAATTCTGTAGTCCTCCCACTGATCATACTACTACTTAAATTTTGAATTTTGAAAGGAGAAAAAAGAAGCAAAACTCCCATGTAGTAAAATCATTTTCCAATAAATATGCAATAAATTTTGAATTTGAAGGGAGAAAAACAAATCCCGTAATCGGAAATCTATTTTCAGGATAAATAACAATAAATTTTAAATGTATACTTCCTGCCGCGACAACATAGACGATAATTTGATGTTGTATTTCCACTGAATTCTAGAGGCATTACTGAAATGAAGTTACATTTATGTCAGAAGCAAAACAAGTTATCTCTTGTTACTCAATGGATCAGGGGAAACTGGACGAAAAACCACAATTGAGATGGGGGTCATTGACCAGAGCTGTAGTACAATAGTTGTTACAGGTTGTTTTATACTCATTTACACAGTTCAAATAGGTAAATGAAGCATTTATGAATCATTATTGAAATAGATGTTACTTTTTCTTGTGATATAATTATAGTCTCTAGTGTATAAAACAGTTATGCAGCAGAAACGATTTCTTGGGATTAAACTTTTCTAATAGATTTAAATCGTTTAATGTCATCAACGTGTGTTAGCAAAATGATATACATGTATTGTATGATTTTATAATGGCTGTGATACTGTCACCTGATAGATATAGTTTACCATTAGGTGTTATAGTAATAGACTTCGGCATTTCTGAAATATATTTCCGCCGTTAGGCAAATCATTTTTACAAAATCACTGATTCGTAAATAGAACACGGTAATGTGGAATTCTAGATTAATGAAGAGGAAACATGAATCGTGGGTGGGATTTGGTTATTATTCGTACAATTGGTTTTGTAATCTAAAAGTCTAGGAGCTCTAGATGTATTTTAGATGTGCCATCTCTCAGGCAGGAATGAACATTCATTGAAGTATACACAACAGGCAGTGTGAGCTGACTGGTTACTAAATTCTGAACGCTATGACTCATTTATTCAATTCATTTTAAATGGACGTTCATTTAGGTTTGACAGATTGAGACAAAATTTTGTTGCCTTAACATCAGTCAATGGTACTGTTCATTTCAATGAGCACTGAATTATTTATTTGAAATGGAAAGCTGCATTAAACCAATTTTCTTTCATTTCACTATTAATTTTATTATTTCAGACAATTTAAACATCTGATATTGTACTATTTACTGTTTGCCTTACGAGATGTTCTATCATCCGCAGAAGAACCGATTCTTCCGTTTTTCAGATAATCGAGGCATATCGTTTGCAATAAGTAGGAACAGAATGGGGCCTAAAATCAGTCTTGAGGAACTCCATGGGTTGGGCCAGAGACTCGGAAGGTGCGTGTGTGTTCATCATTTCCAGTAGGTATTTGACTCTCTGAGATCGTTGTTTAAGGTACGAACATAGCCAATCTAGAGCAATACACGAATTCCATATGAAGGTAGTTTTGAAGTAAAATGTCATGATCAATGACGTGAAAAGCTTTGAAAGATCTAAAATAATCCAATAGGTCCTCGTTTTTGATCCAATGATGAGGCGACATCTTTAAAAAGAAAATATAGCTGTTTCGTTGATTTTGATTTTCTAAATCCATGTTGGCAATCGAAAGCGCGTGGGTTTGGGTGAAAAAGGTTTCCATTCGTATGAAAAAAAAAAGTCTTTTAATATTTTTTGAAAAGACTGATGAAGAGAAATGGGCCATAATTTTGAATTTCATTTGTTGCCTTTTTGAAAAGCGGCTTAATTTAGCTGTTTTAGAAATATCGGGAAACTTTCCCAGTGCATAAGATCCCATTAAATAGTGAGTTAAGGGGTTTATAATGGCATACGCACAAGTCTTTAACAAAGAATCCGGAACTCATGAAACCCGGGACGAATTTATTTTTAGTTTCCCGATTATTTTGAGAATTTCATGGAAGAAGTTTCGGAAAGGAACATTGTGCCTACAATTTTGTGAACTTCTTTTTTTGAATTTTGTGCCTGAAGACCCTTAGTGAGATCGGCAGCAATTCTCGAAAGATTGGTTAAAGAGATTAGCCACTGTTGCCGGATTGTTCACATTTATATCGTTAATTTTAAACAACTTTTCTCCCGGGTTTTTCTATTGATTTGGTAGTATTTTTATTATTTTCCACATTCTTTTGTTTTATTATTTGAATTCAAAATATCCTGATCGTTTTTCATGATTTTAGCCCGCCTTATGACTTTTCGTAACAATGTTTTGTATTTTTTAAAGTAGATAAGGAAATCTTGAGATACGTCATGACGTTTAGAAATGAAAGAAAGAATTCGCTTGTTTTACAAGATGCCCTAATCCTTTTTTACCCAAGAATTGGTTTTCCGTGAAATATTTAATTTTCGTTTTAGAGGAAAGCAAGTGTTAAAATGAAATGAAAGAGTTGAAAAAAGAATTTATTTGTGGTTTGTATCAGCAGTATTATAAACCGTTTCCCATGACTCCTGCATCAAGTAATCAATGAATAATTTAATTTTACTTTTAGTTTAATTACAATTGATTCTACATTGGAGCTAATATGGGAAGGCCAAGATATGTTTTAGCTTAATTCTTTGAAGATGTGGGCTTGCAAAATATTTTGTTAATAATAGAAATATTAATAATAGAATATTAGGGAAAATTTATTCACGCAAACATTTTCTTGAAGCAAAGAAATTTAACTGATAAATTATTATAAATGTTATTGAAGCAAGGGGGTTTTTAGAAATGAAATATTAATGCAATTAAATTATAAATTTGATTCATGGAGGTTAATAAATAGTAAGTTAGTGGATATAGAATATTATGATTTTGTTTAATAAGGAGTATGTGAGAATAAATTTTGTTTATTGAATTTCGTTATCGTGAAGTCAATAATGAAGTTAGGATGAAAATGGAGGTAAATGTATGATGTAGATATAATTGCAATAGTTTGTAATGAATATTGTTACATTGTTATCTTGTGTTCCATTATGTTCTGTTGTATTAGAAGGAATGCTGGGGAAAGTGGCAATGAATGACATAACGCTATATTTACATAAAAAAGTGGGTTTTGATGTTTTTTCCCTTTTACAATAATAATTGTTTTGATTTCTGTGTAGAGGATGAGTCCGCGCTCTCACGACCTAATTACAAAATTTTCTATGATGGTATGCACATATCAGGGCTAGCATTGAAAATAACACTTATTTAATGCATAGAGTAAAGAAAGAATAGGTTAGAGAGAGCAGGATAAAATATGGAACCATCACACATTCTATATGCCAAATATGGAACCATCACACATTCTAGATGGTCAAAACCCATGGACCTAGTTTGAAATCTAAATTGTAAAGAGTCTAAAAAGAGCATTTTGGAGTTAATTCCTTTCTAGTGGGAATTGAATTTTTTATTACTTGAGTCATTCGTAGTCATTGTTCTGGGAAAAAGTTCATAGTAAACATTGAAAATATAAATAATGAAAACATAAGTTATATTACCTAATGAGAATTTTAAAATTAACTTGGTTGATGAAAAACGATATACTAAAAAAAATTGAACCATTAATGTATATACATGTTATGAATGTTAAATATAAAAGAAGTCCATGATGCTTGCAAAATTAGCAAAAGGTGTATTGGCATCATGTTCAAATAAATGTTCATGATGTCACAGAATGCAATAGGCATTTAGAATTGACAATATCTGATTATCTGCATCAATGGACCTGTTTGAATGACCCATTTCACGACTTTCTGTGATAAATTTCCATCACCTGTAACAAAAGTCATGAAAATATAATGAATACAATAGTGTTTGAAAAAAAAAAAAATTAAAAATAGAAAGGTTTTCTGGTATAGCTTTTTGAGGCATTCATTATTATTTAGTTAAATTATTTACAGAACATGATAGGTTTTAGTCTCAATTTAAATATGGTAATGAAATATTTGTACACTTGTAACATTTGGAAATTCTACAATATCTAATTGCCATTAATGACACTTGGGGACGATATTAGAATTATTCCAATGAATTGGGGCAGAGAGTAAGTATAATTTTTTTACATTTTAATTGGAAATCGCTGAGGAATAATAGGAATTGAATTGAGTATTAAAGAGTAATGAAATGGCTTAAATGTTTTTCAATAGGTACTTTTTTGACAATGAAAAACAGCACAAATGAATGCATGAATATGGAAGCCAAGCCCTCTACAATATTTAACATCATTAGAAATTGATTTGAAAGTATTTAAAATGTAATAGTTGTTTATCTTGTTTGATATAAGGTTTTAGAGGAATTTTAGAATTCATTTATATTAACATAGCTTTGAGGTGGATTTTTGGGAAAAAGTACAGAACTTGCAATAAAGTGCACATAAAGTAATATATGAATTTCCATTATTACAACACATGACAGAAATATATCTGTACTTTAGAGTTACAATTCCATTCCACTATTCTGTGAGAATCTTGGTTGATAATTGTTGCTTTATTTGAAATAGGCGGTGTAAAAGTAGGTATCATTTTATTTCGAAGTTCATTCGCTCGTTTACTCGCAATGAAATAGTTTAATTTCAAAATGGTAATTTAGACTCTGTAGTGTGACGCCTATTAAAAGATACCTACATATATCCAGTATATTTATAATTCACAGTAATGCAACAAGTTTCAATACGGTACAGACCAGTGAAATTTGTTGTTTATGGATTTGCTTTACCAAGGACTTATTCGTCTATAATAAGAAATTAAAAAGTCTGAGAACGACGCGCTTTTCGCCACTTGGAAGAAATGTTACTGAAAGGCCAGTCATTCTGTTAGACCTTGGAAACGTAACTGAATAGCTTGTCCTCGCAGGCTGATGGGCGGCGCCGCGATCGAACGAGACGTGTCCCACGCTCGCTTCTGACTCTCGTCAATGAGCGCGGCTGAAATATGAGAGGTTCTTATCGCCCAGCAATACGCATGCAATTCACAATGGTCTCCTTCGTTGCAGTAGTTTTGGTGCAAGGTTAATTCAACATCCGATGGCTGAAATTTGTTCTTGTGTAGAGAAGCTACCTTGTACTTTATATTAGGATTTTTTTTGGGATGAACAAATAATGCGTTGTGGCCAGGCTGCAGCAAGCTTTGGCGCCCGCGCATCTTCCTATCAGCCCCGACCTGTAGAGCCCGCCGAGGGCTTGGGACTGGTAGGTGATAAAAATGTAGCGTAATTAGTTTACCTTTGGACATTTATATTTAAATATGTAACAACGCAGACGAAACATAATATAATTGTTAAAGTTTGTCTCAAAGTTGGTTCCCGTTTTGAGCAAGAATGATACAAATGTTTTCTTTGAAAATTGCTTCATAAAGTGGTTGGTGCAGCAAAGTTGACTTTATCTTAGATGGTGTTGTAACCAGGAAAGGGAGTAAAGCAAGAAGGTGTGTTTTGTGTAGGAATGTTTTGTGTAACCTTGAATTGAAAGCTTGTAATTTTAGAATAATTTTTTCAGGTCAAAAGTATAGATGTTGGAAAAAGATTAAAAGGAAAAAAAAATTGGAGCAATGTTTGTGAAAATTGTTTGTAAAAGAATTTTGAGCTGATTTTCACAGAAAAGTATAGTGGTTTTTGAGGATCTTTGTGAGATGTTATTGAAAATGCATGTAGGATAATGTTAAGAGATCAATTAAGGATGTGAGAGAAAGTGAATAATTCAATTGTTGAAAAAAGAGAATAAACAATATGATGCATTTACCTTATAGAGTCATGTAGGTTTATCCCTGATGTAGCTGTATCCTAGTATGTAAATAAAAAAAATTGAGCCCTTTTTGAGAATATTTTAATTTAATTTTTTTAAATTATACATTATCTGCAAAATTGTGTAAAAACCCAAAGTTTAAAAAATGTAAATGACATAAATGAAAGAAGTAAAAATGTCCAGTTTAAATTTTGTAGTTTTAGAAAGGTGCTGAAAGAAATGGAAAATGTTTCAATTATTGAAAATTCTGTGAACAGTGGAAAATGGATGTATGCCACCTTATAAGTGTTAATGTTTACAATAAATGTAAGTGTTGAACCATTTTTGAGAAAATTAATGATCCCAGAATGTGCATTGGTGTTGAAATCTGGAAATATATTTTCTGCAGCATTCTGTGGGTAGTAGAAATTTGTAATGTGGTAATATCTGGCTGGTGGCAATTCACCTGGTGAGATGTATTTGTGTGTTAGGAATTTTATGTCATGAAAGTTTGTTGTTTGTCATGGTTTCGGGAGTGTTGTATTTGAAGGGTCATAGAGGAAAAAAATTGATGTGCAGTGAAATGTTTTTGAAGGGTTTTTGTAGGTGTGAAAAGTAGCTAATTACTTGGTAGGTCATAAACACCTTGTTGGGGTTTCAAATGTAAGTAATAAAAGCAATTTTCATAAATTTTTAATGTTTGATAAAAATTAATTGAAGTATGTAGAATTTTCCTTTATATCCTTTGAGATGAAGTGTAATTTTTTTTAAATTTAGCTTTCTGTGATTCATGAAGACATTGAGTGGATTTTTTGTTTTGATGATTTTTTGTTATTTGAAATTGCTTAATTTCTGCTATTAGTGGTTTATTTGTGCCTGTTGTATTTGTTTCCTAAAAATAGTATTGTAATTTTGGAAATAGGTGATGAATGGAAATCCAGAGAGGTTTTGGAGTTAAGAAATAAAGTGGCTGTGTTTGTGTAGGATTTTATTTGTAATAAAAGTATTGTACTGTGAATGGTAGAATTGATTGAGGAAATGAAGTGATGAATTTGTTTTAGGTCATGATGTTTGAGAGTAAGTCATAGAGGGATGATAACTGAAAGTACATGTAGTATGATGAAAGCTTGAATTACTAGCAATGATGGTTATGAGTAGTGTGTGGTAATTATTTTGCAATTGAGGAAATGAAGTTATTAAATTGTTTAAGGTCTATTTGTTGAAGTTAAAAGGAATGGTTTCATTGATAAATTTGGAGATGAGAATATTTGTTTTTAAAAAAAAGAATAAGATTTTCTGTTGTAATTTATTATAAATGGTGAATTCTTTTGTTGTTTATATGAATGAAAAGTAAAGGGCTCTCCCCTTTTTCCTGTGTTTATTCATAATTCAGTAAATAGAAGAGTTGACTACATATAGTAAGGTGTTTTTGCAGAAATTTTTTGGGAAGTTAGTCATGTTTCCATAAATTTTAGCTTAGTTTCATTTGAAAATTGTAATATATAACTGGAAATCCTTGTAAGGGTAATGAAAGTTTAAAATTTTAAGAATGTTTTAAAAAAAATTTTTTCAAAACTTGCCAATTTTTTTTATCAGTGTTGTATTTTTCCCGTAGTGGTAGGTAATTGAAAGGTCATTTTGGTTATAGATAATTTTGTCTTGATATGCAATTTGTAATATTAGACCTATGGACTATGATACTTGTGATTTTTAAAAGGACTTAATTTTTAAAAATTTTATTATAAAAATGCCCCAGGATTTGAATGAGACATAAGAATTAAAAGTATTCTTGTACTTTTTGATAAAATGAAAAAGGGAAATGTATGATTTTAAATTTGAAATGTAGAAGTGAAAGTTGAATAGAAAATCTAAAAACATAAATGTTAAAAAAATAGAGAATTTCAAAGGATGTGTTATGGAAGTCAAAAAATGAAAACTGTAGAAAGAAGGCAAGAAAAAACTGAAATAAGTTATGTGTAATTTTGACAGTAGGAATGAATTTGAAAATGAAGTAGAAGGTCAGGAAAGTGATAGGTGTGGGGGGGATGGGTGGGTAAAAAAGTAAACATGTGGGAGAATGGGGTTGGTGGGTTTAAGAAGAAGAAGGAAATAAAAATAAATTGTTCAAAAAGTAAAATAATAAATCCTTGGGGCAATCCATTTAATATTCACTGGGCAATTTAATTTAAAACATTTGTGGAAAACAATATATAGATTTCCATTATTACAACACATGATAGAAATATATGTACTTAAAAGTTACAATTCATTCCACTATTCTGCTTGAGAATCTTGGTTAATCTAATTATTTGCTTTATTTAGAAATAAGCGGTGTAAAAGTAGGTATCATTTTATTTGGAAGTTCATTAAACTCGTTTACTCGCAATGAAATAGTTTCATTTGAAAATGGTAATTTAGACTCTGTAGTCTGGCGCCTATTAAAAAATACCTACATATATCCACTATATTGTAATTCACAGTAATGCAACATAAGTTTCAATACGGTACAGACCAGTGAAATTTGGTAAGTTTATGGATTTGCTTTACCAAGGACTTATTCGTCTATAATAAGAAATTGAAAAGTCTCAGGCGACGTGCTTTTACGCCACTTGGAAGGGAAATGTTAGTGAAAGGCCAGTCATTCTGTTAGACCTTGGCATGTGCTGGATAAGCTTGTCCTGCAGGCTGATGGGCGCGCGCGTCCGAAGGAGGCGTGTCCCACGCTCGCTGCTGACTCTTGTCAATGAGTGCGGCTGAAATATGAGAGGTTGTTATCGCCCAGTATCGCGTACAATTGACAATGGTCTCCTTAGTTGCAGTAGTTTTGGTGGAATGTTAATTGAACACGATGTGAAATTTGTTGTTGTGTAGAGAACCTACACTTGTACTTTATATTAGGATTTTTTCTTAGGATGAACAAATAATGCGTTGTGGCCAGGCTGCAGCAAGCTTTGGCCTTGCGCATGTTCCTATCCTTGACCTCTGAGAGCCGCTTGAGGGAGCTTGGGACTGATAGGTGATAAAATAATGTTGATTACCTTTGGACTTTTATATTTAAATATGTAAAAATGCAGATGGCTTATAATATAATTGTTAAAGTTTGTCTCAAAGTTGGTTTCCCGTTTGAGCAAGAATGATACAAAATGTTTTCTTTGTTTGTAAGTTAGAATGATTTCATAAAGTCATTTTATATCTATAATTTTGTCTCTAGGGAGAGAGAGAAAATGTTTTTAAATGTATATTTTGAATGCGTAATTAATGTGGCAAGGAACCTTGCTGTTGTGGCCATTTTGTGCTCTGCAGCATGACTAGGCAGGATAGACAGGTGTGTTTATGAAGGTACATAGGCATCTCCAGAAATCACTGGGTGGTTGGTGCAGCAAAGTTGACTTTTATCTTGGGATGGTGTTGCCAATAGGAAGGAGTAAAGCAAGAAGGTGTTTTTTTTTTTTTTTTTGTGTAAGACGTTTTGTGTAACATGAATTGAAAGCATTTGTAATTTTAGAATAATTTTTTCAGTGGTGCAATAAATTTAGATGTTGGAAAAAGTTGAAAAATAATAATAATTGGAGCAATTTTTGTGAAAATGTTATAAAATTGCAGGCTAATTTTCACAGAAAAGTATAGTTGTTTTGAGGATCTTTGCAGATGTTATTGAAAATGCATGTGGATAATGTTAGAAATGATGTAGGAAAGTGAATAATTCAATTTTTTGAAAAAGAATAAACAATATGATGCATGTTACCTTATAGAGTGCATGTAGAGTTTATCTGATGCTGTATCTAGTTGTAAATAAAAAAATTTGAGTCCTTGAGAATATTTTAATTTAATTTTTTAAAATTATACATTATCTGCAATATTGTGTAAAAACCCAAAGTTTAAAAACTGTAAATGACATAAATGAAAGAAGTAAAAATGTCCATTTTCAATTTTGTAGTTTTAGAAAGGTGCTGAAAAAATGGAAAATGTTTCAATTATTGAAAATGATGTGAACAGTGGAAAATGGATGTATGCCACCTTATAAGTGTTAATGTTTACAATAAATGTAAGTGTTGAACCATTTTTGAGAAAATTTTGAAAGTGGCTTCATGTAGTGTACCTTGAAATATGAATGATTTTGAAAATCAAAGAGTTTTGACTTGGTTAGATTGGCAGGGGTTCAGTGAGTTTGGAAAAAATTCAATGCATAGTGTAGGTTTTGATGATGTTAATGTATGATTCCAGAATGTGCATTGGTGTTGAAATCTGGAAATAGATTTTCTGCAGCATTCTGTAGGTGAAGTAGAAATTTAGCAGTAATGGTAATATCTGTGCTGGGTGGCAATTCACCTGGCGAGATGTATTTGTGTGTTGGGAATTTTGTGTGTATGAGAAGTTAGTTGTTTTGTCCTATGTTTCAGAAGTGTTGTATTTGAGTAGGTCAGGTAGAGGAAAAAAATTGGCCATGTGCCAGTGGAAATGTTTTTGGAAGGATTTGTGTATGTGTGAAAAGTGGCTAGTACTGTGGTATGTCATAAACACCTTGTTGTAGGTTTGTCAAATGTAAGTAATAAAAGCAATTTTCATAAATGTTTAATGTTTGATAAAAAAATTAATTCAAATTATGTAGAATTATCCTTTATATCCTTTGAGATGGAAGTGTAATTTTTTTTTCCCCAAGTGATTTAAATTTAACTTTCTGTGATTCATGAAGACATTGAGTGGGTTTAGTTTTGATGATTGTTTATTTGAAATTTCTTAATTTCTGCTATTAGTGGTTTATTTGTGCCTGTTGTATTTGTTTCCTAAAAATAGTATTGTAATTTTGGAAATAGGTGATGAATGGAAATCCAGAGAGGTTTTGGAGTTAAGAAATAAAGTGGCTGTGTTTGTGTAGGATTTTATTTGTTATAAAAGTATTGTACTGTGAATGGTAGAATTGTTGTACAATTGAAATGAAGTGATGAATTTGTTGTAGGTGTATGATGTTTGAGAGTAGGTCATAGAGGGATGAGAACTGAAAGTACATGTAGTATGATGAAATGCTTGAATTACTAGCAATGATGGTTATGAGTAGTGTAAAAGTTCTGGAGTGTAATGTTTAAAATGTGGAATAAAGAAAGAAATTGAACTTGAATTAATGGGAATAGTTTGTATGTGATATGTTAGGAATGTGCATTTGTGATGCCATGGGAGTTTGTACCTGGAAGCAGAGGATAAAGTATGTAGTGATGAAAATATGTGTTAATAAGGATAAATGAAAGTGTGGTAATGTTTTTGAAATTGTTGAAGTGTTAAAAGGAATGGTTTCATTGATAAATTTGTGAGATGAGAATATTTGTGTGTGTAATAAAAAAGAATAAGATTTTCTGTTGTAATTTATTATAAATGGTGAATTCTTTATGTTGTTTATATGAATGTGAAGTAAAGGGCTCCTCTCCTTTTCCTGTGTTGTGTTCATAATTCAGTTAATAGAAGAGTTGACTACATATGTAAAATGTGTTTTTGCAGAAATATTTTGGAAGTTAGTCAGGTTTCCACAAATTTAGCTTAGTTTCATTTGAAAATTGTAATATATAACTGGAAATCCTTGTAATGGTAATGAAAGTTGAAAATTGAAAGAATGGTTTAAAAATAATTTTTCAAAAGTGCCCAGATATTTTTTTATCAGTGTTGTATTGTTCTGTAGTGGTAGGTAATTTGAAAGGTGTGTTTTGGTTATGCAGATAATTTTGTCTTCATATGCAATTTGTAATATTAGACCTGTGGACTATGGTATACTTGTGATATTTAAGGACTTAAAATTTTTAAAATTTTATTCTGAAATGCACCAGGTATTTAGGAATGAGGACATAAAATTAAAGCCTTCTTGTACTCCTTAAATTGGAAGTAAAATGAAAAATGAAATGTAGGATTTTAAATTTGAAATTTAGAAGTTGAAAGTTAAATAGAAAATATCAAAATGTAAATGTTAAAAAAATAGAGAATTGTCAAGGATGTCTTATGGAAGTCACAAAATGAAAACTGTAGAAAGAAGGCAAGAATGAACTGAAATAAGTTATGTGTAATTTTTGACAGTAGGAATGAATGTTAAAATGAAGTAGAAGCTAAGAAAAGTGATAGGTGTGAGGGGGATGGGTGGGTAAAATAGTAAACAATGTGGAAGAGTGTGGTTGTGGGTTTAAGAACAAGGGTAATGAAAAAATAAATAGTCCAAAAAGGAAAATAATAAATCGTTGGGGCAAATGAAATGTACTGAGGAATTTAATTTATAATTATTGTTAAATCTTAGATTCCAAAGGATTGTGTGTTGGCAGTGGAGGGACATTTAATATTTGAAGTGTGAGAAATGAAGAGTGTATTTAGGAAATTATATATTTGATTGCATATGAACATTTATAGGCTGGGAATTTTCTTTTCACCTTTGTTTTGTTTTCAATGTTGAAAATAATTTGTATTGTTTAGTTTGCAAAATTTGCATGAATTTTTTTTTTTGCCAGTAGGTTTTCCTGACCTATGTTTAATTTTATGTTCCCATTCCTTATTTCCTTCATGTAATAATGAAATTGAAATTGCATGTCTTCAGCTGAACAGTTCCTTTTCCTGCACTCTTAGCAGTGTATGTATAACTTTGTTAATTTATTTAGAAGAATATGTTTATGTAGGTTTGAAAGTATGTAAATTTTATTACTTTGTTAATGTTTTTGTAAGTTTTCTTAGGACTTTGTACAACCTAAATTTCCTTAAGTGTCTCCTTGCAGTATGTATTGCAATTGTTATTCTTTCTGCAATCCTTTGAATGTTCCTCTACTGTTCCCATTCTGTACCTTTTTTTTTATGGCATGTGTCATGTGTTTTCCTTTTATATTGCCTTTGTTTCATTGTCCTTTTAAATGCCATTTTGTTTCTCAACCTTGCTATCTTGATTGTTGTTGTTCTGTCTTCCTAAATTGTCCTTCAATATTTTATGACCTCCCAGAAGTTGTATGATTGAGCATGAAAAGCTGCAGTAATGTAAATTTTTGAAATGTTTTAATGTAATTGAAGGTTTAGAAAATGTAACTTGTCCTAAAGTTACCTGGTTCCTTCTAAGGATCATAAATATTCTCTATTAGTTCCTATACAATTCTTGTGGTACAATGATTCCTTTTTTACTTTGAGTTTTTATAAAATTGTTTGTCTGTCCCCCTGAATATATAATTTTTCATGGTCCTTATTTCCTGCAATTGTTCCTTAGCTTTCACAGCTTCCATTTTCTTCACCCTGTCCTTTCACTTGTAACTTACACAAGGTTGCTTCTTCTATTTCTCTTTTCATTTACCTGTTAATCCTCCCCTTTTTTGTAAACTTTAGTTAGTCTTTCCCTCTTTCCTCTTGTATTTAACTTTGTATTTTTATTATTTAAAAATTATAATAAATGTGGATGTTAATTTTGACTTGTATTGTTTCAGGTGCAGAGCCTGTTGGAGGTGTTGGTGTGGAGGAGCAGGGGGGGTGTGCTGCCCAGACCCGGCCAGGGGCGGAGGCACATAGGTACTCCGTGAGAGCGTGGAGCGTCGGAGCAAAGGAGCTAAAGGAGCACACAGCACACGGCGCACAGACACGGCACGGCTCGGGTTGGGCACTCTCCCTAATAAGTTCTTTCTTCAAATACAATAGACTCTTCATTTACCCTCTTCCTCTTAGTATAAAAGCAAACTTAGGAAGGAAGCTCACAGAAAGCAAGAGACTTAACTTCTAGAACACACTGACAACTTGCAATAACAAGTTCCAACTTAAAACTTTCAAGGAAAAAAACTTTTGAAGGGAAAATCAGTGAACACTCAAATTGTATTACACCAGACCTTAACCACAATGTGGATTAGATCAAGCAAGTAAGATGTTTCCATACTTACTTACAAGGCCTTCTAATGTGATCATTGGCAGCTTGCAACAACCAAGAGAGAAAAAAGGAAATGGAGGACACACAGGACATTGGCAAGGCACAGCAGACTCACCTCCCTAATAAAGTTCTTTTCCTCAACTACAATGGACTCATTTCCTTCTTCCTATTACAAGTTACTTCTTAGTACTTAAGCAAACTCAAAAAACCCAGGAACCAAGCAATTTTTCTAAAGACCTCCAAACAAAACTAACTTCTAGAACACACTAAACAGTTTGCAATAGCAAGTTACAGTTACAACCAAGCTTCAAGGAAACAAACTTTGAGAAAATCAACAAAAACTCCAAGAAAATTGTATTAAATGAACCTTAACCACAAAGAGTTACATCAGGCATGTAAAGGTCCACACTTAACAAGGCAACTGTGATCATTGAACATTGTGAAACTTGCAACAACCTAGAAAAATCTTTCAACTTTCTGAATCAAATTCAAGAAAATATCCAAGAAACTTAAGACAAGACAAGACAAAAAACTTCAATGCACAATATTTTTGCACTTGACAAAATTATCTAAAAGCAAAACTTCCACTACAAATTACCAAAAAAAAACCTTCTGCAGAGATTACTCCCTCTTTTCATACTGTAAACTCTCTCACCTCCACACTGTAGCTTACCTTAAACATCCTTGAAGAAAGGAAAGGAAAGATGTAAGGTACAGTTCAAAATAAGTTAATATTTTAATCATTAACAAACACAATTTATTAAACTCAAAGCAAAGTTTTACATTCTCATATTTACCAATTCAAAAAAAACAAGTTTTCATTTACAATTCCACAACTTGTGTTCTATCTATCTTCAGACAACTTTTCCAAGACTCCCTCCTTCAACACAACCTGTCAACATAAAAATAACTCAATTCATTGACATATTCATTTTCCTAATTTATACAACAGCACACAAATCCTAGTACATAATGAACATCTACTATTTTCTCAATGAACATTTCTCAAAACACACATGTGAAGTAATCTTCATAGCTTCAACACAATCTTGTCCCCATCCTTCACTATTGCAGTTCTATTGGCAAGCAACAATTGAAAACTTATTACCATAGTAAAATACTTTTTCATTTGTATTTCTACTCCTTTCACATGATTACAACTGATCAAATAATTATCAAATCTATTACAGGAGGACTAGATATATCTAATTCCAATATTAGAAAATATTCCTGCCTCCAAATCCACATTTGAATGGCTATCACAGAATAACAAACTACTCATCATTCTCTTAACATAGTACAACACCTACATACTGAGTTCCACCAAATCATTCAAAAGTACAGCAAATAACCAACAAAAAAAATATCAAAATTTAAAGACAATGGGCATAAAAATATCTACCACCTGTCTTTCAGCTACACAAATTCTGACCTGCAATAACGAAAACCACAGAATTCCTACTTTCTCGTACATTACTATAACCCTTGTTAATTAAACCTTACCTTATCACTTTTTTTTATTTAACGTCAAAGCAGTTAAAAACTGCGTATGACATGCTATGGGGAAAAGTGAATTGTGTGCACATTTTCAAAATTGTGATCCCTACACTCAGTCATATACTACTAAACTTTTGAAAGGGACAAAAGAAAAGAAAAGCAAAAAAAAATTTAATAAAATCTATTTTCCAAGGATAAGAGCAATAAATTTATCATATTTGTCCATTGGAATAATACTTCCTGCCACAATTATGAAGCTTGATAATTTGAATAATTGTATTTCCTGAATTCTAGAAAGCGTGAACAGGAAATGAATTAACACGATATGTCCACAAGATCTACATTTGTTAAAACTGGACAAGAAACACAGTCAAGATCACTTGTGGTTTCATTTTAAATAAATAGATTATTATATACAATGACATTGTGGATATGGATGACATTTCATTGTGTATTCTCTTGAAAACAAATTGACTTGGCTCTGTCTAACATTTTATTCAACATTTTTCACAATGAGACAAAAATTTCATTACAAAATTTTTCATAACTACACAAACCTTTCATTAGACATTTGTACACTTTGACTTAAAATTTATAGCTGTCAATAGACCTAATATCGCATTACAGCCACTACAATAATTTCAACAAACATTTAATAATTAATCATTTACTAACTAAACGTGTCAAACACATATAGAGATAAAATAAAATACATCAATCACAAACTCACTCAATTTCAAACAAACCTTTATATAAGACAATTGTCACAAGTGGTCACTAATTCTCAACAACATATCAAAAGGAAAAATAAAACATCATTCCACTACAATCCCTCATACTGAAAACACACTGGTTCCCACATAGTCTATCACAAATAGGTCTCACAAAATACATCCCATAATAATCAGTATCGAATGAAGACAAGATGAAGTATCTATACCTTTTTCCGGAATCATCAATCTTTACCCCTTAACTCCACACTAACTATACTTG
Organism: Teleogryllus oceanicus; assembly: GCA_964035755.1. Taxonomy (NCBI): domain Eukaryota; kingdom Metazoa; phylum Arthropoda; class Insecta; order Orthoptera; family Gryllidae; genus Teleogryllus; species Teleogryllus oceanicus. The sequence continues at coordinate 1,537,963 of CAXIVR010000008.1, forward strand.
TGTACAAAATCCAAAAACACAATAAAAATTAGAAACATTTCTTGCAACACAAAAGACAAACCTATACCTCTCACTGAATACATCCTAACTCTCACAAAACTATATAAATACAGAGGCAAGAGTGCTTCACAACAATGCAATAAGCATTTGCAAAGAAAATATGCAACCACTCAATACATTGCTCAAACAACAAAACACATTGTGGAACATTAAGCAAATATAAAAACCAAAATTAAAATTTTTTTTTTAAACAACCTCACAAAACTAGACTTTAAAATAACTCATAGTTCTAACAAACAAACAAACAAACAGTATCATACCTAGGGAAAATTACATACTTTCAACAATCATTTTTCAAATATAGCAACTAAATTTCACTAATGTCATAACCAACAATATTCACTCACCAAAAACTTGTCTTTACAAATCTTACATTTCTTGATATTACTTATAGCACTGCAACTAAAGATATTTTTAATTCTGCAGAAACACTATTCTTAATATGTGATATCTTTGTGGCAGCGTTGATGATATATAACATATATATTGTTGTGGTATTGTTGATATTTTCTTAGTGATACATAATTTGGTTTTTAGCCAAACATTTATATATTAATTTCAATCATTTTAAAACGATTAATCACAATAAACATTATTAGAATTGAAATATATAGCAAACTATAAACTAAGGGCGTTCAAAATTGCAAAATATCTAATACATTCTAACATAAAATCTTCTATATTTCAATACAAATCTTGTCTACCACTTAAACTATCAAACAAATATTCAGCAGAAACATAACATCCTGCCCCTTGCACAAATGTGCACTGAACATGCACAAAACATTTAACTTTTATTTTTTTTGGCGTTCTTGACACCACTCTTCTCTTAACAATCTACACCAATCAGAATATCCAAAAATTGTAGCACTGCAATAGATCAAATAATAATAGATGCAAATAACAATAGTTTTTCTGTTGCTACATTTATTACCAGCTTCAGCGACCACACTGCACAGATTCTAACACTTCATATAGAAACAAAAATCACAGAACAGACAACTTACCAACAAACTCAAAACTATTCCCAAGGAAACATAATAAAATTCCAAAATTTACTCAGATTACAAAATTGGAATGAAGTATTTAAGGCAATTGACACAAACGATAAGTTTAACTCATTCACAAATATATACTTAAGACATTTTAATGACATGTTTCCTCAAAAACTCAGTAAGATTCAAAATAATAAAAACAAAACGTGGATTACTAAAGGCATCAAAGTGTCTTCTGAAAGAAAACTCAACGTGTATAAAATACTACCACTGAACAAATGTAACCCCACCTTCATTTCATACTACAAAACATACAATTCAATCCTAAAAAAAGTAAATTATGACAAATGACAAGTACATTGCAAATGCACATAACAAAACAAAAGCTATGTGGGACATTATTAAAAACACAACAGCACCAACTAACAATAACAGAAACAATGTAGAGCTCCATTTCAAAACCAAACTTTACAACACCCACATGGAAGTGCTGGCATATTCAATGAACACTTTTCACAAATTGGTAAAAAGTTAGTATCTCAATATTCCCTAAGCAATAAAACACACCAGACAAACACTAATGCTTCACAAATTGCAAATTCCATATATTTATATGAAACCACCCCCTCTGAAATTTTTAAAATCATTGGACAAATGGAGAATAAATTCTCAGCAGGCCTGGACAACATTCCAGATTTTCTTATCAAACACAGTGTTCCATATATAGAGCAACCACTGTTTCATATTTGGAATTACTCTCTAAAAACAGGCATATTCACAAATGTATTCAAAATGGCAAAAATTAAACCATTGTTTAAAAAGGGCAATAGTTATGATCCCATGAACTACAGACCTATCTCCCTGCTATCAGGATTTTCAAACATTCTGTAAAACCTTTTCAATGATAGACTCAAACACTTTCTCAATACAAATAATATCCTTACAAATGCACAACATGGCTTCAGGTGTAATAGATCCACAGACACAGCCATTTTCTCCTTTTTAAATGACATACTTATTGCACTAAATCAGAAGGAAATTCCCATTGGCCATTTCTTAGATTTGTCAAAAGCCTTTCACATTAATGATCACATACTTTTAACAAAACTACAAATGCTAGGGATCCGAGGCATTGCAGGCCAGTGGATTAAATCATATTTATCAAACCGTAGCCAAGTAGTTACCCTCCAGCACACTAAAGATAACAAAATCTCCTCGTACTACTCAACCTCAGATGATAAATTGCTGATCCTGCAGAGATCCATCCTAGAATAATAATATTATTCCTTGTATACATAAATAGCGTGCTGACTTTAAAAAATAACAAAACAATTTTCTTTGCAGATGACACAAACAATCATAAAAGCAAAAACCCAACAATTATTACAAAAACAAACTCAAGAAATGTTGCATGCACTAGTAAAATGGTTTCAAGACAACAAACTCATCACAAACACCAGCAAGACAGTCTCTCTAAATTTCATTAATCCCCGATCCAAAGAAACACTCTCCCAACATTTGCTCATAAATAATAATCCTGTAAAAATATCACAGGAAACTACCTTCCTTGGTCTAACAATCCAAGAAAACCTAAAATGGAATGCTCACATTTCAAATCTTAATAAGAAGCTCACCAAATATTGCTATGTCCTATACATCCTCAGGTCAAGCTCCAACATTCAGACTCTTAGGACAATGTATTATGCAGATGTGCACTCACACTTGAAATATGGATTAATATTTTTGAAATGCCCCTCAAAGCACTCGTACACATTTATTATCCAAAAAAGAATACTGCAAACAATGACCAGCACTCATAAGCTAGAGTCTTGCAAACCCTTGTTGTTCAAAACATTAAGGATTCTTCCACTACCGTGCATGTACATATTTGAAATAGTTACCTTCACAAACAAGAACATTCTCATGGAAAACAAAAGACACTTCCTCCTAAGTTTCTGATGTACCTTCTTTCGACAAAAGGATAACCTACATGTTCCCCCATTCTGAAACTACACTTTATCAAAAAATTTTTTAATAGAGGGCATTACACTTTACAATAAATTAGACCATGATATTAAAGATATTAATACATAGATTTAAAAGTAAATTGAAAGCTTTCTGTAACAACATGTTCTACAGTGTGAAGGAACACACAAATCACATCACTACCTCCTTAAAAACAAAAATAAAATTCTAATCCCATTGATTCTGTTTCATATTTTGACTGTTCAAGTTGAACCAAAGAAAAAAGAACTAGCATACCCAATTTTGCCTGTGTTAAACTGCAGTTGCACTGATGTAGAAGGAGAATGCCAAACCAAAATTCTATTTCCTTCATCCTGAATTTGCTAATGCACTTGGCATCATTAATATCATTAAATCATTTCTGAATGAATAGTATTTTATTATTAGTATTGTTACTATTATAATTGACATTACTATTATTATTATTATTATTATTATTATTATTATTATTATTATTATTATTATTAATATTATTATTAACCTTTCTCGGACGTTAAACGCTTTCATAGATGTCCTTCGTCACTGAGTAATTTTGTGTTGTCAACTCAATTTTCGTCACGTCATAGTCAGCTACCTTTATCCCTTCGGCCAGGGGCTCGACGCCGTTACATCCCGGCGCTCCTACCCGGTCACCAATCACGAATCAATTCATTTAATACAAAATTAACAAAATTTCGATTACGAGATTTGGCTGCTTCATAGTACACTATACATATTTACGTATATTTTAAATTGTAACTGTAACTCAATGCAACAAACGATACTATATATAGTGTTTCTAAGATAGGTAGCTAACCAACGAAACACAGCCAACAAATACATTTACAATACACACTACGCTACGTATATTTTTCCAAATTGTGGCAATGTTTCACTGAGCAATGTTACCTGTCGTTACCTTACATGTTATAGTGTATTGATATATAGAAAGGGAACTGCTACGATAACGCACAAGTGTGTCTCCAACAACTTATTAGGAAGAAACGAACTTGAAGAAAATGAGGTAAGAAGATACACAATGGGTGATATGAAAGATTTCAAAACAGAAAGTGTGGTAAACACATTCAAAGGTGGTCAACTTCCATCAATTGACAACAGTAAATGACATTAATATTATGGGGAAAAGTGTCGTGTCATCGCAAGACATTCAGAAATATATATGTAACAATTATGAAAAGTCAGTGATTCTGAACTTGATGAGGAAACAGGCCTTATAGTGTCAGTAGACCTCAATGACAATACAAAACATGCGACTGACTTCTGCACAAGTACCTAACTGATGTTCTATTTCCATAACATAACCTTTATACTAATTCATTCAAATATACGTTACTTGGGGAATTGCATACAAAGGGATTCATTCACAACCAGACACATTTCACAAAAGATAGACTTAAGGACACTTCTGTCTTACATTTCCTTGTGAGAAAGACCACCAAATATGCAGGGTACGAAACTACTGTTGGCAGTTCATTGATTTCATTCATTCATTCATTATGATTAAAATGTGGATAACTAGCACTATACTTGATATATTCACACATATCCACTTACATACAACATTCAGCGTCAATATGCATGAATCACAAGCCATGTTTTTCTGTTTTTTTTAACTAACAAACGCTTCACACACAAACATGCATCCTTTCCTTCAACATACATTTAACATCATTGGAACAATATTTGGAAAAACGGGCGTAAGGCGGTATAGTTATAGAAAGGAGGAAGACTTAATCCCAAACATACATCGATATTTGACTCGGAAAAACATGCCCGGGAAGAAGCAAGATATCTTCACAATGTGACACTCTGTGTGCAACAATAAAATGTAGTCAAGACTCGGAACAAACATTAAAATGCAGTGAGCAAACGTTTCCAGATACAACATGAGGAGGATGGAAGGTTGAAAATAGAGCTCCAGCTATCACGTACGTTCGGATACATGATGGTTCCACACGGAGGACACCTGAAAGAGTATCAGGTTGGGAAGGAATAAAAAGGGAATACAAAGTGCTCTCAACAGAACTAAGAAAAAACATTTTTTCAGAGAAAAAGAGTAACACTCAAGTTATTATAACGCACAGACTCCGAGGCTACAATATCAATAATATCTTAAGGGGAAAAAATTACGACTTACTTGAACAAGTGATGTTTGCGAAAATTCTTAACTCGACATATAACTTGTACTAATAAATAAGACAATGGGAAACATCAATGAGATAACAAATTAAGAGTATTTATTTATTTATTTTCATTTTATTTTACGTCAAAAACAGTAAAAAAGTTTGTGTGGCGTGTTATGGGGAAAAGTGAATTCTGTGCACATTGCCAAAATTCTGTGACCCCTACCCTAAGTCATATACTACTTACATTTTGAATTTTGAAGGGAGAAAAAAAAACTCCCATGTAGTAAAATCTATTTTCAAAAATAAATAAGCAATACATTTTCAATTTTGAAAGGGAGAAAAAGAAACAAAAAAAAACTCCCATGTAATAAACTCAATTTTCAAGGATAAATAAGCAATAAATTTTGGCTCTTATTACTTCCTGTCGCGACAACATGCAAACGATAATTTGAATAATTCTATTTCCCACTGAATTCTAGAAAATGTGCACAGAAAATGAAGTTACATTTATGTCCAGAAGCAAAACAAGGGGCCATCTCAGCATTAAAAAAAACACTCTTAGCTTAGGGAATTAAATAGGATGCAGGAAGCACTGGACAGACTGCAGGAAACAAAACAGAGGATAGTAAGTTCTATGTAATACTCAGAAAGAGACTCCTACAATAATGTAATGGAAAATTCTACTAAAGACACGCAAGCAAGGCTACAATAGAGATATTATCCGGAAGTCAACTGTCTTACACGATAATGTGCGAGGGGAAAGAGTGATGAAACAAACTGAGAAAAAAGGCAGGAAAGTATAACATGAGCAAAATTGAGGTAAATGAAAAAGGTTTTAAAAAAGCTCTTAGGACCATGCATGCTCATACTAAAGTAGATAAAGACCTTCTAAACAAACATTTTCCATTAGATCAGCCTGTTTATGGGAGTTACATTCATACATTTAAGTTACAGAAACAAACTTCAGTTTCAGCAAATTTCTGAATAACTGTTAATTATTTTTATATAACATGAATTAATAATATCAATATAATGCTATCTCGAAAACATTTCAATAAGGCAATTTTTCATTCAACAGTACTAATCGCCGGAACGGTCGAATAACAGACATGGCAAAAGGGAGGAGGGTCAAATTAAACCAGCGGTGCTATAGACATTCTCGTATTAATTCGTTTTATAATTTCTTTGCTCTGGGATACCTATTCTCACATGCCACATACTCTTCCCTGCCATCTGTTCTAACACATAGTACATTTCTTTCCAATTTTCTCAACTTTTCGTTTCCCCAATAGTAGAACTGATATTACTTTTAAAATATTAAAGAAGACTAAAAACTCGTCATAAATAGTAATTTTCAAATTGGGAGCAGTTTGTATGAAAACTTTGTTGAAGCTTTACTATAAATGCGAAATTTGAGCTTGCCTTTTCTGAAAACTATTCAGTTTTAGATAAACTTCATTAGCAATTATTTTAAGCACATTTACTCACAAAATGCAATAATGTATACTAACCATGAAATGACATGAAGAGATATTTCAAAATTACGTTTGCGTATTTTTAAAAACAAAGAATACAACAAAATTATTTTTCATATCATATTAAACATCTCAATTGGCACTATCCGTACGAAAACTTTCAATGAAAAAGTTGGAACCGTTTTTCAGAAAATATCGTTTGAGCGTTTCAGAAAATACGGAATTTTCAGCTTATTTTCACAAAATACTTTCCACTTTTCCAGGAACTTTAAAGCACATCTCATCGTCAATTCAATAATGTAAACATCTCGCTGATAATATAAATATTAACGATGTGAGAGAAGTCAAAGATTTTTTTTTAATATGAGAAAAATTTGTGTCATCTAGTAAGTACATTTATCACTATCTGCCAAAAGTTTGAAGAAAAATTGGTCACATGTTTGCGAAAATCATGTTTTGTTATTTTTTAAATCCCACAACATAATGTGCACAAAAAATGCTAACACTTTCCAAAACATTTACATGACCTTCATGGAAATAACAGATTAAGGAGCAAATATTTTACTTCAAAGAAAATTCTCCATCTTCAATTTCGTGCTTTTGGCAAGAGGACGAAAAAATCAAACACATATTTTCCAAACGTTCCAGCGTCATCGGGAAATCCCAATGCTCCGTATATGAGAAAGTAAAAAGCATAACAACACAAACGGTAACAATCGAAAGAAAAAACCAGCTACACACGGTACAACAAGATACAGGCAACCATTACAGAATGCCACAATCCATTTGGAAATTGTTTTGGAGGGGATTAAGGATTACAGGCCAGCAACCTAGGCTTTCGATGTATAATACCAAATGGGATATGAGTGGGTTTGTCAAGTATTCAACAAAACAATCGAGGACAATATACTCCAGCGACAACCTCATTGATGATTATATACTTGAACAATTAAGATGAAAGAAAATAAGGCAAAATTAGGGACAGCAAGAGAGAACGAAGTACTCACATTACGAAGAATTGAGACATTTTCTTTCATATTTACAATCATTACTATTACTACTGCTACTACATAAAACGGAAAAATTAGTTATTTAACTTCTTACACACGGATAAAAAGAAACGTTCTTCAATACATTAAAGGACAGACACCATTCTACGCTAAAGCACATGTTCAAATACATCTACTTCTTCATATACATCTTACAACAACAAACCAACAAGGTAACCGAGGAATGCCAACCTACCAGTGTAAACAATCAGGTACGTTACGAGTATTACACGTGCCATAATAAATCTGATAATTTAACTACAATATCACTTGCCGCAATTACGCCAATTTCTAAGGATATGATAAATTGATTGATACATTCTTGTTTCTGAAAATTCACACACAGTAGAACCTTCATTTCACATTTAGCCAATATATTTATTTCCTTCAGATATTACAACTTCATTCATTTGCTACTTCAGGTATGTCCGTTAACGACCTGTCCTCAAAAATTAAAGTTCTCAGTTCAAACTAGGCTGCAGACGGTGGTTTACAAAAGAAACGAAAATACTCACTATGCCTCATCATGCTTGTGTCATTCCTAAAACGACTAAGCTTCAATTCTCGCAAAATTATATACTCTCTGAATTCCTCCATCTTGTATACCCTCTGTTGTCGGGAATTGTAACTAACAGCCAAGCCGTCAGCGAATTATCACACTTACGAATGTATGAATAAAGAAAGCCTACTCTTAGCAGCATACAAGTAAGGCGTTTCGTATTAAGACACTCAACAAGCAAAACTAACATATTTACTTTCTTCGTTTCTGCTAGACACTCATGCAACTGGTCAAGTATAACAATGAAGTAATGAATGCAATATTTTAATAATGTACTAAATATATATATTTTTATGTTATCACCTGATTAACAGAATTCTTTCAACTTTCCATTGCCTTGCCTATAAAATTCATAGAGAAAATGGCTTACCACTAACTACTCCCAAAACCCGCAATTTTATAATATGCAATAATGGACAAACGACGTTTCAGCAGTACATCTACCTCTATTGAAAAACCCTGCAAAACAGTCGCGACCTTTCGCGTTAAGTGGCTGTGTGCGGCCTCTGATATCGCTGCTGCGGTTTCCTTCCTCGTATACTAACAGAGGCAGCGGCGAGGGCAGCGCGCGATACAGGAACAGAAACATAAAACAAACATAAGATATTTTCTAATTTTATTCCTTATGCTCATACACTAAACAAGTAACCAAACTAAATTCTCAAGTGCGCCACAAGAAATATATTCGCTAGAAACGAATCTGTCTACTAGAAACGAAAATACACGACTGGGGATTTACATACGTTCCAATTTACTAATGAAACTATTTTATCGTGGCAAATTACTTTCTATCGTTCAGTTTGATTAAAAATTCACTTTTATATTTATTCTTAATTTTCGAGGATAGATACCGTATATTATGCAGTTAAATTACACATTTTTTTATATCTCTCAGTTCATTCATATTTCAATTTGCATTTCAGACAAGAGCTTCAAATAATTTTTCAGTAAAGATTCTCGAAAACTCAATTATTTTCTTTGAAAACATTCAGCTCAGTATTAGGCATTTTTAGAAACATTCAAACAACACTTTATCGACAATGGTTCCCAAATTTTTCATGACATTTTCCTCCAATATTCATATTTAACTCTTCTAAAACTCATAAATCAATTCCACTATTACGATACCGTAAAAATGATAAAGTGCAGGAAAATGTATTTTAGGCTGCATTACATGCCAGCAGGGAAAGATGAGCACAGCCCGAAAAATAGTACACTAAAATATATAACAAAACTAACTAGTACGAAGAGAGTTCGTGCCATTCTGTACCAGAACTACTTGTATTTTCATTCTCAGTGTGTTTCTTATACACTACCAACTGCGCACACACGTTAGGAGGGTTGCCTAGTGCAAGGCGCACTGTTACATCAACTACCGGCATCACTTTTACTGCCTCAATCACTGCCACGTAATCTGCCTCATTTCCTCAACTGCATTTTACATTACCCTTACAAGTATAAACAATTCTACAATTTATATACTCTTCTCACAATTCTAACAATTGTCACAGTAAAAACAACACCATATTATGGTGAAGGCATACAACATTAATACATCAACTTTCCTTTCTTCTCTAACCCGCACATTAAAAAAGTCAAAGATATTTGCCTGTAAGATCGAGTTCCAAATTGATACTAACAACTGTAATATTATTAAATCAATATGTCAATAAGGTAATCTCTAGGGGGCGGATTTTAATGAAATGTCATTTTTCTTTTCATTTTACAACTATGCCGTTCATTATAGAAATTAATTTTATGTTATGACAAAAGGAAATAACCCATTTTTATGTCTTTCTTTTGTGCATGTCTCGTCGATACCGACTATTTTTATTTTACCTTTTTTACCTATTCCCGTTATTTTCATGCATTTTTTCGCTGATACCGGCGATTTTAATATTTTAACAGCACTAGCCTCAAATAATATGTACAAGTTTCAACAAATGTTCTCCATACAATTCATGATTGATTTCCTCGCTCAGAAATTGTAATATCAGCCGCTGTTATTACGTAATCTAATGTTCCTGTATCGCCTAACAGTGTCATTGTCACTTCAGCCGATTTCGGGATAACTAAAGACAGATTACCTGGTAAAAGAACAGTCCAAACAAAAATTTTGTAAGTCGACTTCACTTTTGCGAATAGAAGAAGCCTCGATTATATCAGTAACGTGTCCAACAGCTTCAGTTGTTCAAAATGGTTTTCATCACATTTTTACGTCTTTTTTCTTTGCTTTTAGGGAATTTCAAACAAAAATTAACAGTATTTTCTTGCCCATTTTGGCGATGTTTCTGAGTCATCAATTCCCCTCTATGTCACAATGTTCACCAAACCACGCAATGGACGTACTATAAATGCATTTTCAAATATATTGGTAAAAATGTAAACAAATGGAACTAGCACTGGATAAGTGCATCAGCAAAACCTTTTACTCATTGAATATCATTAGAGAATCTGCCTTAGGAAAGCAACTATCACTATCACAATAAATGACTCAACGTTCATGTATTACAAGAAAACATCCCAGGATACGTTCTACAATACTCTGCTAGACCTTCAACAAATATTTTAAATATGATATACATACAGCAATCAAAGATATCACACACATACACCCCCCACTCACCCCCCACACACACAAACTATGCTTCGGTTTGTTTAATCAGAGAATGGCGTCGATAAACTTATCTCTAGTGCTTATACTTTAGTTTTCTAACGTGGTAGCTGAGGGTATTGTTCCCAAGATGGAATATGGCACGACATTTTGCGTCTTTCGCGGTCCTGCCGTAAGATATCGCATGATCGCGACCGTATCAACAAGTGCTACAGATCAAGCGACTCTAGTTGCACGATCGAGAAAGAAGCGGATAGCCGTGCCATTATCCATGTTGAAGATAGTACCTGTACCTGTTTGGCATTCAACATGCGAGCGGTGTTCTTGCGCGCGCGCGCGCGCGTTGTGTGTGTGTGTGTGTGTGTGTGAGAGAGTGTGTGAGAGAGAGTGTGTGTGTGTGAGAGAGTGTGTGTGTGAGAGAGAGTGCGTGTGTGTGTGTGTGAGTGTATGTGTGCGAGTGTGTGTGTGTGTGTGCGAGTGTATGTGTGCGAGTGTATGTGTGCGAGTGTGTGTGTGTGCGAGTGCGAGTGTGTGTGCGAGTGCGAGTGTGTGCGCGAGTGCGAGTGCGTGTGTGCGAGTGCGAGTGTGTGCAGTGTGTGTGCGAGTGCGAGTGTGTGTGCGAGTGCGAGTGCGGTGTGCGAGTGCGAGTGCGTGTGCGAGTGCGAGTGTGTGTGCGAGTGTGTGTGCGAGTGCGAGTGTGTGTGCGAGTGCAGTGTGTGTGTGAGTGCGAGTGTGTGTGCGAGTGTGTGTGCGAGTGCGAGTGTGTGTGCGAGTGCGGTGTGTGTGCGTGTGCGTGTGCGTGTGCGAGTGCGTGTGCGTGTGCGCGTGTGTGTGTGGGGGCGCGCGCGCGCAAGACTAACGTTCCATTCTTAACTAGAAAAGAAACTTCTGTTTGACTATCCCACGACACGAGTTATGGACGGTTAAGGCAACATTAAGGCCTTCAGAGATTGCATACATTCACCAGATGATTTGATATACCGGCTAACACACAAATCCTGTAGGAATAATTTTACATCGTTTCCAATCAAAGCAAATGAACTACACTTCACAGGGACCTAAAATATCATTAGTCACGACATATGCGCGAATATACCAACATGGCGCGAATCAACCAACCACACTATACACTTGTTTCTATTCTTCATATGTCACAGAATTTTCCTCTGAAGCTCGTGCATCTTAAAATATTCAGACGTAAGTTAACACAGTTCGAATTATACGAAAACGAAACAAAGATTGTGTTCACTCAAATCCACAAATAAGAATGGTAATTGCAGACGCCACATTTCCAAGACTTACTAAAAAATGTGCGTGGATAGCATTCAAATCAGTTGTAGCCAATTTCCTTCAGAGAATCATAAAACTAGTATCTATGTACATGCCTAAGAAGTGCATCAGTGCTTGCAAACAGCTGGAGTGTCAAATATCCTTCAAAATTCATCTCCTCCATTAATATCTTCACTTCCGCGAAAATCTAGGTTCCGTCAGTGACCAACATAGAAGACGTTTTCTCCTTCAAATCTCCGTGATGGAGTCTCAGTATCAGAACAGAATTGAAGCAGTATTGGTTGACTACGGCAGGACTCTTCCGTGGTCACTAGCAAGTTCTGCAAATACACATACGTTAAGCATTTTCAGAGTGAATGGATTTAATGTGTGTATTATACCTTCAAATATATATTACTATATAGCACGCGTGTCAAGTGATTCAATTTCACTATTTTCTTAGCAAATTCAATGTTTATTAGTACTCTATGTAACAATAATTGTTCGAGTGAAATATAAATGTTTGAAGGAATATATCTCAAAAACTGTCGATGATAGAGACAAATGGTAAGTATATTTTAAATTAGCACGTTTCACTTATTTTAGAACAAGTGTTAGGAACCAAGATATACGCCACTTTTTAAAATTTGTTTTCCAGTGTAATTGTTTGAATATGAACACGATCCCGTACCAATATATTCAATAAAATATCAACATACATTCACCGGCATTAATGCGGCTACCTGCTACTTTAACTAAGCCGAACAGATCATATCTGAGAAAAACAATACAATTTACAACAATCAACTATCATGGCCACATCTGTCGTAATATTTTTCTCCACCAATATTCTTTCTCCATGAAAATTATCACTATTCTTCCAGTACTTACATCCTTTACCATTCAATCTGCATTAAATATGCCAGTTTTTCCTCTTATGCTATACTACTCTACTCCCCGAAGCGATTACGTTGTGAAAGTCAAGAATATCAATTCATTTTTCACCTTCAGTCGGTATTTCTTTATTCATATTTCTATGGAAGGCACCGACGGTTCTCCCGACAAGTGTGGTAGTATGGTGAATGGAAGTGTAAGTCGTGGGGATAGGACAAGTAAGAGGAAGGAAAAATCGCGCGGTCCGTGGCCCTTTGTTAGGGTACTGCTCCGGCATTCGCCTGGTGTTGATCGGAGAAACCACGGAAAACTTCCGATCAGAGCAGCCGGCCGCTACAATTCTCCTCCAGACAGCGACTGAATTTGACCTAGCTGGAAAGCTAGTGTCGAAAAATCATGCTACCGTCCGGACTCGAACCTAGGACCACCCAGTCAGATGCACTGCAGTGATATCAGTTGATGCACTGAGCCATTATTCTACTCTCCCCGTGAGCCATTATTCACAAAATGTTGAGAATGTTGCGGCTTCATACAAAGAACCCCAAAAATCAAAATATCCGTTTAAAATTCGCAGGTCCTCGAGTTCGACCACATCGGTGGTGGTATGAATTGTGCAAAAAAAAGTTTAACGCTAGCGCATAAATTGTGAACAGTTTATGCGCCAGCGTTTGCTACACGGACGGACGGAGACAGACACAAATACATACCGACACACATACATACATACATACATACATACTGTAATGGAACGTCTTGCCTACTTATCCCAAATCTGTATGTAACCGTACCACGTTGCGGCGACAATATGAAATAAAACGACTATACCTTCGAATCTCTCTCTATATAAAATCTATACAAATTTATGCCCTGCTAACTTTTGCCTCCTTATCTAAAACTGTGCCCGTTGTAGCTACTCCTTCAATGTTATAAAACTATTGAGCGTGAGGCTGTGGTTGGCCTGTACAGGAGCCTAACGAGATGCTTGGACACTTGGGCGTAGGTCACTGTTAATAAAATCACGAAATCATATCATATGGCTTACTCAGACCAAATACGTCCGGCATTATTTATTCTTTTCTGGTTTCCTCTCTCCACACTCCGCTGGAGACATAACAACAAAAACATACACAAATGCAATACAATAAGCAACAAAACAATACCTGAAATACATAAAATCACATTCACACTTACTATTTACACAATCGACAAAAAACAAAACAAATCATTCACTTGAATGCGCATCCCCTATTCTGTCTGAATATAGCCTATTATTATTTCCGCAAAACTTGGTCTTGTACATTTAAAACCTAGTCTGTTCTTTCTTCCCATTTATCTGAACTATTAAATTGAGATGTGCACTTTCCTTTCGTAGAAATCGGCCATCCATAGTAACGCCATTGTTCCATGTCACCTCCGTAGTATACCACATGGCATCCATTAATTCATCTCCCCACAGCGTCCATCCATTTCCCACACCACGTTTATTAACGACAAATTTGCACTTCAAATGAAGAATATCCCTGATTAAAACTACTCACTAATTACTATAGTTTTATTTAACTGCGACGACAATGGCGACAGTGTTCACCGAACACTGTTTTCATCAAATATATAAATATCTCTTCCGTTTATCTTTCCATTAACTCGACAGTCACTAAACGATATATTCCTCTATTCACAAACTGAACGCAATTTTCTATTAAAATAAAAATTTTTTTGCGGGCATTTCAACATGCATCCGTATTCAAGCTACCACTTCGATAACGCTCTCCGCATCATTGTTGTGTCCGGATCGTCAGCTCTTTTCTTTAACATCACACGATCGCTGTTGCTTCTCCTACAAAATATTACATCATTTAATTTAATTCCACATTTTCTGTTCTGGCGTAGCCTCAGAAGTTTCCCAACGTTGCGACTGTTACCATAATTTTCTAAAATGATTTATTCTGTTTGGTTCTTAAAGTTTTGTTTGTATTTAGTACGCGTTCTCTTAATTTTCATACAAACACCTTCTTTTGATTTACTGAACCTTAAAAAAGCACAACAATAGCTATCATGTCTGTTTACAAGCTGGAATTTATACTATACAAATGTTCATATCTTTCCGAACGCGTGATGCGATTTCCTTCAAATAACTTGCAAACGACTTCGCTATGAACGCTACTGCCTATCTTGTCCCAATTGTGAATTTGTCGCGTTTTTCCGTTTACTTCTCAAAAACTATCGCTACACGACATCGCCTTCATCTGTTTTACAGTTCATCAGTAATATTATGCATTTTCTATTTATTCTTTGACTTGTGCCTTATTCTTGGGGGGAATCATGGAATATTACAATACATACATACACACACACACACACACACACACATACATACATACATACATACATACATACATATACACACACACACACACAGACACCCGTTTTTCCGTCAAGCTTTTCCTTATCAAGGACCCACAAAAACCCGGAGCAGTACCCTAGCAAACTCTACAGCATGCTAGACGCGGGTGCTGAATATAGGAACAAAAAATTATCCACTTTTTCGATGTCACGTCCACACGACTTTTTCTGTCAAATCTCCACTTTCTCTGCAGCACTATCTACCATAATTCGTTTTACTATGTAAGAGTGTAGTGAGTCATGAAGTAAAACTAATTGCTATACTGTGATTTTTCTTTTAGTATGAAAATTGCAATTTTCAAGATATTTCCACAATTTCGTTTTTCATCAAGTCCCTTTTCCTTCACTGTTACGTACGCATGTACATTTTCTTTTCTAGACACATATGCATTTGAATCGTACTAAAGTATTCTCCTATTCAAACATAGCTTTACTTCAAGATCACGAGCTGGAAGACAGAGGAACACTGTCATCCAATCAAAGCTTCGTTAGGACTTATTTTTTTAGTATTGGAGCTCCTGATTGGAAAACAATGTCCCCCTTTCCTTTCCAGCTCATGACTTTGAAATTGCACCTATGTTTTAAATCAGAAGTACAGTAGATGTAGAAGGAACACCCTCAAATTTTATTTTGTGATGTAATGGAATATTCTAGGTAAAAAACTCGGCAGTCATACGATACTCTTACATTCACCGTACCGTTTTAACAAGCTCATTGTCGCATAAACTAACTCTCAAGGAATATCGTTCTCCTTTTTAACGTACTTCTAAGATGCGAATAAATTAGAATGGGATTCACATTGCGTGGTCACGTGATCACGCCGGCGTCGTAACCTAGAACACCAAATCAAACTTCGCTTTTGTTTGCACATTGTTCTCACCTAAAATTAGGAAACAAATGTTACGAGCAAACAAATATTACGAAGAATACAAACAATTGTAACAAATGATAGAATCAAACTTGTTACGAATTTCTCAACTTTCCTTTCTTCTGTTTGTCTAGTTAGTGTGGAGAGTACATGATAGAGCTCGCTGTATGCGGCAACGCCCCTCCCCTTCACACCTAAATGTCAATCACATTCTAATTTTATTCCTAGTATAGAGATTTCACTGAACCCCGTTTGTACAAAAAAACCTGCCCAGCTACAAATTAAACTGGCACCATATTAACAACTGACGATTGTAATGCGTTTCTTTTTTTCTCTTTCGATGCAAGAAAAATTTAAGTTCTTTCGATGTCTCCCTTTCATTAACGCTCAACTAGTATGTAGTAAACCATAAAGTTTTATACGCAGCATTAGCTGTACTTGGTTTTTGCCTCAGGCAACTACCAGCCCCTCGGGCCACAGGTTCTCGAGTTTCCGTCACCTTCGGGGCAAAATTTTCTACTTGACGCCCTTTGTACACAATGAATTTCAGGTGAAGAAAAAGTACTCCTGTGTGTTCCTCATAATAGTAGCAACAAATAATTCCTCTATCGTTCAATTTAGAACTATTTCCGTAGAAAGAGTTTTGTTTTATATTTGTTTTGTGTTGCCAATTTTTTCGATTTCTTCCAACCTGTATGCAGCGCAATTTCAGCGCGTATTTAAAAATGGAGGAGTCATTGGCATCGTTTGCAAACAGGAAATGCAATTCTCACGGTCGGCTGGCGTTCTGGTCAGTTCTGGCGAACTCATTCGGGCGAAATCGGACCAGTAAAATTGATGAACGTAAATTACACTTCAGATTTTACAAATATTACTATTTTTTCTGTCATATGATATTTGTACACAACGAAAAATATTTGAAAACATCTATATTTAATAATGTTTCATTTTAATAAAAAATTATTTTTCAAACAGCATGCAATATCATGGGAATTTAATGCATTGCAGTTATTAGCTAGACGATGAATTATAAATCTTTGTAATTCTAATTCACATAAAGTATTCCTGTGTTTGTCATCAAAATTTTCGAAAGAACTGCAAAGCTGTGCATGTAATGAATAGAAAGAGTATTTTATGGTATTTGCATATTTCAGTTTTCGCGTCCAAACGATATGTGGCCTTCATGTAAGAGAAAATAGCTTTCGGATTACAACAAAGGAATACGACCCTACCTCACAGCCAAGCAAGCCCGGTGCAGGAGGAAGAGGGAGGTGAGTAAAGAAGAGATAGTGGACTGGCAAAGCCCAAAGAGTTCCAGATGATGCAGAGGACAGGCTACTTTGACAGCATATTCAAATACGAATAACCTTTGTAATATGTGACGCTTTCTGGGCTGCTGATTGCCAGAGAAATCATTTCTTCAATCGCTCGTGGGGAAAGCACGATACAATCTGAGCGCTGGGCAGAAGCAATCATTTAAAAAAAGTCCTGGAATCATCAGTAAATTTATCAACTCCAGTTAATGGGGTTGTAACAGTTGATGATTATTGTTGGATCTGCAGAAGAACAATCAGCCAAGTTGCAATCCCTCTATGTTGTGCTGGCAGGTTTGGGTTCTGAAAGGAGATAGTTATAATAAATAGCCTTGCTAGAGAGAAAACAAAGATTTTATCGCCAATTGAATTCATTGCTTTTAAATAATCGGACCATTTGTTAGGAAACGAGAAATGATGGTCATCTAAAACCGATAAATTTGTTAGGAGTTTAGGTCGATCGTGAGAGTACTTCATGGCAACGTGACAAAGACTTACCCTTCTTTACAATTACGAGGTAATTTTTCGATATTAGTAAATATGAAATGAAACTGACCATTTTGCGCATGGGTAGAGTTTCAAAAATTTCACTAATGTTAAGCTGCGCGAAATATTGCGAACTATCAATGAACTCCCTATTACTTTCTTCTCGGGCTGTGTACCCATTCTACCTTTTTCATTCCCTCCTATTTCTTCATTTCGTTTGCCACTGTTAATAGTGGAGTTAGACTTTTCGTTTATATCACTTTACCAATTACAAATTACCAATTAGTTCTACATCCATTTCTTTTATTCATAATTATGCAGTGAGATTGTTTCAGCTTATCAACTTAATACAGTCAGTTACACTCAAACAATTGCCAACAAATTAGAATGCCTTTGAAGCTTCACACGATTGATCATTATCAAACACCAATCAAGATTTTTTTCTTTCCTTATCATCCTCCCCTGCAACTTCCATATACAACCTAGGAAAAACCTCAAACCAATGCCGAGGAATCAAATCTAGATATCCAAAAATATAAATGTAAACCACCCCAAAGAGAAATACATGATTTCTCGAAATTCCATTCTGTAACTTTTTTCTTCCTGCTTAATTGTAATCCTACCCCTATTTTCATCGCATTCTTAACTACTGATTATGGGTCTCAATGCGGGTATCCTCAAACTCTCCTCTTTGTAGCTAAGTACTATGCGTGCTAATTTGCAGTTCTATTCACGCTTACCTCGTTGCACGATAAAATGTAAAATAATAAAAAATACAAATTATGTCGCCATGACATCAGACTCGTAATTCATGTTATCGCTGAATGAAATGGAGGAACATACCTTAGTTTCTCTCTTACCCGATAAGAAGTTGCCACTATCCACTTTCATTTCCAGAACAATTTCTCAAGGGATCGCTTCATTGATACGAGTGTGAAGGAAGCTTTAGTTTACGAAGTCATGCATCGAGCCTGTTTAAGTAACAATACTGATACAAGCAAATATGTTTGCGGATGAGAATAGTTAAAAACATCAACAAATTCCGAAAACTTATTATATTCTAAGGATTTTCATACAATTTATACATTAATATTCATGGATATGGAACAATATTATGCGTAACATTTAACTCGTATTTAGTTACGGACACTGTATTCACTTCCGTAAACCTGATTTTTTTATGAGCTACGAAATAAATGTTCGTTTAGGCAAAGTCGTCACAAATCAACGGTTAGGAAGATGGGCAATCAATTTTTTTATTTATTTATTTTATTTATTTATTTTGAAGTTGGCGAAATGAAGTTGAGACAGCAGCTGGTCTTACAAAGAACCTTTCAACAAGTAGTCGAAATCCAACCTCTTTTTTTCTATAGATAAATATTCACAATTTTTATATGCTGTGAAAAAATTAGCTGCCGTCTCACTCGGGAATTTACTGAAAAAAATATGGAAGTTCCACATTTTTCAGCACATTGTTCGCGCGGAGTTCTCTGCAGCCCTGGCCCTGTAGAGAATGTCACCAAAGAACAAACGAATTTACAAGCCCGAGCTCCAATTGAGGGTAGAGAAACACGAAGCCAGGCATGTCAAGGTCGCGGGTAAGGTAACAAGCTTACTAGAGCTCGCGGGCACTGCGTCCAGAAATTGGCGCGAGATTTAAAAGTAAGGGTTGTACAAATTCCTCGGAGTGGCGGTACGTCATTGGATACCTGGCACACGACAGTCTTTTGCAGAAGTTACTTGACAGTTATTGTCACTAATTTAGCTATATTAAATTCCATTTCTCTTTAAGGCAAAGAAATTATCCATGAAAATTAAATCAGCCAGATTTCAAACTCTCAATTGGAAATAACATTTTTAAGATTAATCAAAACAATATTTTGTAATCCTGTTTTGTAAGAGATACATAAGCATAGAAGCTATCCACACTATCAGGTTAGAAGGTTTAACAGACAAATATTCTTGTCTGTTAAAAGCGCTGCCCGTCCGTAAGCAAGAATTGTTAACTTATAGAGACTTGTTAATTTATTTCACATTATTGCTAAATACAATAAATTACTGAATGATTTAATAACACAACACAAACGAAAACAAGGAAAGAATTCGCCATTCATATTCCGGTCATTTAGCAAAGATATTTATATAAGGGAGAATTTGGCAAAAAATAAAAACATCAATTAGTAATAGAAGTAGTACAGAATATAAACATATTGCAATCATCTCGGTTGATAGAAAAAATCTTAAACATATTTTCGTATGAAGCCACTATTCGCCGCCTCGCGCCGCTTCAGCTTGCGCGTGTACACCCCTTTCTGGATTTGGAGGGGAAAGGATACCGAAGTCAGGGGAAGTTGCCCGTGCTCGTAGGAGCGCCGGGCTCCCAGGCAGGCAAGTAGCTCGCGCGGGCGCGGTTTGACGTGCCTGCACTAAGCAGACCTGTCATTGCTGATGCCCTTGACCAAGCCCACAATGCCGCGGCGGCTGTTCTTCCGGCGACTGTTTGCCTCTGAAAACGAAACCCGATGCCAAAAGTGCCCGCGGTATGCAAATATAACTAACATTGTACGCCAACCTTCGATTATTTTGAGACAAATACATCAATGTACGATAGTTCTGTTGAATGATTTTTTTACATCTCGTACATAGTCATACCAATTTTAGATCATAAACCAAGCTGATGTCACCTGGTGAATTAGGCTCGACAAAACAAAACTGTGTGATGCTTAGGTATTTAATAATTATTTAGAATTATTAATTGTGTAAAGATTGACCACCAGGTCATGCGATGATGGGTGACAGCGCATACTCCTATTATATCGCTCGTGGGCTGCAATAGTGACACAACTAAAAGAATACGAATGTTGAGTGAATGCACTCTCCAGAATTGCAGGTTGGTCTACCTGCGAGCAGCATATCTTACAGAACAGAATTTCACCAACAAATGTCAGAACTGTGAATGCAAGAATGATGCATTTCAATGCAAGGTGTAACTTCACATTTTTATCTCAACACCTGATTGTTTTAGTAGTGCCACTATTAGAATGTGTTTGGAAGGTTATTTCCTTACGAGTTGTAATCGATATTTTGAAAGCATTAGACATTTCTTCTTGAGAAAACATGAATTCAAAGTTACCGGATGTTGCTTTTTTAAGTCGAAGAGAAGTGAATGTTTTAAATGCAAAGATGAGAATAGGACTATATAAACGCTATGTCCAGCAATCGGTTCAAATAAAAAAAGGTTAATTGCTTATAATAACATGCAATGGATTACGTTTTTAAATTAAAATGAAAAGCAGGATATCCTGCAATAATCCACCACAACATGCATGTACAGATCTTGGTAAATATAAAACATTTCTCTGAAATTTTCCGAAACATGTTTAATTTAGTGTTGACGGTGAATAGTGATTATATTGTGCCAAAATGGTAAACCATCATTTTGTTGGTTTCCCGAAAACAAATAATCAACATGAAAAGTTTGAGGTTTTCCTATTTTCCGAATGATAGTAGATAATAGAACTTTTCTACATATACAATCCACCCATATTTAACTTTTTGGCATGGATTCCCTTGCACAGAAATTTTAAGATGTGTCCACACTTGCCAAGCCATTCTTCAACCATATTGATTCTAGAGACATGAATGTTTTCTCCATAACTTAGTTCAATTGTACATCTTCAAATGATGTCATGCACTTTTTTTTTTTAAATCGTGAGGTAGAGTCTCATTGTGTCGCGCATTCCCACTACTTTCTTTAGGGGGTGGCCGAATCTAAATTCCTAAATTTGACTTTACAATGTATAAGCAAATTCTGCTTTTATAAACATATAATAACTTTGTGTAATTTATTATAATTAGAAATATTGGACAAAAAAACAAACAAGTCTCTCTTTCAGTATATTGCTAAACAAAACTAATGTAACTAGTGCTGCAAATGGCACTGACCTTTCTCGTTCTACTTGCTTTCGAATCTCTTTAATTGGGATAGGTTGTCTGTTTTGCTTACCCTCTTCCCAGCTGTTATCTCTCTGCACAAAAAAGATTTCACATTGTCCATTTTCGACTCCTAATGCTACATTTAAATATAGGAACAAGGAATGCAAGCGAAGAGTAAAACCTGGTACTACATGCAAATTTCCATTCCAGAAAATGTCGTCTAGGCGTTTTCTGAAACGCGCGATTATCAGCTCATTGAAAAAAAAATTCGTTTCGAAAAACTTCAACAGAAATTATTTGACGCGCACTCAGTTAATATGTGCTACATAACACTTCCGTACTGTAAATATTAATAACAGAATTTCAAAATATGTTTAGTATTATTTTTTTATTTTAAAATTACATCAAAATGCCGTTTATGACGCACGTTATTTTGTGCATTTTAACCCTATCTATTCAACGTTAATTGTTCAAAACAATTTCAATGTCATCTTCATTTCGCCAAAAACATAACGTGGCGTTCTTTACAACGCGATTCACATTTTAAAACAGAATAACTTGGCCACCTAACTTATAAAGTATAACTATAAGTTATAGCTTATATAGTTGGTGCCGGCAGATAGCAGTGGATTGTGGGAGGGGAGGATCGTGCAACAGCTGACAGCCGGGCAAAGGACAAAACTGTTATTCTAGCCCTCTTATGCCGCATTTTCTCTAGTATTCTGCGATCTGTGAGCTACAGCGACCAAACGAAATTGCGACATCTAACGACCTTCAAAATATTAAGAAGGAAATTCAACTCAGGTGGTGTAGGTATACTGTTACGTGTCTTTGGGCACGCATAATGAAAGATAGAGGGTATGCATGAAAACGTCGGCAGCTAATCGGCGCCTGAACTTCCAGCCAAATTACAGTCCAATGGAAATTGCTTTGAAGGCATTTTAGGTCAATGACCATCAAGCATAAATCCAAGTCGCGGCTGACTCTGAGTACTCGTGCAGTGGGCCATGATCTAGTCAATACCATCTACACTTACTAAATTGTCAATACCTTTGGTCAAGTATGTGCATATGCGTGTTATTAGTCGAAAAAGGCGTAATGGGTTCCTTCATTTACCGCGCGATGTCGCTAAAGATCAAGTGTTCCGATTAGCTACCGAAGTTTTCATACGTACACACCATGCCTCCAACAGCGGAGTTGAGTCTCCTTGCTGTCTTCATGGCTGACCGTAGAATTATAAGGATGATATTTCATTCTTGTGTTAGGGAATGCGTGTAAAGAAAGCGTCGACCAGCTAATCAGCAATTCGGCGTAACATGCGGCTATGAGAAGATCCTTTTAAAGGCATTTTCGGCCAATGACAGTAAGCTCATAGTTCCGTCACTTTAGTAAGTCAATGGCGTTGATCAAGTATATTTCCAGCGCGTTTCAGTGTTGCGATCTTCTTGACTAAAACTTGCGGGCCCAGGAGACACTTCGCTACACTTGTCAATTTAGGTAGGCTCCGGCATTTGGCGCTCGCGATTATCATAGAACAACCTTAAACAATGCAATTTATTCATAATACTAAATAATTTATTCGCCGACCTCGTGACGTTAGGTCAGACTTCATTCACGAAATACTATTCCAGCAATCGAGGTTTGTTTTGTAATTCATCGGTAATAAGCCATCATTTCAAATATGCAAATCAAACCACTAAAATCTTAACATCTCAGAGATTTTAGCTACTTTTGATAAAGAGTGGAAATCATCGTGCAATAAACCAGAATAGTCAGTATGTACCCACAGAAGAACCTCCAAAAGAGTTACACATGTCCAGGAAATCTCACAGTGAAGGAAAGTAGAGAGTCAGGAACTCCACTCTTTAGTTTGTGCCAATGTTATCTCACCATATCTGCAAAGCAAGGACAATTGATTGACATGATTGTAACAATTATTTTTCGTCAAATCTTTAGCTTCTCATTCTACATAAATTCTTATCTTAAACATGAAGGAAATAAACATCAGAAAAACAACGAAAACTTGTCAGACTACTTATAAAAATGAAAAAGTTCCTCTCAGCCCAATATTCTCATTCCTTTATCATGAAATGCCTAGTCAAAATGCAATTCATACAAAAACGATACTTAATTTAGTACATTATCAATTTGTTTACTTATTCCTAAACCAGACGTAGATCAAAGGCAAATGCTGGAGGCAGTTCAAACACTCCAAAATCTTCTTGTTCAAATACCGGAAAATATTGTAGTAAATAATGATGATGATAGTACTCTTTAAATAACACGCAAACAAAGGCTAGGCTCATCAATAATCACACTTCAAATCAGTTTTCTGAACCGTTTGCAGTTCTCAAGAAACTCTTCCAAGTACCCACTTTTAATTCTTACAATAAAATATATTAGAAGCAAGTTCTATTACCTAAGCATATACCAATTAATCTAAGATCAAACGGAGAATATCACAATTGATGAAAATCCTGTGTATAGCTTAGGTCATAGCTATGTTCACGGACGGTCACTTGATTATATTACCATATTCTAAGTCATAGGATATGTTAAACAATAAGTCAAAATTAATTCTTTACATAATATAGCACAATTACTTTACACAATATAGCACATTACATAAAGGAGCAAGGTAAATTCACTTTTCCGGAATCAGGGATCTACAAAATGAGTTTCTTTTTCTGTCGAAAAATTGCTATTTATTATTGTAGCATTACAATATTGACTCTACGCTACATAAGTAATACGAAAGAAGATTTTTGCGAGAAAAAGTCGTCTCTTACCTTACGTCTACGAACTCGTGTCAGGTCTCTGCTTCGTCTCTTACTTAGAACCACGAGATACTGAGTAGAGGCGGCAGTGTCACCTCCACAAAGCTCGGGTCGCCGACTCTCACTTCTTTTGTGACGTCGTCGTGAATCGAAATGCCTATTAGGAACCTAGACATTTTTACTCTTTTATAAACGTATCTTACGATTTTCCCCCTTTTCGCGCATGTTGCTATATTTTCTGACACCTGTCGAGCTAATAATCTGTTCATCAAACACAATGAAGGATTATTTTTATACTTTTACAAATAAGCAATGAATGGAGAAAACAAATATAAAGTCATCAGTTGCCAAATGTATTGTAATTATGATGTCTATATATCACAAAATTATGCTGCTTCATGTTATAAAATATTTATGTAGTTTGTATGTAATATTGTTCCAGTTTTTATTTACAATAGATTTATTTATTTATTACACGTCAAAAAACAGTTAAAAACTGCGTATGATGTGCTATGGGGAAAAGTGAATTGTGTGCACATTTTCAAAATTCTGTGATCCCTACACTAAGTCATATACTACTTAAATTTTGAATTTTTGAAAGGGAGAAAAAAAACCAAAAAACTCCCATGTAATAAAATCTATTTTCAAAGATAAATAAGCAATAAATTTTGGCTCTTATTACTTCCTGACGCGACAACATGGAAACGATAATTTGAATAATTGTATTTCCCACTGAATTCTAGAAGACGTGCACAGAAAATGAAGTTACATTTATGTCCAGAAGCAAAACAAGGGGCCATCTCAGCATTTGCTCAATGGATCAGGGAAACTGGACGAAAAACCTGATCGAGGATGGGATATAATTCAAATTCAAATCCTCAGCAGTCTATTAATAAATTTAACCATGGGAAATGCAGAGGGAAAAGCAAAAATCCATGATACATGGAGTCTTAGACACATCAACAAACCTCTGTCATTTAAAAAGTTTTATTAAAAATGCCAAGAAACACATACCAGACATATCATTCAATGTACTTGCAATGTAATAGCTTGTATGCTTCATATAATATGAAAAATAAAACCACCAAGCTAGTTAAACAAGGATTAATAAAAGATCTTAAAATTACATGTATCTAAAATTCAATATAACCACAAAAGAAGCCATGAAATATTTTTCTATTTTGAAAGAGTAGAATTGTAGAAGAGTAGAATTAATCCTTTAATGTTAGGGAAAGAATACAAGAGGTGCAAGTATGAAGAAAATTATTTTCAAAAATTGAAATTTTTCAGTGGACAAAGATTCTGAGTCAAACACAAATTTTTCAATACAAAAAATGGCACATTTACTCCACACAAATATTATCATTTTCTTTTCAAATTTTGTAAATATTTCATTTTGTTTGTTTTGAATTGCCATTTTTATAGTTATTCAAATAACTTTTTCAATAAACTGTATACACCACATTTAATAATGAAGGAAATCTTATTTATTGTATCCAATCATAAGAAATATTATTTTATTTATGTTTTAAATAATTGAAGGTATTGGGTGTAAAAGATGATAATCCTCGACATTTTAATCTGTGATACTATAATTTTGGCCTTGCGCTCTTGACTGACTTGGCTTATAAATACACATCACAGAGATAAATCTTGATCTTGTGATGTGTATTTATAAGTCAGTCAGTCGAAAGAGCATAAGGCCAAATATAGTATCACAGATTAAAATGTCAGGATTATCATCTTTTAATACCTTCAATTATTTAAAAACATAACAAAATAATATTTTATGATTGATACAATAAATAAGATTTCTTCATTATTAAGTATAGTGTATACAGTTTATTGAAAAGTTATTTGAATAACCATAAAATGGCAATTCAAAACAAACAAAAATGTGAAATATACAAAATTTGAAAAGAAAATGATAATATTTGTGTGGAGTAAATGTGCCATTTTTGTATTGAAAAATTTGTAAACTGACCAGAATCTTTGTCACTGAAAATTTCAATTTTGAAAGCTCTTCATGTGCACCTCTTAATATTCTTCATTTGTCAAGAGATTAATTCTACTCTTCTGTCTACTCTTCAAAAATAGAAAAATATTTCATCTTTACAATAGTTATAAGTAATTCTTTAGATACATGTAATTTTAAGATCTTTATTAATCCTTAATTCTTTCTTGAATGAGTTTTATTTTCATATTATATGAGCATACAAGCTATTGCATTGCAAATTGCATTGAATGATATGTCTGGTATGTGTTTTGGCATTTTTAATAAGCTTTGAAATTTGTTATTGTGTTCATGACCTATTGCATTTCATATGAATTTCATTTGCTTTCACTCTAATATTTCCACATGGTTAAATTTTATTGTGCTGCTGGCAATTAATTGAATATAGCCCCATCTTCGATCAATTTTCGTCAGTTTCGATCGATGACGCAAATGCTGAATGGCCTGTTTTCTGGATAAATGTAACTTCATTTTTCTGTGCCGCGTCTTCTAAATTCAGTGGGAAATACAATTATTTAAGTATCGTTTCCATGTTGTCCGTCGTCAATAGAGCAAATTATTAACTATTTATCTTTGAAAATGAGTACAACCGTAAATTTTGATTTCTCCCCTTTCAAAAATTCAAAATTAGTAATATGACTTGGTATGAGATCTGAAATTTTGAAAATGTGCACTGTCGCACCGTAGCGCTCATACGCAGTTTTTAACTGTTTTTTGACGTAAAATAAATAAAGATAAACTTATTGGCAAATAAAAACACAGGTAATATTATACAGGCGCTACGCCAAATGTTTTATAACATGTTTGTACTAATTTTGTGATACTATATTACCTAATTACAACACATTGGCAACTAATGACTTATATTGTTTTCCATTCATTGTATTTTATCAAGTATAAAAACAATCCTTCGTGTGTTTTGATGAACACAGATTATTAGCTTTCTCGGACAGTGTCGAAAAAATAGCTGGCGCAATACTTTGCCGAAAGAAAAGAGAAATCGTCGCGATACCGTTATCAAAAGAGTAAGAAAATCTGAGTTCATTGGTGAGTACTTTCGATTCTGAACGACGTCACGAGTGAGTCGACGTGAGGAGGTGACTGCCGACCGCACCTTCGGTATCTCGTGGTCTTTAGAAGACGATGATAGAACTGTTGCAGTTCGTGGCATGTTGAAGACGACTTTGCCGCGGAAATCTTCTTCGTATTGCTTCTATGGCGTGAAGTCAATATTGTAAATGCTGCAATAATAAATAACAATTTTCGACGAAAAAGGCTTTCATTTTGAATCTGATTCCGGAAAGTAATTTACCATCTATGTAATGTGCTATGATAATGTAAAAGCAATTGTGCTATATTATGTAAAGGGTGAATTTTTCTATACTGTGTACGTGTGTTGTCACAATTCGCATTTTTGTAGGCTGTATGCCGAAAACGTATGTCCGTCCGTGAACATGGCTATGACACAAGCTATACGCAGGATTTTTAAGCTCCAGTGTGATATTCTTCCGTTTGATCTGGGTGAGCCAGTATGTCTTTTTAGGTAATAGAACTGCTGGCTACAGCTATATTTTATTTATGTAAAGCGAACCCTTGAAGAGTTTTGAGAAGAACTGTTAATAGCAGTTTCGAAGGCTTTGGATTTGTGATTATTGATGACCTAACGCGTGTTGTTAAAGTACTATCATCATCATTATTTACTAAGCAATGACTTTCGTATTTAGTACAAGAAGATTTACAGTGTTTGGGCTTGCCTCCAGCATCTTGCCAGTTAAGCAGAATATTAAGCAAAGGTGATAATGTACTAAATTAGTGTCGTTTTGTATGAATTGCATTTTGACTGGGCATTTCATGATAAAAGGGAATGAGGTATATTGAGCTGAATGTTTTTCATTTTTATGAAGTAGTCTGACGAAGTTATTTCTGATGTTTTATTTTCTTCATGACAGATAGATTTTATGAAGAAAATGAGAAGCTAATATTCCCGCCTGCATTGAAGCAATAATTGTTTGTCGAAGTCAGCTCGATGATGCTAACTACGAACTGTGTCATACCTGGCAGAGATTGAGTGTGGAGTTCTATTTCTCTGCCTGTTTGTATTTCCTGGACATGTGTAATAACGAGGTTGCTTTCTGCTGGAAATGCTTTGCTGCGACTATTCAGTTTATTGCACGATGATTCTTTATCCAAAAAGTAGCTAAAACGAGATGTTATTTAGTGGTTTGATTGCATATTTAAAATGATGACTTATTACCGATGGTCTGACAAAACCCACTCGATGCTAATAGTATTTCTCGTGAATCTGACGTAACGTCACCGAGGTCGGCAGATAAATTATTTAGTATTGTGAATAGAAGTACATTATTTAAAATTGTTCTATGACTGTCGCGAGCGCCAAATACCAGACTCGCCAGAATGGATTGAGGTAGCAACGAGAATGTCTCCTGGGCCCTATAAGTTTTAGTCAAGAAGACTGCAACACTGAAACGCGCTGAAATATACTTGATCAACGCCATTGACTTACTAAAGTGACTTGAACCATGAGCTTGGCTGTCATTGGCCGAAAATGCCTTAAAAGGATCTCTCATAGGCCGCATGTTGTCGCCGGGTGTAGGTGTGCCGATTGGCTGTCGACGCTTTACGCATTCCTAACACAGAAATGAAATATCATCCTTATAATCTTCACGGTCAGCCATGAAAACGAACAGGAAGACTCAACTCGCGACGAAGGCATGGTGTGTGTGCAATGAAAAAACTTCGATAATAATCGTTCATGATCTTTGGCGACATCGCGCGATGAACTCGTACGCCTTTCGACCAATAACGACGCATAATACTATACTTGACCAAAGGTATTGACAATTTAGTGTAAGTGTAGATGGTATTGACTAGATCATGGCCCACTGCACGGAGTACTAGAGTCAGCCGTGACTTGACGTATGCTTAATGGTCATTGACCTAAAATGCCTTCAAAGGTTCTCTCATTGACCTCGTAATTTGGCTGAAGTTCAGGCGTGCCGATTAGCTGCCGACGTTTTCATGCCATACCCCCATCTTCATTATGCGTGCTCCAAGACACGTAACAGTATGCCTACACCACCTGAGTTGAATTTCACATTCGCCAATATTTTGAAGGTTTCAGCTTAGATGTCGCAATTTCGTTTGGTCGCTGTAGCTCACAGATCATGGAATACTATAGAAAATGCCAGGTACAAGAGGGCTAGAATAATAGTTTCTTGTCCTTTTGCCCGTATTTGCACGATCCCTCCCTCCACAATCCACTCGCTACCTGCCGGCTTTCCAACTATATAAGTTATAACATAGTTTATACTTTATAAGTTAGGTGGCAAATTGTCTGTTTAAATGTGAATCGCGTTGTAAAGAACGCCACGTTATGTTTTAGCGAATAAGATGACATTGAAATTGTTTTGAACAATTAACGTTGAATGAATGATGCTAAATGCAAAATAACGTATAAACGGCATTTTGATGCTAATTTTAAATAAAAATACTAAACATATTTTGAAATTCTGTTACGTTAATATTTACGGAAGCCTGATAACGAGTGGTGTTGATGCAAGCATCATTCAAGTGATTTGCTGTTGGTTTCAGCAATTTTTTCAAAATGACCCGACAATCAGCTTGCTTGGTTGACATTTTCTGAATGAAAACACGTAATGCCAGGTTTTACTCTTTTCGCTGCATTCTTGTTCATATTTAAATGTGGTGACAGAAGTCGAAAATGAGACAATGTAATCTTTGTCTGAAGAAAGACAGCTGGGAAAAGTGAGGCAAAGTGGAAGCAACTATCCCAATTGAGATTCGGAAGTAAATAAGTGAAGGTCATGCAATTTATTGCTAGTTACATTTAGTTTTGTTCAGCAATATACTGAAGACTTGTTTGTTTTTGTCCAATATTCTGGTATAATAAATTACACAAGAGATATTATATATTATAAAAAGCAGGGTACAGCATGACAAGTGTTAGGAATTTAATTCGGCACTGTTTGCTCTGCTCACGATTAAAAAAATATTGACCTCAACATTCTGATTAAAAAAGTGCGCGGCTGCATTTAATCTTTATTAAACTAAGTTATGGAAAACATTCATGTCTCTGGGAGCTCAATATGGTGAAAATAAGCGGCAATTATTAAAATTTCGTGCTTAGAAATCAGTAAAAATTGAAACTATGGGTGGATTATGTGAAAAGTTCTTAATATTCACTATCATTCGGAAAATAGAAACCCAAAACTTTCGTAATGTTGATTATTGTTTTCGAAAACCAACTAAGACGATAGTTTTACCATTTGGCACAATATAATCATATTCTGTCAACTATAAATAATAATGAAAATTTCAAGGAAGAAATGTTTATATTTACCAGTTCTATGCGTGCTGTTGTATTAGTTTCAGGATATCACTAACTTTCATTTTAATTAAAAGAACGTAATCCGACAATGTTATTATAAGCAATTAACACTGTTGAACCGATTGCTGGACATAACGTTTATATAGTCTATTCTCATCTTTGCATTGCGACGATATCTGTTAAAAAAACGTATCCACGTCTCCCGAATTAAATGTTTTCTCAGAAGAAATATGCAATACTTTAAGCTATCGTTACAACTTCGCATGAAATAACTCCAAAACGCATTCTAATTGGCCCAACTATGGATGTTGAATAAATGATTTAAAGCTATATTTAGCTGGTCATTACCTCATTGCCAATGCCTTCCTAACGGTGAAATACGTACTGTAGATACGCTGCTGATGCTGGAAAAACGAACCAATCTGCAATTCTGAGAGTGCGTTGGCATTTATTTTGAGTCGTGCAGCTGCGGCTTGGCGTTATAATGAGGTATGCGCCGTCACCTCATCGCATGACACGTGGTCAACTCATAATAATTAATAATTTTAAATAATTATTAATAATTTAAGCATCACAGTTTTTGTTTTGTCGACTATTCACCGAGTGACATCAGCTTTGATTTATGATCTAAGAACCGAAACGCGACTACCGAGATGTAAAAAATCATTGGCAAACATCATGCGACCTGTATTTGTCAAATAATCGAAGGTGAATCTGTTAGTTATGTTGCATGCGCGGGCGCTGACATCGAGTTCTGTTTCTCAGAAGGCAAACAGCTCGTGCTCGGAGGCGAG
The DNA here is from genome assembly GCA_964035755.1 of Teleogryllus oceanicus. Classification (NCBI taxonomy): domain Eukaryota; kingdom Metazoa; phylum Arthropoda; class Insecta; order Orthoptera; family Gryllidae; genus Teleogryllus; species Teleogryllus oceanicus. Next base: position 1,569,989 of record CAXIVR010000008.1, read on the forward strand.
CAGGCGCGCCGCGCGGCATTATGTCAGGAGCATCGTGACGACTAAACAGCGCGAGCACGTCAGCCGCGTACCACCGCCAAGAAACTTGGCTTTGTCCTACGGCTTTTGCATGACTTCATTATCTTCCTCCCGGAAAGAAGATAACGCCTGCGCGCAGGCTGAAAACGCTGACGTGATGAAATGGCTTCGCGCATAATATTTAACAGTGCATCTATCGACTAACCGCGATATATGACCCCTCATTACTACTATACTATTAATCTTTTCTTTTCTTGCTAGATTCTCCCTTATATAAACGTCTTTTCAGGTGACAATAATCGGCGAATTCTTTTCTTTGTTGCGGGTGCAGACAATGTTATTAAATCAATCATTCAATATTTGTGTGTTAACAAGAATGTGAAATAAATTAACAATCTCTATAAGTAACAATTCTTAACATGAACAGGCAGCGCACAACGAATCAGAGTATATTTGTCTGATGGCACCTAACACAGATAGTAATGAATGAACGTACTTATAATATCTCTTAAGTAAACGAGATTACAAATATTGTTTTGATAACTTTTAAAAAATGTTATTTCCAATTGAGATTCAGGCTGTGTATTGTAATTAGCCAATGAATAATTTCGACATATAGCGAAAGTAATAATTAACAGCTAAATTTAACTTGTGCTGTACGGTAACTACTGCAACTGATAAATGTACCGGGTATCAATCGACAATACTTACACCACTCGAGGAATGAAGTACAACCACAATCTCGTAATTCTCTGGACGCAGTGCTACAGTCTAACAAGCTTGTTATACACGTTTGTTTAACCGCTGCCTGACTATAAATGGACTACGTTCTGATGGTTGATTCTCTTACGATGACGGGAAGTACAGAAGGCACCCGCTGCAATTTTATTTGATTTGCAACGTAATTTTTTCGTGCTTCCATAAGGTAAGATGGCAACAATTTTCATTACGCTAAATAGTGTTATCTGTGAAAAAAGAGGTTAATTTCGACACTGTTGAGTTCAGACAACATTAATAACCTCAGCTTCAAAATAACAAATAAAATAAATGATCAAAAAATTGATTGTAACCTTCCACCGTCGTATGACATTGCCCAAACGAAACATTTATTTCGTAGCTCATAAAAAAATCGAGGAGTTCACGAAGTGGAAGTTTGAATTAATCGTAACAAACAAATACGAGTTAAGAAATATTACGCATAATATTGTTCCTTAATATGAATATTAATAATAAGTGTATGAAAATCACAGAATATAATAAGTTTTCAATTGTTGATGTTTAACTATTCATAAATATAAACACTATTGCTATATCGTATTATGGCTGACTCGATGCATGACTTCGTAAACTAAAGCTTTCCTTCACACTCGCTGTCAATGAAGCGATCGCAATTGTTCTGAAATGAAAGTGAATAGTGGCGGCTTCTTGTCGAGTAAGAAAGAAACTGAGTATGTTCTCCATTTCGACAGCGATCTTTAGATACGGTCTGTGTCGTAACATTATATTTTTACATTTTATCGTGCGGCGTAAACAAATCGACGCAAATTACGCATGCGCAGCGACGAAATGCATTGAGACACAGCAATAATCGTGATTAGAAATGCGATAGTAGAAATTGTAATGCAGTACAGGAAAGCACGAAATGAAATTTAAAGAAATCATGTATTTCTGCTTTGAAATGAATTTGTTATATTTTGAATATCTAGATTTGATTCCACTCGGCCTGCGTGAATTTGTATGAAGAAATTTGAAATGATGAGAAAGAAAAAAATCTTTGTTGGTATTTGATAATGATCGTCGTGTGAAACTTCAAGAACATTCTATTGTTGGCAGTGTTGAGTGTAACGACTGTATTGATGATAAACCCAGACAATCTCACCACATATTATGAATAGAAAATAGTGCGACAATTTGCTGTTAATGAAATGATAACTCACTATTGCTTTGGTAAACGAAATGAAAGAAATAGGAGAATGGTAAGAAGACGATACACGGTCTGAGAAAAGAAGGCAATAGAGTTCGTGATAGTTCATGGTATTTCGCGCGGCTAGCGATGAGAATTTTGAAACTCTACCCATGCATGCGCAATATCGAAAAATTACGTATTGAAGTCTTTGTCGCGTTGCTTGCGCTAAGTATATGCGGTGACCTAAACTCTAACAAGTATCGGTTTTTAGGCAACCATCATTTCTCGTTCTAACAAATGGTCGTTGTTAAAGCAGTAATTCGGTGGCGATAAAATGCTGCAGCAAATATTATTACTATCTCCTTTCTGTGAACCCAAACCTGCCAGCAACATGAGGATGCAGCAACGATTGTTCTTCTGCGAATCAACGGCTTTATCGTATAACCCCATTAACTGAGTTGATAACTTACTAAACATTCGGAACTTTTAAATGAATTGCTTCTGCCCAACATCCAGACCGTATCGACTTCTCTCTGGCGATTGAAAAAATACCACTCTGCAATCGGCAGCTCGGAAAAACGTGCATATTTTAAAGGTTGATAAAGCCTATTTAATAATGCTGTCTGGTCATCATGCATCATCTGGAACTTCTTTGAGCTTTCTTTGAAATCCATATCTCTTCTCTCCTCTCTTCTCTCCCGGCACCAGCACTACTTTGTGAGAAGAATGAGTCGTGTATTCCTTTGTTGTATCGAAAGCTATTTTCTTACATGAAAACTTGCTAACGTAAAGCTTTGAAATATGCGAAATACCCTCAAATCTCTCTTCATACATGAAAGAAAAGATTTATAATTCATCGTCACGGGTGTAATTTGCAATGTATTAAATTCTGAAGTGATATTGCATGTTTGAAAAATAATTTTTATTAAAAAGCGAAACATTATTAAACTATAGTATTTCGTATTTTCGTTGTGTAAAATATCTGTAAACGAAAAAAATAATATTTGTAAAATTTGAAGTGTATTTCAAGAGGATCAGTAATTTTACTAGGTCCTCGATTTCGCCCGACTGGTGGTGATGAAACTGCATTTCTGTTTTGGCTGTTTATCTCCATTTAAATGCGCGTAATGCGCGTATACGAGCTGAGAAGTGAAAATTGCAACACAAAAAGCTGTAAACAAAACTCTTCTACAAAAGGAAGTAATTCTGGGCCAGGCACGACTAGAGCCTTTACTATTATGAGAACACACAGAATCTTTTCTTCACCTGAAATTCATTGTGTACAGTAAACTTTTGCCCCGAAGAGTGATGAAGCTCGACCTGTGACGACTAGTGTATTGTTTAAAAAATCAAAATACGCTAATGCGTATAAAGCATGGTTTTGCATGCTGGTTGTTGGCTGAAATGAAAGGAGATTTTACAAATTTTCTTAAATCGAAGAAAAAGAAGCACGTGCAATGGAAATAGTTGTTAATGTGGTGCTTGGTTAATGGTTGAACGGAATTTCGTACAGAGCATGAATCTCTATGCTAGGAGACAAGAACAGAAGCCGACGACACAGGTATTATTGCCGCGCGGCTCTATCACGTGCTCTCAACATAGCAGACAGAGCAGAAGAAAGGAAAGTTGAAAACTCGTAACGAGATTTGATCTATCATTGTTTTAATTGTTTTATCAATCTTTGTAATATTGTTTGCTCATGACATTTGTTTCTATTTTTAGGTGAACAATATACCAATGCCAGCGATTGTGTTCCCAGAATACGACGCCGCGTGTCCGCGTTACAAAGTCATTCTATTTTATTAGAAATGCGATATTGATTAGTTTAAGGGCGACAATGACTGATAAACTGTTGCAGTGAATGTAGTACGTATGCAAGCTACCTGAAACTCCATTATGCAAGCAAAATTTGGAGAGTGTTCCTTCTACATCTACTGTACTCTGATTTAAGCAAATTGCGCTTCAAAAATGCGAGCTGAAGGAGGACATTGTTTTCAATCGAGAGTACTCAATACTAAAACAACAGCTTTTGATCAGATGACGATGTTCGTCTTCAGCTCGTGATCTTGAAGTAAGCTATGTTTGAATAAGGAAATACTTTGGTACGTTCAAATACGTAATGTCTAGAAAAGAAATGTATGCGTACGTAACGTGAAGAAAGGAAGCGATGAAAATCGTGAGCTATTCGAGAAAATTGCAATTTTCGCTGCTGAAAAGATCGCAGTATAACAGTGGATTTTGCTTCATGACCTACGCTCTTACGTAGTAAAACAATTATATTAATGTGCTGCGGAAAAGCGAGCAGAGAAAAAGAATCGTGTTGAACGTGTTGCATCGAAAAGTGGTAATTTTGTTCTATATTCGGCACTTGCGTCACAGCATGCTGTAAATTTACAAGTACTGCTCCGAGCAAGGAAAACGACGAAAAACAGGTGATGCTGTGTGATGACCATTTTGTGTGTGTATCTTATGTAATAACTATGTAATAACAATAATATGTACAATATTAATAATGTGTGTGTGTGTGATAATGTAATGTAGCTATGTATTGTAATATTCATGATTCCCAGAAATAGGCACAAGTCAAAATAAATAGAAAATGCATAACATTAACATGACTGTAAAAGCTGAATGGCTGATGTCGCGTGGCGATGAATTTTAGTAAACAGAAAAGCACGACAAATTACAATTGAAGATGAGCAACCAGCATTCATGTAACTTGAGTCGTTGCAAGGTAACGAAGGAAATCGCATCACGTTCAGATATGAACATTTTGTATAGTATAATTCCAGCTTTAATTTATGACTAACCATTGTTATTAACTTGGAATTCGATAAATCCAAGGTGTTTATTGGCGAAAAGTGAAGAACGCGTGTTTTAATACAAACAAGGCACAAGAACCAACAGAAATAAATCTCATTTAAAAATTATGGTAACGATGCAACGTTGAGAAACTCGAGAATACGCCAGAAACGAAATGTAATTAGAAATAAATGATAGCAATATTTTGTAGGAGAAAAGCAACGGCGATAAATGTGATGTTAAGAAAAGAGCTGACGATCGGATTTCTGGCACAATGACGATGGTATCAGCAGATTAAATCGTTAACGCTCCGCAAAAAATTTTTATTTTAATGAAAATTGCGTTCAGTGTGAAATCAAGTGAAATATATCGTGTTTAGTGACATCGGTGTGGAAGATCTGTTGCTATATTTCACGAAAACACAATGTTCATGGGTGCCCACTAATAAATATATCGTCGCATTCGCTGCTTCAACAATATTGTATTAATTTAATCGAGATATTCTTTCATTTAAAAGCAAATTTGTTAACTAAGCGTGTGTGAAAATGAACGGACATATGAAATGGTAATGGATACGTGTATACTACGGAGAGTGACATGGAAGACAATGGCGTGCCCAACCGAAGAAGAAAGTGCACAATAACTTTTGCGTGATTTAATAGTTCGAATAAATGAGAAGAAAAAACGAACTTGGAATTTTTAATGTACCAAGACCAAATTTGCGGAAAATAATAATGAGCTATATTCGAGCAGAGCGAGATGCGCATTCAGTATGTGTGTTTGTTTTGTTTTTGTCGTTATTAATGAAATAACAGTGTGATGTGAGCGTCTGTATTTCAGGTATTGTTTGTTGTTATTGTATTGCATTGTGTTTCCGGCGGGTAATGAAGTGAAAACCAGAAAGACAAATAATGCCGGACATGTTAATTCGACGAATAAGCTATGATATGATTTCGTGATTTTATGTTAAGTGACTTCCGCTTGGCCTCCAGTATCTCGTTGGAGCTCCTGTACAGGCAACCACAGCTCACGCTCAATAATTTTTATGGCATTGAAGGTAACTAACGAGCACAGTTACAGATAAAGGAAGGCAAAGCAGGAGCATAAATTTATTATGGGTATTATATAAAGTGAAGAGAATTCAGGCCTTTTATTTCATATTGTCTGCAGTGCTTTTTATATTGCGGATATTGAGCTGAACGTTCCATTACAGTAACAATAGCGTAATAACTGTCCATGTGTGTCGGTAACATCTGTTTGTGCTGTCTCCGTCAAGTCGATAACAACAAACGCTGGCGCGTAAACTGTTCACAGTATCGCTAGCGATGGCTTTTTGCACAATTCATACCGCCGATGGTCGGGCTCGAGGACATACCACGAAGTTCTGTGTGAGAAACCGCAACGTCTCCAGCGTTTGTGATAATGACTCACGAAAATGAAATAATGGCTCAGTGCGTATCAGCTGATGTCACTGCGGTGCATCTGACTGGAGTGATCACAGGTTTCGAGTCGAGACGATAACATGTTTTTCGACGCCTTTCAGCTGGGAAAGCCAGTCTGAGAAGAATTGGCGGCCGGCTGCTCTGTCGATTTCGTGGTTTGTTCAATGAACACCGGGAGAATGAACACCTGGCAAAAAATTTACGCGGTGTTTGTCTGTCGCTACGCACGGTAACATTCACCGCTGCTACCACGCTGCCGAAGTCGGTGCTTGCTTCACTAAAGCCATGAATATGCCGACTGGTAATGTTTGCAACATGTCGCTAAAGTAAATGCAGTATGCATGAAGTGATAAAAAACTGCATGTTCGAATATTCAAGATGTAGTAATTTTCTGCGAAGAAAAAAATGAAAAATATTACTTGTTATTATGATAGTTGAATTGTATGAAATTATGTCAGATGTTCGGCACTCAATTAAAGTAGCAGGTATGCCGGTAATCTTAGCTGTTGACTATTTGACCGAATATTGATTGCGAGATAAATGTTATATTCAAGCAATTTACACTGGAAAGCAAATTTTAAAAAGTGGCGTATATCTTGATTCCTAACACTTGTTCTAAAAAAATAAGTGAAACGTGCTATTAAAACTATCACTTTTTAGCTATCTATCTTGAATATATTCCTTCAAACATTTATATTTCACTCGAACAATTATTGTTACATAAGTACTAATGAACTTGAGTGAAGCAAGAAAATATAGTGAATGGAGTGCATAACACACACTATATATGTCTGTTGAGAATATAATACGCTGAATCCTGCACTTTTGACGTGTTTAACGTAGCTTGCTGTGTTTTACAGTCTGCCGTAATCAGCAATACTGTCGGTTCTGAACTCCATCACAGAATTTGAAGGAGAAGAACGTCTTCTATGTTGGTCACTGACAGAACCTAATTTCGAAGCTAAATGAAATATTGCTTGAGAAGGAATGGTACGAGGATATTTTGACTTGCGCTGTTTGCAGCTTGCTGATGCAGGGCAGCAATATAACGCTAGTTTTAACGATTTCGAGAAGGAAGTGGCTTCTTGTTTGAATGCTATCACACGCATTTTTAGTAGTCTTGAAATGTATGTCTTATTCTTATTTGTGAATTTATGAACACCTTGTTTCGTTATAAATGCCTGATTCAACTGTGACCAACTTTACGTCTGAATACTGCAGATGCACGGCTTTAATTCTGTGATATATGAAGAATGAGGCTGAAGTGTACTGTGTCGTTGGTGATTCAGCGCCGCTATGTTGTATTCGCGCATATGTCAATGACCTGTCTAGTCCTGTGAGCAATAGTTCATTACTTTTCATTGGAAATATAGTATTCACGAAGACCCCAACAATGATAACCAATACTGTCTCTGAAGGCCTTAATGTTACCTTAACAGGATGTCAAGCAGAAGTTTCACAGTGAAATGGGAACGTTGTGCGCGCGCTACACACGCACACTACACACACTCTTTACTACCTGCACACACACACTCCTCGCACACACTCGCGCTCGCCTGCACGCTCCTTTTGCCTCGCGCTCTTGCACACTCACTCACTGCTGCCTGCGCGCTCGCACGCTCGCACACCTGTGCACCTTTCACGCTGCTGCTCGCACCTGCTCTTTGCACTCACGCTCGCGCTCACCTTTCGCTGCCTCGCGCTCAGCCCTTTGCACTCTGCACACGCTCGCACGCCCAACTCGCGCACATGCAACTCCTTGCCTTACCTTTCTTTTATCTGCTTTTGCCTGCACGCTCTCTCTCTGCACACGCTCTCCTGCTCTCTCACACACGCTCTCTCTCTCACGCACACGTGAAAATTTCGCTCGCGTCGTTAATGCCAGGCAGGCTACGAATGCTATCTTCAGCTTGCTAGATAATAACACGACTATCACTTTCTTTCTCGATCGTGCAACTAAGTCGCGATCTGTAACGCTGTTGACTACGGTCGCGATCATGCTGACAGGACCTGGCATTTTGAAATGTAATCCCTTCCATCTTGAGAACAATACCCTCAGCTTCACCGCATTAAAACAAAGGAAAGTATAAGCACTGAAGACAAGTTTGTAACATATTATAAACAAACGAAGCAATGTGTGTGTAATGCTGAAAATGTATTGAAGAAAATATGTGTGACTATCTTTGTTGCTATATGTATATCATATTTAAATGACTGTTGTGGCTTGACCAACCAGAGACGCTGCTCTGAATGTTTATAATACATGAAACGTTAATCTTATTATGAACAGAATGAACCTAAGCAGATTTATATTAATGACTATTCAATGAGTAAGATTTTTGCTGATACCGAACATCAGTGCTAATTCCAACTGCATTTGCAATATATTTGAAATGCGTTGTGTGCGTGGTCCCATTACGTACAGTATTGTATTACGGGAGCTCGATGACCTGAAAACATCGCCAAAAAATAGTCTTGAAATACTGTTAATTTTGTTTAGTAAAGCGCAAGAAAAAGACATGTGATGGCTTTGAGCTGGCTGAAGCATTGAACGTTACTGACCTGTCGAGGCTTCTTCGCAAAGGAAGAATGCGACTTGCAAGAATTTTTGTTTAGTTACCGAGTAATGCGTGAATATCGAGCAATGTTTATTAGGCTTGACTCACAGAGAACGATAGATACGTAAATAACACGGCGGCTGATATTACAATTTCTGAGCGAAGAAATAATAATGAATTGTATGGAGAACATTGTTGAGAGCACTATTGCATATTGACTGAGGCTAGTGCTGATAAATGTTAAGGTCGCAGGTATCAGCGAAAAGCTGCGTAATGGCGGGAATAGTAAGTAAAATAAAATGATCATTATCGAGACATGCACAAAAAGAAAGACATAAAAAACAGATTATTTCTTTGTCATAACATAAAATTAATTTCTATAATGAACATGGCACCTCAGTGCTAAAATGAAAGAAAAATGACATTTCGATGGGCGCCAGAAAATTACTGTATTGATATTGTTTAATAATATTGCGATTGTTAATGTCAATTTGAGACTCGTCTTACGAACAAATATCTTTGACTTTTAATGTGCGATTAGAAAGAAGAAGTGATAGTATTAATGTTGTATGCCCTTCACCATATTATGGTGTTGTTTTACTGTGACAGTAAATTGTGTTATATAAGTGTAAATTGTTTATACTTGTAAGGGCAATGTCAAAATGCAGTTGAAATGAACGCGTAACGTGATGAACGGCCAAATGATGCCCGATAATTGTAACGATGCGCCTTGCTGGAAACAATACTACAACGTAATGCACGGTGTGATCAACATAAGAAAACACTGAGAAGATAATACAAATGATTCTGACATTTTGAGCTTTCTCGTACTATTGAATTTTTGTTATATATTTAGTGTATACTATTTTCGAAAATGTACTATTTTCGCAACGGCATAATACGGCCTAAATACATTTTCAAAATTTCATTTTAAATATCATAATAGTGGAATTGTTTATGATTTTAGAAAAATTAAATGTAATTATTGAGGAAAATAATCATGTGTCAAATAAAGTGTTGTTTAGTGTTCTAAAAATACTAATACTGACTGGTATTTTCAAAGGCCAGTTTCAAGATCTTTGCTGAAAGTATTTATTCTTATGCAAAATAGTCAGTATGAATGAACAGCAGACAATATAAATAACAGAGCATTAACTGCATAACTACGGTATCTATCTCAAAAATGAAATGAAAATAAATTGAGTATTTAATGAGCGCATGATAGAACCCGAATTGCCATATTCAAGAAGTAAGTAGAATAAGTAAATCATGTAGTGCAATTTGGACAGCGCTTTGGACACGATTACTCACACCGAATTAACGTACACACAGAGATGAGTGGAAATGCTGCTATGTTCTTTTTGTTTCTGTTCTGCTGTTCACTGTATCGCACGCCGCCACTGCCGCCGCCTCCTCTCTCTTTGTATGAAGACCTGTTTTAACGACTGGCACCGCGAAAATCGTGACTATTTTACAGGGTTGTCTTCTTGCTGGCTCGTTTGTCCGACTATTGCTGCTGTTATAGGTAGAAGGCCAATTAAATATTGTATTTCCTGTAGTGAGCAGGTGAAAGGGGTTATGGCTTCTTGTTGATACAAATGTATATTTAGTACATTATTAAAATATTGCATTCATTACTTCATTGTTATGCTGACCAGTTGCATGATATCTAACGAAAACGAGAAGAAAGCAAACTATGACAATTTTACTTATTGAATGTAGCACGAAACATATGCTGCTAAACAGACTGCATTCGCTTCATTCGCAAAGTGATCGTTCGTAACGGCTTTAACTGACGAACTAATTCCCGACGGCTTGAAAGGTACAGATGAGGCGTGAAGTGAGTACAGGTGAACTGAAGTGTCGTTACGCGTACAAGTAGCATGTGTATTTCGACTGGCACAAACCGCCGTCTGCAACTTCGTTGAACGGAGAACCAGCTGAACATACCTGAAGTAACAAATGAATGAAGTTAGTAATATCTGAAGAAGCTTCAAACTGCTATTGGCTTCAAATGTGAAATGAAGGATTACTGTGTGGTAATTTTCAGAAACAAGAATGTATCAATCAATTTATGATATCTTAGAAATTGGCGTATTACGACATGAATTAAATTATCGAATTTATTATGGCACGTCGTAACATTACCTGTTATTTGCTGACGAACGGCATTCATGACAATAGTAGATGTGTTTGAACATCAATGCTTTAGCATGTAAGATGTGTCTGTCTTTAATGTTGGCGAACATTTCTTTATCCGTGTGAAGATTAAATAACTATTTTCCGTTTTATAGCCAACGTAATAATATTGATTATGAAATATGAAGAAATGTCTCAATTTCGTAATGTAAGTGCTAAGATACTATCTAACTGTCCTAATTTTGTCTATTTTCTTTCATCTTTAGTGAGCCGCATATAATGCATCAATGGTGTCATACTGAAATATTGTCTCGATGATACGAATACTGACAAAACACCATATCCCATTTGGTATTAACCATCGAAAGCTTCGAATTGTAATCTTAATCCTCAATACAAAAATGAATTGTGATATTCATACGGTTACTATATGCTGAAACCAACACCGTAACAGCCTTTAGTTTCCTTTGACTACATTACCGAACTGTCTGTTATGCTGCTTTCTCTTATACGGAGTATGAGATGATGAACAGTGTTGAAAATAGCAAAGTTGATTTTCGTCACCTAACTATGAAAGTACGAGTGAAGATGAAGGCCTGGCACGAGTAAATATTTGCTCATAGTTCTGTGACTCATGAAGATAATGTTTTGGAAGAATGTTAGTATTTTGTGCAATATTGCGACAGATATGAGACTAAGCTAACAAAAACATGATTTTCGCAAATATGTGACAGCCCTATTTCAAACTTTGGCGAGATGTGATAATGTACTCTACTAGATGACACAAATTTTCTCATATAAAAAATCTTTATTTTCTCTCATCATTAACTATTTATATTATCGGCGAATGTTTACGATGACAATTGATGGTGTGCTTTAAATCTGTGATATAAAAAGTTCCTGGAAAAGTGAAGTATTTTGTGAAAATAAACTGAAAATTCCGTATTTTCTGAAACGCAAACGATATTTTCTGAAGAGCAGTTCTTTTCGTTGAAGACTTTTCATTGCAGACAGTGCCAATTAGTGTTTGGCTATGATATGAAGCACAATTTTTGTTGCATTCTTCTTGTTTTTAAAAATGCGCGAAACGCCGGTACACGAGTATGTCTCATGTCATTTCGGCGGTTATTATACATTGTGCATTTGTGTAAATATTAACTAAAATGGCTGCTGGCATCGGGTTTATCTGGAAGCTTCGAATAGTTTTCATAATGAAAAGAAGATCTGCTTCCAAATTCACATTCTCAATCAAAGAAGCACAAGCAAGTTTTCATACAAAACTTCAACCCGAAAGTACTATTTATGACACCGAAGTTTTAGTCAACCTGTACTAATATTTTAAAAGTAATATCGAGTTCTACTAAACAAAGAGATTGAAGAACGGAAAAGCTGTACTATGTGTTAGAACAGATGGCAGGAAGAAGTATGTGGCATAATGAATAGGTATCCCCGAAACAAAAGTAAGGAATAATAGTGTCTATAGCATGGTTTGGCCACTCGCCTCCCCTTTGCCATGTCTGATCGACCGTTTCGGCGATTGTACTGTTGAATGAGTGCCTTTATTGAAATGTTTTCTGAATGGCGACCAGTATTTGTTATTGATAATTCATGTTATCATCAAAATGATTAACAGTTATTCAGAGATTTGTTGAGCTGAAGTTTATTTCGTAACGCAAATGTGTGAATGTAACTCCCATAAACGAGTTGATCTAGTCGGAAATGTTTGTTTGAAGGTTTTATCTGCTGTGTGAGCATGCATGTCTAAGAGCTTTTAAAGCGCAATTTGCTCATGTTACTTTCCTGCCTTTTTCTCGGTTTGTTTCTCTTCTTTCCTGCGATATGAAATGTGGGTGAGTTGACTCGACAATAATGCTTTCTATTGCAACGCTGCTGCGTCTGGTATGAAATTTCCATTGTGTATGAGTCATTACATAGAACACTGTCTCTGTTTGTTTCCTGCAGTCGTCGTACTTTCTGCATCCTAAGCCAAGTGTTTTTGTGAGTAACTTGTATTTGCTAGTCTTCATTTCTGTGCACGATAAGTGAAATAAATTCAAGTATCATTTGCACTCATTGTCGCGGCTGAAGAGCTGGCTCAAACCAAAATTGTGCTTATTTGTCCTTGAAAATTGAGTTTATTACATGGGAGTTTTTGTTTCTTTCTTCCTTTCAGAGCCGAAAATATTGTATTTATTTTGAAGGTAGATTTTACTACATCAATTTCCTTCAAAATTCAAAATAGTAATTATGAGGATCTGAGGCGAATGTGCACACAGTCTTTCCCCATGGCGTCATGCAGTTTTTAACGTTTTAAATAAAATAAATGGAGAAATAAATGTGAAATAACTTAATTTATCTGTGATGTTTCCCCATTGTCTTATTTATTAGTACAAGAAGTTATATGTCAGTTAAATTTTCGCAAACATCCTTGTTCAAGTAAGTCGTAATTTCATAGATATTATTGATATTGTAACGCGGAAATGCAGTATTATAACTTGAGTGTTATTTTCTCTGAAAAATGTTTTTCTTGAATTCTGTTGAAGCACTTTATGTGCGGCCTGATATAACAATTGTCTCAGTGTGATTCATCATGTATCGACATTACATGCTTGGGCTTTCTATTCAACCTTCCCATCCTCTCATGTTGCTGCAAACGTTGCTCACTACGACACAATGTTTGTTCCAGTCTTGACTTTACATTTGTGTTATTATTACACAAATTGTCATACATTAATGAAAGATATCGCGCTCTTTTCCGCATGTTTTCAGTCAGATATATGTTTGAGACCGTCTTCCTCCTTTCTTATAACTATACCGCCGCCCATTTCAAATATTATTTCAATATTAAATATGCATTGAAGAGAAAGGATCGCCTGTTTGTATTATTAACATTTGATGAATTAAAAACAGAAAAAAAACATGTATTCATGCATATTGACGCTGAATGTTGCCATGTAGTGGACGTGTGAATACTATCGAAATATGAATGCTGGTTATCGCATTTTAATCATAATGAGTGAATGGTGAATCAATGAACTGCCAACGACACCCTGCATATTTGATGGTCTTTCTCTGAAATGTAGACAGAAGGTATCGCTAGTCTATCTTTGTGAGCTGTAATGCGGCGTGGTGAATCCTTTGTATTAAATTCCCCGAAATGGCGCTGCTAGTAATTGGTATATTTATGAAATAGAACATCGGTGCACTTGTGCGAAGTCGGTCGCAGTATTTGTATTGTCGTGAATACAGGCTGTTTATCGTCTGTGGTATCACTCGACTTTCATAATTATTATATATGGCATGACACTTTCCCAGCAAATTCACGTGAAGTGCTGTAATTGATGAGATCAACCACCTTACAATGTGTTCCACTATATTTGAAAATGCTTTCATATCACCCATTGTCTGTCTTCTACTCATTTCTTCAAGTTCGTTCTTCCTAATAAGTGTTGGAAAATTACATATGTTAACTCGTAGCAGTTCCCCTTTTCTATATATCACTACACTATAAATATGTAGGCTAACGACCAGGCTAACATTGCACCTGAAGTGGCTGACACTTTAATTGGAAAAAATAAGCAGCATGGTGTGTATTACAAATGTTTGTTAACTAATCATTTCAGACGGTGCTTTACCTTAGAAAGCACTTATATATAGTAATAGATTTGTTACGACCAGTGGTGCAATTTAGTATGCAGCAAACTATGTATAATTGCTATGTGGCAAATCCTCGCAATCGCATTTTGTTAATTGTATTATGAGCCGATTCGTGATGTGACAGTAACCGAGCTAAAGGACTTTGACTGCGACATGTTTCAAGTGGTGTGCTCTACTCGTGACCGAAAAATTCTCCGAAGCGTTAACACATCGAAAAACCAATAACTGTATTAACCAACAGCATAATAATAATATGTAATAATAATAATAATAATAACAATATGTAATATCAGTACTAACTGTAACAATACTAATAATAAAATACTATTCATTCGAAATATTTAATGATATTATGATGCCAGAAAATTAACTTAAATTCGAGATGAAAAACCTCAGGCTTTTTGAACTCTACATCGGTGCAACTGCAATTTAACAAAGCAAGCCAAACATGCTAGACCTTTCTTTAATTTCAACTGGCTGTCAACATGTGAAATCAATAATTATTTTTACACCAGGTAGTGATATTGTTGTGTGTTCCTTCACGCACAGCAGAACATGTTAACGAAAAACTCGGTGTACACAAATCTTATGTATTAATATCTTTAATATCGTAATTTGTTGTAAATGCATGCCCAAGTACTTTTGATAATGTAATTTCAGAGTGGTGCATGTGATTATCACATTAAATTAACTACTGGTGTACATCAGGAAATTTAGGTAGTGTCTTTTGTTTCCATGGTATTCTTTTGTGGTAACTATTTTGAAAAGCTGTACACATGCAGAATGAAGAGTGTAATATTTTTGAACAACGAGAGTTTGCAGACCAGCTTATGGTGCTGATAAGTATTTGCAGTATTCTTTTGAATAATAAATGTCTGAAATTGAGCATTCCCCAAATGTAATCCATATTTCAAGTGATACACATTGCATAACCATTGTCTAAGGATGTTGAGCTTGACAGTGTATAGAAGTTTATATATTTGGTGAAGCTATTAGCGAAATGTGAGCATTCCATTACAAAAAAAAAAAAAAAAAAAAACCACTAAAGTTATTAAAATTCTACATACTTCAATTAATTTTATCAAACATTAAAAATTTATGAAAATTGCTTTGATTACTTACATTTGACAAACCTACAACAAGGTGTTTATGACCTACCACAGTAATTAGCCACTTTTCACACCTACACAAATACCCTTCAAAAACATTTCACTAGCACATACAATTTTTTTCCTCTACCTCACCTACTTCAAATAAAACACTCCTGAAACACAGGACAAACAACAAACTTCTCATGCACACAAATTCCCCTAACACACTAATACATTTCACCAGGTGAATTGCCACCAGTACAGATATTACCACATTACAAATTTCTACAACCCACAGAATGCTGCACAAAATCTATTTCCAGATTTCAACACAAATGCACATTCTGGGATCATCATTAACATCATCAAAACCTACACTATGCATTGAATTCTTTCAAAACTCACTAAACCCCTGCCGATCTAACCAAGTCAAAACTCTTTCATTTTCAAAATCATTCATATTTCAAGGTACACTACATGAAGCCACTTTCAAAATTTTCTCAAAAATGGTTCAACACTTACATTTATTGTAAACATTAACACTTATAAGGTGGCATACATCCATTTTCCACTGTTCACATCATTTTCAATAATTGAAAAATTTTACATTTTTCAGCACCTTCCTAAAACTACAAAATTGAAAATGGACATTTTTACTTCTTTCATTTATGTCATTTACATTTTTTAACTTTGGGTTTTTACACAATATTGCAGATAATGTGGAATTTTAAAAAATTAAATTAAAATATTCTCAAACAGGACTCAACTTTTTTATTTACATAGTAGGATACAGCTACATCGGGGATAAACCTACATGCACTCTATAAGGTAACATGCATCATATTGCTTTATTCTCTTTTTCAAAATTGAATTATTCACTTTCCCTCACATCATTAATTCATTGTTAACATTATCCTACATGCATTTTCAATAACATCTGGCAAACATCCTCAAAAACCACTATACTTTTCTGTGAAAATCACCTCACAATTCTTTTACAAACAATTTTCACAAAAAATGCTCCAATTTTTTTTCCTTTTAATCTTTTCCAACATCTAGTACTTATTGCACCACTGAAAAATTATTCTAAAAATTACAACAAGCTTTCAATTCAAGGTTACACAAAACGTTCCTACACAAACACACACTCTTGCTTTACTCCCTTTCCTGGTTACAACACCATCTAAGATAAAGTCAACTTGCTGCACCAACCAACCACCAGTCATTTCTGAGATGCTCATGTACCTTCATAAACACACCTGTCTATCTCATCAAGCCTACTCATGCTGCAGAGCACAAAATAGCCACAACAGCAAGGTTCCTTGCCACATTAATTACGCATTTAAAATATACATTTAAAAACATTCTCTCTCTCACTTACAGACAAAATTATAGATATAAAATGACTTTATGAAATAATTATATCTTTATGAAGCAAAGAAAACATTTGTATCATTCTTCTCAAAAGGGGAACCAATTTTCAGAAAACTTTATCAATTATTTATTTTCCCGGTCTGCGTTTTTAAATATTTAAATAAAAAATGCCCAAAAGGTAAACTAATTACGCTACATTTTACCCTAAAGTCCCAAGCCCTCGGGGGGCTTTTAGGGTCGGAAAGCTGATAGGAACATGCGGGGTTCGCAGACTGGCAAAAGCATTATTTGTTCACCCCAAGAAAATTTTTAATATAAAGTCTGCGGGGGTTCTCTACACAAGAACAAATTTCAGACATCGGATTTTTCCCTTGCAAAAACTCTGCAAAAAAGGGAAACCATTGTGCATCATTTTGGGCGATAACAACCTCTTATTTCAGCCGCGCTCATTCACGAGAGTCGAAGGAGCGGGGGACACATGCCCATAAAGCTGGCAGAAACAATAAACCCAAAAAAAAAATTAGCTCATAATTTTGGGCCCAATTTTAAAACAATTAAATGCTATATTCCCAAATTTTAGGCTTTTGTAGTTTTCTGAAAATTAATGTTTGACTTTAGAATAAAACCAGCAGACAAAAAAATCAAAAAAGTTAGAACAAACTTACTTATACAAAAATTAGGAAATTTAGGCTTTCCAAAAAAATTTAATTTTAAATTAAATAGGGAATTTTTACTAATGCAAAATAATAATAATAATTTGAAAATTTCCCTTAATTAAAAAGCCCTTTTCCCAACTGCAAACCCAACATAGAAACAACATTAAAATTACAGTTAAAAACCAAACTATATATCCCCAAATTATGGCTCACCAATATTAATAATATTATTAATTATTAGTATATTATAGTAATTAAATATCCCAAAATTGCAACACCATTCAATTTTTTTCTTTTAAACGAACGAAAAAGAATATACAAAAATTACTTTCAACAAACTTTTTATACCAAACATACTATTTGTCGATATCAATCGTTGAAGTAAGTGTCGTGAACTTTAGCAAAAAAATGTTCCCAAATTCAACAAAAACCTCTAAATACGTTAACCACGGCTTCAGGCTTCAAAATTTTTTAAATTTTGGCAAAACCCACACCCGTATTTTCACATTTTAAATTTATTGTTATGATATTTGTTAATATAAACCCTTGAATTAAGTGCTCAAACCTTTGTAGGAATGTTGCTAAAATACAAAAAAGCACTCATACGGACATCTTAAACCATTCAAAAATTAATTTTTTAAAACTAAAAGGGCCCCGAACACAGCTGTCTTTCAACATATTACACGTACTGTTATGTAGTAGTTGTTAATATAGCCCTTGATTTAAAATTAATTCAACTTTAGCTAGAAATTTGCTAAAATACAAAAAAACCATTTAATTACGGATATCTTCACGGCATTCAGAGCTTAATTTTTAAATCAAAGAGGGCAGAACACGGTAGTCTTTTAACATATTACACGTATTGTTATTTTTAAATTTGTTATAATAGTTCTTAAATTTAAAATTCTTGTCAATTTTGCGAGAAATGTTGCTACAACCCAAACCCTCAGGTACGGGCATCCTCAGGGGAATTCAGAGCTTCAAAATTATTTAAACTAGACGGCAGAACACATTTGTTTTTTTAACATTTATACGTATTATTTTTAGCATTTGTTAATAAAATTTAAATTAAGTGCTCGCCAACTTTAGCAAAAAATGTTGCTATAACACAAAAAAACGTTTTAAGTACGGTCATCTCACGGAAATTCAGAACTTCATAATTTTTAATCTAGACGGGGAACAAGGTTTTAAAACATATTACACTTTATTGTTATTAGATTTTGTTAATATAACTCTTGAATTTAGTGCTTGTCAACTTTAGCTGATGTGTTGCTACAATAAAAAAAAACCCCCTACGTACGGACACCTTCACGAAAACGAGCTTCATTTTTTTTAAACCAGACAGCGAAGAATATTTTTTTAACATATTACTGTATTGTTATGGATTTGTTAATATAGCCCGGAATTAAGTACTAAACCAATTTTTAGCTAGAAATGTTGTTTAATTTAAAAAACCATCAATTACGGACATCTCACGGCATTCAGGCTTCGTAATTTTTTAATCTAAAAGGGAGAAACATTTTGTTTTTTAACATATATGTATTATTATGTCCCGTTTTTTGATTTTGGGCCCTTAAATTTAAATGTCTGGAACTTGAGCAATTATTTCAACCTAATCACCCCAAGGGTATATTAAACCCCATATCAAAACCTTTCACTAAAACATATTTAGGGATTCAGCGCCTAAATTTTTTTAAATATACCCAGATAACTAAAATTCCTTTTAAAAATATTATAGGGTTTATAATGTGCTGTTGTTAGTCCTTGAATTACGTTTTTTTCAACTTTTGCAAAAAGGGTTACCAAAAAAATACCAGAAGGTCCCTTTTTGGTAGTTTGGAGGGCCCCCTTTCCCCGTCTGGGGGGGGAGTTTTCCCTACCAGGGGGAAAACCCGGGAAAAAACACATGATTGTCGATTTTCTATTTAAAACGTCGTTGTTTCTTTCGTTGGGGGTTTTCCTCTCCCCCAATAAGGGTTTTAAAAAGGTTTAGAAGATTGACTACCCATTTTTGGGGTTAAGCCCCATGGGGGGGTTATTTTAAAAAAAGTTTTAATGAATGAGAGTGAATTTTTTTTGCGGGAAAACTTCTTGAAGAACGTTTTTTTTTTGCGGAAAAAAAAAGGGAAACTTTTTTTGAATTTTGAATTTTGTGCCTGGGACCCTTAGTGAGATCGGCAGCAATTCTCAAAAAGTTTTTAAAGAGATTAGCCACGGTTGCCGAATCGTTACATTTATATCGTTATTTTTTAAAAACAACATTTTTGGGGGTTTTTTTCTAGTTGATTTGGTAGTTTTTTTTTATTATTTATTATTTGTAAACCCAAAAGATTTAAAAATTTAAAAAAAAAAAGGTTCTACTTATAAAGAAAAAGAGTTCCTTATTTTTTTAATTGAGATTATTTGGGAATTGCTTTGGGGACGTGATTCATTAATAAACTCGTAAAGATTGAATTATTTTTATTGCCTTAGGATAGAACTAGAGTTTGATAAACGTATTGATATAAATCATTTCCTTTAAAAAATTTTTGCATGTTCATCCCTGTTTGTGATGGAAAATTTTGTTTTATTTTCCGTAGATTCAGTTACACGGAAAGGATGTAGTTGCCCATCATTTTCCCTTTTTTTTACTTTCTTTAATAATCGTACTACTTGCAGACGTTCCCTTTTTGGTATGTTTTTCATTCTTTTTTCGTACTCTTTTCTTTAGAAAGATACTTTGTATTGTGTGATAGTAACTATAGAAAAGGGAATGGGATACGGGAAAAAGCGATTTTAATAAAAAGAATTGTGTATTTGTATACTCTATTTTGAGAAAAAGATATGTTTATCACGGGCTTATATGATAAGATTGTTAAAAAAAAAGGGAAAATAATCTGTGATAATAAGTACCATCATCCGGTGTTTAAGGAAAATCAAGGGCCTTTGAACTTGTCATTGAAGCTGGTGTTAGTGGACGAAAAAGGTTAAATATCAGTTCACTGTCTTTACTTTGGGTTGTGCTCTTAAATCAGTTTAACCTAAAGAAGGAATGTTTTTTGTTGGGCAACTTTTTTTGGGATTACTGCTGATTTATTTCGTTTGAGAATATTCCGTCAGGTAATGATTGACTTTGGGAGGACGACCCAAAGGAAAATGTCTTTTTTTTTATGTACATTTGTAAATTTGTTCAATAAATGGAGTTATATTGTGTTATTAAATACTTGTTAAAAATATATTGCATTATTTTGTTAATTACCCCTTCTTTTCCCGTAGATCTTTTAATTTTGTGTCACAGAATTCAAACAAAAACTTAAAGATGAAATTTTTAAAACTCTGTTTCCCTTTAATACAAAATTAAAAATTATTATAAAATTTTTTAAAAATTTAAAAATGATGATGGCCAATCATTTTCCTTAGTCTTTTTTGGGGGGATTTAGAATTGACACCCATCAATACAGTATTCTCAGCTAAAACCGAATTGTCCCGCATTTTTAAATTTTAAACGGATATCAAACAAAATAGAATAAACGATAGTATTTATAAACATTATTCCGAAAACTACTTGGTGCTCTTTCCATAAATAAAAAAGGGAAGGGGCTCGGAAAAGGGAAGGAAATATCTCGTAGTAAAGTTTTATAATTTCGATGTCGACGGGTGCTGTACTTTTTCCTTTCCCTTTTTGAGTATTTAAAACTATCTTCGCCCAAAATATCTTTTTTTTTTAAATTTTAGCGGTCGGGGCCTTGAGCGGTTGGGTTGTTGAGCAACATTTTTTCCCCCTTCCCGAGCACTAAATTTAAGGGGATATCAACATATAGGTTTCAAAAACTACGTAAATTATGTTAAAAAACAACTGTGCTCTGCCGTTTCAAATTAAAATTTGGCTCTCAAGGGCCCTGATGATGTGCATCCATGAGTGGTTGGGGGATAGTAGCAACATTTTTCGCCAAACCCCGAGTACTTATTTCAAAAACCCTATCAAAACAATTTTAATAATACATATACTATGTTAATTTAAACCGTGCCCCGCCGTCTAATTTAAAAATTATTAGGCTCTGAATGCCGTGATGATGTCCGTAATTAAAACTTTTTTTGTATTTTAGCAACATTTTTTCCCCCAAAATTCGCGAGCACTTAATTCAAGGGGCGATATAATTTTAAAAACTACATAACAATACGTATATTATGTTAAAAAAAGCTGTTTCTGCTATCTAGATTGAAAAATTTGGGAAACTCCCGAATGCCGGGGATGTCCCTTCGTCGGGTTTTTTGTGTTATAGCAACATTTTTTTAAAGTTGACGAGCATTTTAAATTTAAGGGTTTTCAACAAATACTACATAACGATACGTATAAAATTTAAAAGGGGCTGTGTTTTCCCCCCCTTTAAAAAATTTTGATGCTCTGAAAACCGGGGAGATGTCCGTATTTAAGGGGTTTTTTGTATTGTAGCAATATTTTTTTGCTAAAGGTCACAAATTAATTCAAGGGCTATATTAACAAATACTAAAAATATGTATAATATGTTAAAAAACAGCTGTGTTCTGCCGTCTAGTTTAAAAAAGATGAAGCTTGAAAGCCGGAAGTCCTTACTTGAAGGGGGGTTTTAGTTGTATTGAGAAATTTCTAGCTTGGGTTTAAAACCACTTAATTTTGGGGTTATATTATTAAATACTACATAACAATACGTACAATATGTTAAAAACAGCTGCTATCTAGTTTAAAAAATTTTGAAGCTCTGAATGCCGGGGATGTCCCTACTTGATCGGTTTTGGGTTTTATTTGATAGCAATATTTTTTGCTAAAGTTCACGATCACTTAATTCAAAGGGCTATATTAAAAATTTTCCAAAAACAGTACGTGTAATATGTTTAAAAAAAGCTTTTTCGGGCCCTATAGTTTAAAAATTATGAAACCTGAATGCCGTGAAGATGTCCACTTTGAGTGCTTTTGTTGGATTTTTTGCAACATTCCCAGCAAAAGGGTTTTTGGGGCACTTAATTCCAAAAATATATTAAAAAAAAACTAACATAACAATACGATAATATGGGAAAATACAGCTGTGTTCTTTGACTAGTTTAAAAAATTTGAAACTGAATGCCGGGGATGTCCGTACTTGATCGGTTTTGTTGTATTGTAGCAATATTTTTTTGCTAAAGTTCACGAGCACTTAATTTTGGGCTATATTAACAATTTCCCCTAAAAAATGTATAATATTTTAAAGACAGCAGTGTTCTGGTTTGAGTTTAAAAAAGAAGCCCTGAATTTCCGTGAAGATGTCCTTACTTGAGTGGTTTAGTTGTATTTTTGAAATTTTTTAGCTAAAATTGAAAACACTTAATTCAAGGGGTTATATTACTAAATACTACATAACAATACGTATTATATATTAAAAACAACTGTGTTCTGCTATCTAGTTTAAAAATTATGAAGCTCTGAAAACCAAGGGATGTCCGTATTTATCGGGTTTTTTTGTATTGTAGCAATATTTTCGTTTAAAATACACGAGCAATTTTAAATTTAACGGGTATATTAACCAAAAACTTTTAACAATACGGTTTTTAATATGTTAAAAAGACGGGTGTGTTCTGCCGTATGGGTTTAAAAAATTAAAGGCCCGAATAGTGAAGATGCCCGTACTTGAGTGCTTTTTTTGTATTTTTGCAACATTTCCCAGCAAAGGTTTATGAGCATTTTCAAGGGCTATATTAAAAATACTACATAACAATACGAGTAATATGTAAAAACAGCTGTTTTCTGCTGACCCCCTTTAAAAATTATGAAGCTCTGAATGGGGAAGATGTCCATACTTGGGCTTTTTTTGTATTTTACAACTTTTTTTAGCTAAAATTTCAAACACCTAATTCAAGGGCTTTTATCAACAAATTTCATAACGTACGTATAATATGTGAAAAAAAAGCTGTGTTCTGCCGTCGAGTTTAAAAAAATGATGCTCTAATGCCGTGAGATGTCCGTATTTGAGCGGTTTTGTTGTATTGTAGCTTTTTTCGCTAAAGTTCACGAGCACTTAATTTAAGGGGTATATTAACAAATGCTACATAACAATACGTAAAATATGTTAAAAAAAATGTGTTCTGCCGTCTAGTTTAAAAATGATGAAGCCCCTGAATGCCGTGAAAAATGTCCTATTTTAGTGGTTTTGGGTTTTATTGTAGCAACATTTTATTTAAAAGGGAAAACATAATTCCCAAAAACTTTTTATAAAAATCTAGATAACAAAGTGTAATATGTTAAAAAACTACTGTTTCTGGGCCCCTTTTAGATTAAAAAATATGAAGCTCTGAATGCCGTGAAGATGTCCGTAATTAATGGTTTTGTTGTATTTTTAGCCCTTTCTAGCTAAAGGACGACACTTAATTCAAGGGCTATATTAACAAAACCCACATAACAGTACGTTTAAAATTTTGAAAAAAACAGCTGTTTCGGGCCCTTTTAGTTTAAAAAAAAAAGGGAAACCTGAATGCCGTGAAGATGTCCTACTTCAGTGCTTTTCTTGTATTTTAGCAACATTCCCAGCAAAAAAATTTTTGGCATTTAATTCAAAGGGGTATATTAACAAATCTACATAACAATAAAAGAGTAAATTTTGTGAAAATACAGCTGTGTTCTGTTTACTAGTTTAAAATTATGAAACTCTGAATGCCTGAAGATGTAAAGTAATTTTAGAGGTTTTTTTGAATTGGAACATTTTTTAAAGTTCCGACACTTACTTCAACGATTCGTAATCGACAAATAGTAAGGAGGGGATGAATAGTATTTTGAAAAGTAATTTCTGTATACTGTTTGTTCGTTTAAAAGTACGAGTTGGAAAAATTTTTCCCAAATTTGGATATTTAATTACTATAATATACTAATAATTAATAAATTTTTAATATTGGTGAGCCTATAATTTGGGGTATATATAGTTTGGGTTTTAATTGTAATTTTAATGTTGTTTCATTAAAAAATTTAGCAGTTGAATGGTCTTTTCCCCAATTCAATGGTATTGCAAATTATTTTATTATTTTGCATTAAATAAATATTAGATTTATTAATAAAAATTTAAAATTTTTTGGTGGCCTAAAAATTTGCCTATAATTTTGGGATAAGTAAGTTTTTTTAACAATATTTGATTTTGTGTCTGCTGGCTTTATTTAAAGCTGGCAGAAAATTAATTTTGGAAAAATAAAGAGCCCCCAAAAATTTGGGGAAAATAGCATTTAATTTATTTTTAATTAGCCCAAAATTGGGGCCAATTTTTTTTTTTTCTCATAGTGTGTCTGCCCGCTTTATGGACATGTGGGGCGTCTCGTTCGATCGGGGCCGCCATCAGCCTGCGAGGAAACTTTTTCACTTACGTTTCCAAGGTATAAGAGAAGACGGGGCCCCAGAACATTTCTTCCCAAATGGCAAAGGGTTGCCCGGGGACCCTTTTTAATTTTTTTAATTTTAGACGAATAAGTCCTTTAAAAAACAAATCCAAAAATTACCAAATTGCACTGGTCTGTACCGCCTATTTCAAATAAAACGAGCGAATCAAGTTCAAAATAAAATGATACCTACTTTTACACCGCCTATTTCAAATAAAGCAACAATTGTCAACCAAGATTCTCACAGAATGGTGAAATGGAATTGTAACTTTAAAGTACAGATATATTTCTATCATGTCTTGTAATAATGGAAATTCATATATTACTTTATGTGCACTTCTATTGCAAGTTCTGTACTTTGCCAATAATCCTCAAATTAAAAGCTTATATCAAACAAGATAAACAAGGATTACGTTTTAAATACTTTCAAATCAATTTCTAATGATGTGAAATGTTGTAGAGGGCTTGGCTTCCATACTCCTGCATTCATTTGTTCTGTTTTTCATTCTCAAAAAAGTACCTATTCAAAAACATTTAAGCCATTTCATTACTTTTTAATACTCAATTCAATTCCTATTATTCCTCAGCGATTTCCAATTAAAATGTACAAAAATTATACTTACTATCTTGCCAATTCATTGGGAATAATTCTAATATCGTCCTCAAGTGTCATTAATGGCAATTAGATATTGTAGAATTTCCTAATGTTACAAGTGTACAGATATTTCATTACCATATTTAAATTGAGACTAAAACCTATCATGTTCTGTAAATAATTTAACTAAATAATAACGAATGCCTCAAAAAGCTATACCACCGAAAAACCTTTCCTATTTTTTTTTTTATTATTTTCAAACACTATTGTATTAATTTTATTTTTCATGCACTTTTTGTTACAGGTGATGGAAATTTATCACAGAAAGTCGTGCAAATGGGTCATTCAAACAGGTCCATTGATGCAGATAATCAGATATTGTCAATTCTAAATGCCTATTGCACTCCGACATCATGAACATTTATTTCAAGGTGATGCCAATACACCTTTTGCTAATTTTGCAAGCATCATGGACTTATTTTATATTTAACATTCATAACATGTATATACATTAATGGTTCATTTTTTTAGTATATCATTTTTATCAACCAAGTTAATTTAAAATTCTCGTTAGGTAATATAACTTATGTTTTCATTATGTTATATTTTCAATGTTTACTATGAACTTGTGCTCCCAGAAGGACTGACTACGAATGACTACAAGTAATAAAAAAATTCACATTCCCACTACAAAACGAATTAACTCCAAAATGCTGCTTTTTTATGACTCCTTTACAATTTTAGATTTCCAAAACTACGTCCATGGATTTTCACCATCTGTAATTTTCTTTTCAAACATTATTAATTTTTACTTTGGTTTCTAAGGAAAAAAGCTTTTATGTTCTTCATAATTTAGGGTTCCCAGTGTGCCACTTGTGGCATATAGAATGTGTGATAGTTCCATATTTTATCCTGCTATCTCTAACCTATTCTTTCTTTACTCTATGCATTAAATAAGTGTTATTTTCAATGCTAGCCCTGATATGAGCGTACCATCATAGAAAATTTTGTAATTAGGTCGTGAGGGCGCGGAATCATCCTCTACAGGAAATCAAAACAATTATTATTGCATGAAAAAGGAAAGGAAATCATCAATAACCCACTTTTCATGTAAATATAAGCATTATGTCATTCATTGCCACTTTCCTCAGTCATCTCCTTGCTAATACAACAGAACATAATGCAACACAAGATAACAATGTAACAATATTCATTACAAACTATTGCAATTATATCTACATCATACATTTACCTCCATTTTCATCCTAACTTCATTATTTACTTCACGATAACGAAATTCAATAAACAAAATTTATTCTCACATACTCCTTATTAAACAAAATCATAATATTCTATATCCACTAACTTACTATTTATTACTACCTCACATGAATCAAATTTATAATTTCATTGCATTAATATTTCATTTCTAAAAACCATTTTGCTTCAATAACATTTAGAATAATTTATCGGTTAAATTTCTTTTACAAGAAAATGTTTGCGTGAATAATTTCCATAATATTATATTATTAATATTTCTATTACTCAACAAAATATTTTGCAAGCCCACGTCTTCAAAGAATTAAGCTAAAACATATCTTGGCCTTCCCATATTAGCTCCAAGGTAGAATCAATTGTAATTGTTATAAGTACTTCATTTTCGATGCACTCAGCAATCTTGCTCTGCACAATTCCATTTTCTCCTTTCACCAAAGTATTTCTTCATCTACCATTATTTAAGTAAATTCACGTAGTCAACATATTCCAAAAACAAAGTTATACTACACTGCATTTTACATTAACATTACAAAAAAATTATCAATTTCACTCATGACAATCTACGTCGCGACCCGCTACCCACCACATCAGTAGCATTCTCACCAATTTTTCCATCTCCCGTTTCACAAAATCAAACGACGGCTTTCTTTTATTATTTTTCCTAATTAAAATTCACTAATTCCTTGTAATTGTCTTTCTACAATGCATAGTGGTTTTGTTATCATCTACCCGTTTCACAATTTATTTATTTATTTCTTTATTTAACGTCAAAAACAGTTAAAAACTGCGTATGACGTGCTATGGGAAAAGTGAGTTGTGTGAAAATTTTCAAAATTATGTGATCCCTACACTAAGTCATATACTACTTCAATTTTGAATTTCGAAAGGGAGAAAAAAAACAACAAAAACTCCCATGTACTAAAATCTATTTTCAAAAATAAATAACCAATAAAATTTTAATTTTGAAAGGGAGAAAAAACAAAAAAACTCCCATGTAATAAACTCTACTTTCAAGGATAAATAAGCAATACATTTTGGCTCTTATTACTTCCTGCCGCGACAACATGGAAACGATAATTTGAATAATTGTATTTCCCACTGAATTCTAGAAGACGTGCACACGAAATGAAGTTACATTTATGTCCAGAAGCAAAACAAGGGGCCATCTCAGCATTTGCTCAATGGATCAGGGAAACTGGACGAAAAACCTCATCGAGATGGGGGTCATTGACCTGGAAGCTGTAGTACAATAGTTGTTACAGATTGTTTATACTCATTTACACAGTTCAAATGGTAAATAAAGCATTATGAATCATTGTTAAAATTAATGTTACTTTTCTTGTGATGCTCAGTATAGTCTCTAATTGTATACAAACAGTTATGCAGCAGAAACGATTTCACTTGGGATTTAAACTTTTCTATTGAATTTAATCGTTTAATGTCATCTGGCAAAGTGTTGTAAAATAATGTACCCTCGCTTGCACAAAAAATGGGCGATGTCCTGAGCCGAACTTTACCAGAGTTTTCCGACCCCTGCCCCGCCCTGCGGGATCGAGCTGACCAATCCGCTTTAGCTTCATTTCAGGGAGGCGGGACTATTCATCTTGAACATTACAAAATGGCGGTGATGGCGAGTTATATTATAGTAAATATTTGAATATAAATATTAAATCAACCAACAGTTTTACATAAATTTTTGTATATACATTTAATTACATAAATAAAGGCATGCAATTTCCCAGTAAAAACATATTTTAAAACTGTTATAAAACGGGTTTTTTGCAAAAAATAACACTGGACAACGACTATTAAGCTCCATGTCTACATTTCGTCGTTTATTATTGTAATATTTAATATAAAATGCAAATAATTTGCATTGTCTAACCTAGTTATTTTATTAGTAAAATTAATAACTTAAAGAAATACGTTTTAGAGTCAGTTTCACAAACACGTCTCCGAGATAGCAGCTTTCAGTTGTGAAAAATTCATCATCAATTTCTAGATGACCCAATTAAAATTTACTATATGGTCGCGAACATTAATATTGTAATAAAATAGTTTTGATATGTAAAATACTAAATAAACTTAAAGTATTTAAGTTCATTTAGTCACAATGAAAGTTTCTTCTGCAGACATTATGATTGGTAAGTGCAGCTGTAAGCAAATGAATGATTTTTGATCTTTTGTTTTGGGGATCACAATTAATTACCTCTTCAATCTAACGTTAGGGTGATTGCATTTTACATGGAGTTCTTTACCGCAAATATTAAAATTCATATGTGATACCTAGTCTTTGAGGGTTTTTGCGGGAGAATCAAAAACGACATATGACTCTTATATAACATTTTAATATCTTAATGTTTGCAAAGGTAGAAACACTAGCTTTGTCTATTGCTGAACATTGGAGGAACACACACACACACACACAAAACACACACACACACACACACACACACACACACACACACACACACACACACACACATACACACACATACACACATACACACACATACACACATATACAACATACACACACATACACACATACACACACACACACACATACACACATACACATACACACACATACACACACACATAAAACACACATACAAAACACACATAACACACACACACACATACACACACACATACACACACACATACACACACATACACATACACACACACACACACACACATACACACACACACATACACACACACACTCATATCAATATATTACTTACATGTAATTTATGTATGATTTCCAATCCAACGCAATGAAATTAATATATTTATATTATTATAGCAAGTATATTTTACATTACGATATTTTTATTTTCGAGAGACGAGCAATGCACACAAAGTTTTTTACATCGTCATCGGAATGTTACACCCACTTCTTTTTAGATAAGCAGACCTTATGCAAACACTGTTTTGCTAATCCATTAAGAATCACTAGATATTCTCCTGTCATAAATTATTTCAAAATTGTAATTGTTAATAATGTTTCAAAATTTTGTCAAACTTCGGAAATCTGTGTCACGATAATCGTTAGAAAATGAATAGGGATCCTCTTCTGTAAAATATTGTTGCAAAATAAAATTTTCTCATTTCATACATTTTTTACATTTCATACAAATTGCCAATTTATTGATATGTGTTCACTAACGCATCTTCAGTAATATTGCACTGCTTTATTCATAATTTTTAATGAATTGTTAATAAATATTGTAAACAAAATAAGCAATTAATTTTTTTTATTTGGGAAAAATTTCATTTAAGTTATCAATATTTATAAAGTAATTTAATTAAAGTACTATAATATGAATTAAGGTTGAATTTTAAAACTATAACTACAGTATTTATTATTTTTGAAACGCATTTGTACTAATATTACAATGTAACGTTTTAAAATGTACTGCCCATTGATTGATAGTTTGTGTTCGTATATAGTATATCTCACGCAGAGACGATTTTACAAAGAAAATCTAAATAATAACGAAATAACCTCAAATTTATAATTCATTGGCATTTGGTCGCACACTTCGGCGACCACTTTAATGCAAGGTCGGGAAGAAGGAGAAATCTGCGCTGGGTTCGTAACCAAATCTTCAGGGTCACCATTGCGTTCCTTTTACTTAAGTCTTAGGATTCCGAAAGTGATACTAGATATTTCAACATTAACTTGAGAATACATGTTGCATACCATGAGAGAGAAATGATGAACAAATGTCTGGAGTTTAAAAAAAAATCTGCCTTTGGAATACTGCATCAGAAGTCCTACTGGCTATTGTAATTACATTTTCTGTCATTCGTCGATAAACTGCCGAACACTTTCCGGTGAATTATGTTATCGCCGCTAAAGGAAAGATTTCCAGGTTAAAGAGACCCACATATGTTATTGGTGATCGAAAATAGATTTTAATTGTGGAATTGACATTATTCATTGGTCAACATACAAGAAATGTGAATTTACTATTTGTGCTAGTTTTCTTTTCACTTCAGTCCGTCAATTTTTCGAAAACATAATTCAATTTTTTTACCTAAATACAATATTTACTTTTTCGACCTGTCAATTCGGAAGAATAGTTGTTCCCATTGAAAAGGATCATGCTGATAAATGGACAACGTTTACAAATATCATAAATACCAAATAGAGTAATATCTGATATTTGTTATCTAAAGGACTCCCTCTAGAAAATAATCAAATTTTCTTTGTTTTCATTTAATCTTTTCAAATAAGAACGTAACTTTGGTTTTGGTTTGGTATTCCGGCAAGATCTTAACAGATCTTGCCCCGCATACTTGTGCCAGCACATAAAAACAAGGCTTCTTCATCCGGTATCTTCCACTTCGGGTTTAAGGTAATTATTAATTCTTTAGCGAGTATTTTACAGTTCTAATGACCGTTTTTCGCAATCTACACACCAATGTTTTTTATTCCGTCAGGCATCTTCCTCTATTCTTGTGCCCTTCATTGTCAAATCCATGACGTACTTACAAGATTTCCTTGGCCTTCCTCGTTTTCTTCTTTCGAAAGGGATTCACTCAAAGATAATTTTTGATATTCTGTCAGCATGCATTCTGCAGCATACCATTGGAGTTGTTTGATTCTACATTTTGACACTTGTCTTAAAATTTTACATTATCTGTCTAATCTCTTCGTTTATTATTCTATCAAACAGTATACTGACAACATCGTCTCAAAATTCATTTTCGCAGCATTTAACCGAGAGTTTATTGCATCATTTTTAATTCTAATTTCCGATTCATACGTAACACAGCTCTCCACCATTGTCTTGTATATTTTGTCTCTTAGTTTTCTTTCAAAAATGTTGTTTTAAAAAATATTATGAGAATCTACTAATAATTGGCCTTCCCTAGGTTATATTTTAATAAAGTCAATATTATTAGATCCCCCTGCTCCAATAATCACTCTGATATATTTAAATTCCTTTCCTACTGGAAATATACCTATTTCTGTTCTAGATCATATCGAGATTTCCCTACAACCATGTGTCTTGACTTTACATTATTTATTTTGAGTCTCCATTTTTGTTTTATTAATTTCTGGATTAAATGTAACAGATAAAAAAATATTATTTTCCACCTATATTTTCAAGTGATACGCTGACTCTCAAAAAGCGGGAAATCGCTTATGTATGAATTCAAAAGGTTTTGCAGCCGTTCTCGAAGTCTTGACGATATCACCAACATTTTTTAGTTATTTGGATTATGCACTAATCAAACCTTTCAACATTTGTTTACCAGTCTTGCATGACTTATTGGGTGTCTCTCAAATAATGTAACAAGTATTTCAACGTCACGTTAAGGAGTAAAGCATTTCTGATGAAATAATATTATATAAATAAAAGATCTTCATCTTCATCTTCATTACTAGTTTACCACTAGTTCATTGCTGGAAATAGATATTTTCTAGGATAGAGAGGCACGTGACCCTGAGTCTTTTTATTTTAGATCCGCGGTTGGGATGGTTTATTAAAATAGTTGTAGCATGCTCTTGAATGAATGATTAGAAGAATGTTTAATAATGGACATTTATTAATCAATATCATTCACAACAGTAACAGCCTTTCAGAATGTTAGCAAATGGGCATGATAAACATATTTACTTCAACTAATAATCAGATATTTATTATGTAAATGCATGGTTTTAAAAACCAAGAATTATTTTTCAACTTCATCACTAACTTATTCCTTAAATTTATCTGCGTGACGCATGTTAACAAACACTTCACATATTACATTCTCGTATACTTACGTATATACAGAGTAATATACGTAGTATAGAGAATGTTATATAATGCTGCGCGAAAAAACTGCGCATTTTCTGCGAAAAAATCATTGCCGCGCTCTGGTGACGAAAAACTGAATCAAAGTTGCTAAATTGAGAAAAAGTCCTCTAACCGCGCGGTGTAGCCATAATTCCAGTTTTGTGGATCCGTGATGCCAAAAAACTAATTGGAAACAAAATGTCTGTCTGTCCGTCAGTGAACTCCACTAGCGCCTAAACCATGGGTAGGATTTTTTGCAAATTGAAGAAACCCTTGTCTTTTTCACTGAGTGAAGCTCTACGATTTTGAAAAACATTCATTGATTTTTGGGGGTACTTTTCGCGAAGCCCTTGGGACATTTTAAAAGATTCTCGAAAATGCCTCCAAATTTTTTTCTTTAAATTTCTTGTAAGGACTATTTTACTCTATAGTAGAATACGCTTATAAGGTAAGATATGTCCAATTATGCAGTTAACTCCGAATTTTTGAAAAATCGCTAAAAAATTTGAATATTTTGCGGCGTCTTACCTACAACTACAAAATTAAGATAGAGATTTACGCTTCAAATGTAATGTTGCTTATAATTAGATCTTTTAATAAGGTCATGCAATTTTTTAAAAGTTTAAGTTGATTTCGCACAATATGGCGTGCAATATTTGCAATGTTAAAGTACATAAACAAGATTTTTCCAAAAACAGTAATTTTTCTTTAAATTTTTGGTTGAGATAATGCCACATGCAGCCTATCCGATGACATATTGCTCTATTCTATTGTTTTAAAATTACACAAATGTAATTTTTTGAAGTACCCTCTCACGCTGTTAATATGAGCATTTGAATAGATTTGTATAGATTATTTGCTTGTGGTAGAAGTGCTTCAAATGACTTTAGAGGAAGGTTTCCAAAACTCAATAGATTCCTGTGAAAAAGAGCTACTTTGAACCGAAAGTTGAAAATGTCAAAAAAATGTATTTTTGTGCGGCGATAGATGTCAGCTGGCAAGAGTGGCAAGAACCTTGTGTGAGTTGGCAGAACCTTAAAACCAGTCCACAAAGAGAAATTATAAACATTTGCTACAGAAAGTCTGTCCCATTCTGTAGCACCTCTAGTTCTTCATATTTTGTGTGTAAGTGTAAGCATTTCTTAATTTTTAAGCAAAAGAAAAATTTCAGCTAGAAAACTTGACAAAAGAACAGTGAGACACAAATAAATAAAGTTAATTACAAGGACGTAATACTCGTATTGAGATTGGGAGGAAAACGAACGTACCAGTATAAGAAACCAAAAAGCAGCCTATGAACAGGAAAATATGGAGTATTGAATGATCTGGTAAACGACCAGTAATCGGAGTACATCAGAATTCTTTCCGCAGTTTTGTAATGGTATCTTCTTGCAAGAATTAGAACATTCTCGACATCGTTATTAGGAATTTATTTTCATTTGCTCGTCAAGTAAAATACCGCTGATATCGTACGGGATTTGAACACGCGTTCCTCTATTGTGAAGCCACACCTAAGCGGTGCGCTACCAACACAGACGCGTACGTAAACATTTCCGTGAACTTACTCAATTAAGAATCTTACGAATTTTGTCTTCAAACTCATTGCTTTTCCGCATGCAATTTAAATATTAAATAAGTACCTCTAAGAGACAATGAAAGCAAAGAAATCTACGCGGCACTATGAATAGTTAATTCTACTTAGAATGTTTCAGTTCAGTACTAAATGAATTTTTGCGCTTCGGTTCCTAACCTGACGCTCAACCCATATCGCCTCTGCCCAAGGTGAGATTATTAGACGTGATAACGTTGGGCTAGCAGACAAGTTTCGACACGGCCCGACATTCAGAATTCATTTTGCTGCAAGTAATTACTAGAATCTAAACATTTATTGACTTTAAGAAAAATCACCTATCATTACGCAGTTATTTATCTTTTGTTTATCTACTCACATTTTATATAAAAATAAACTCTTATTTTCTCGTGTTATTGGTAATGTTTCATAATATATAACAAATGTTATACTATTAACACTTCATTCGTTTTTAGAAAACTCTCAAACGACAACCGTAAATGCATACCTTAAATTATTGAAAGAAAAGTATTAATTAAAATCACACCTTAGTCAAAATAAAAAAGTTGCATGAACAGGCCAGGACGTGAACTCAGAGTCTTCAGTTCTTAAACAAGCACCTGAACTACATGACGTCACTCCCGCAGTCACTTATACAATGCTTTACATATTAGGATGTGTTAGGCAGTGATGCTTGTTGGTTTAGCTAGCTGAAACAGAATGTTGCTTGCCAACTGAAAAGAAACAGTAAAAAGAAATTACGATTTCGCAAAATTGGATTGAAATGTTTTAGTAGTAAATGAAAAACGGTTTCATTGCAGTTTGCATTTCAAACAATTCTTTAAAATTGTAAATATTGCTTGCACTTTTGCACGAAAAATGCCATCATTTCAAGAAAGCCTACATGATTGTTATGCAAGAACGAATTATGGACAGCATATTTCATTTGAAAGACAAATCTGTTTTCAATTTTGTAGTTGTAGGATGACGCCCCAAAATGTTCAAACTTTAAAATTACCTAAAATTCAAAATTAACCATGAAAATTGGAACTATGTCGTACTTCTAAGTGTATTTGCCTCTATTCTTGCAGAAATTAGGGGCCGTTTTTGAAGAAAATTTTGAAAATGTCCGAAAGGCTTCATGTAAAGTACCCCCAAATTTCAAAGATTTTTCAAAATTTCCAAGCTTCAACTACAGCCAGAAAAACAGGGGTTTTTTCAATTTGGAAAGGATCGTACGTGTGGTTTAGGCGCTAGTAGTGATCACAGACGGATGGACGGACGGTTTGGATAAAACCGCTTTTTCGACTTCAAAACGTGTATTACCGTTTAATCGCAAATCGATTTTCCGCTGTATTACATAACTTTCTCTATGCTACGTATACACAGATATACTACGTATATACGTCACATACAAATATACTACATACTACGTATATTCGTGCGTAACCGAAAGTAAAAACAAGAAGTACAAGTTTTGTTTGTGCTGAGATAACGAATTATCATAACTTCCAAAATCCATCTAAACGCGTGTTACAGCAGTTCCAAAAGGTGAGATACAAAAAACAGTACTGAGAATTTTCTGCGTACTGATTGTCATTTCGAGTGATTTATTTTTATAAATGATTCATATTGCAAAATATGAATGTATTTATGTAATCAAGAAAAAAACAGTAATTTGTCACAATCTGGGCACGACGTTGTGTAAAAGTCACAACTTTGATATCAATTACTTAATATTGACCTTCCTCATACTGACTTACGTAAATATTATTGTAGTGACAAATATCAAATGCGTAGGGAATATACACAGGCCCAGAACCCAACTATGTAAAACGCATTTTCCGGGCGCTCAGTGGCGAGCAGCTGGTCGTAAATCGAACGATGCGGGTTTGATTCCCGCTTGAAATTACATCTTTAGTACTCGAATTAATACGGTTATCAGGTCACAATATGGATATCACTAACGAACGGGATAAACATTTCCCTCATATTTCATTTCCCATAAAAGTGACAGAGTTGACAAACGTTTTGGAAGTGAATGCAAAATGTATGTCAAAACGTTCACTATCTTGAATTCCAAGCGAGGTTAGGTTAAATTCTTACTAACTAAATATAAATAAATACACATTTTATACTAAATATTTGTAATAAAGCAGGATCAAACTAATTGCATTATATAGTATAAAGTTCAGCAAAGATCTTATAAGCAATAAATAAATACAAGTATTTTTCCGCTTAACATTCTTATCTTTTAATTCTCAGACTTAGGTAAAACAGAACGCGGAACAGAAGAAAAAAGGCATCGCCCAGAACTCGATCCTCAATACCTCCGATTTAAAACCCGGTGTCAAACGATTTCAGCTACAGAGAGAGTTATTGGTCTCTCAGTAATCTGCAAGCCTTAATGTATCTACGAATACGAAATGTTTGTTCTGTAATTTCTCCATTTTTCTCTGAGAGTAACATTTAGACGTAATAGAAATCATATTCTCTAAACTATTCGTTCTCCAAGCAGTACAATTTCTGGAAATGCAATATTAGAATAACTGATGTTTTTAACAATGCATGATAATATATTTATTTATCTAACTCCCGTTATCATATTTATAGATTTTATAATAAATTTAATATTTAGATTTAAAGAACGACAAAATCCCAGACATTTTGAGATCCGAAATTCGCACCTCCTTGTTTTTTCCTATATTGAGACTAAATGACAGGTGATTTGTGCATTGGATCACCTACACAAGCATGGCGAATAATCATTGGAGATAACTAAATAATTAAAATTCCTTATTTTCTTTGTGAAAATTGGGACTGATTGAATAGTCACCACTTAGTCTCAGTCTACACACTAAAGATAAACGATATCAAACATTGTTTATTTAAAAATGGAGATAATAATAAAAAATATTGATTTCTTTCACATGACCACGTCAAATCGTACTTTATTATGTTTTGGAGTTAATACATTTTGAAATGTAGCTCCTACCAGACTTACATTAAAAATTTTAGAAGACCATAAAAGAAATAAAATTATCAATTATTACAAACAATTAAGAAGGGATGCGTTCTGTTAGCATTTATCACAAAGGCACAAACACAAAATATAGTAATTTTAATGAGTTCATGTAGTCTCTAAAGACTTTTAACAAACGTGTAAAAAAGACACATTCTTTCTAAATTAATAAAAAGAACAGAGAAATTACCTTTATTGCAAAATTTTATAATAAACCCACAGACTTGTGGATTCTGATTATCTCTAGAACTGTTAAATATGTAAATTACTAGTGATTATACAACTTAGTACAGACTTTTTTCTTATAATTTCTAACGATTACATAAAAATATGATAATGATATTGCAATTGAGATACTGTTAATATTTGAGCTATCTCTTCCCAATTTCGTTTTCGTCACATTGCCCGGAATACAAATACCAGCACAATCTTAATATAATCACATTATCGTTTACAAAAACAAGTTTGTTCCTCCTTGCAAGAATTTTGGAATGTCTCTCTCGTGATGATAGTGATTAATGTGTTCAGGCATCAGGTAAAAAAAATATATTCGGCAGGATTTGATCTGGCGTCCATTCCCTCTATCTGCCGTTTAATCCACGGAGCTATCACAGAGGTACCTTACAGCACACCGATGAGGGTGTTGTGAGAATGGAATTCTATCTTGACATTTATTGTTCTTATGATATACAACATTTACTTCAGGTTACAGGAAACTCATTCTTGATAAGAATGTGGAATCCTCAACCCTTGATACTATTCTATAGTTGATTCTAGTTAGAAATATTTTGATTCAGATATGTCTTTTTTGTGTAGGGCTCGCGCAGTGCTTCTATCACGAACTGCTATCTTGCCCCCTCCCATATCTTCAAGGTGATCTCCATTGCATGATAAGACTGGGCTGTAACTCGTCATTGAAACACCAGTCTGAAATAGAGA
The DNA here is from genome assembly GCA_964035755.1 of Teleogryllus oceanicus. Classification (NCBI taxonomy): domain Eukaryota; kingdom Metazoa; phylum Arthropoda; class Insecta; order Orthoptera; family Gryllidae; genus Teleogryllus; species Teleogryllus oceanicus. Next base: position 1,608,190 of record CAXIVR010000008.1, read on the forward strand.
ACCATGTAGTATTAAGCAAGTAACTATATTATTTTTAATACCAAGTATTAACACAACTAAGAGAATTTCGGACAAATTTGCATTCGTTATTCATGAAAACTTGCTTAACCTAAACTTGAATGATATAATGCTAACAATGTTACAATTATCAGCAAATAGTTGATTGATTGCTTCTTAAAGAAATTATAATACTTATAATGTAAACAACAGAAGTAGTTGAACTACAACAGCACATACTTTCTTCTCTAATGTCACTGCTTCATAATATTATACTATTACATGAATTATGGAAAAGAGTTTTCAACCAGTAGATCTCTATTTTCAATTTTGTAGTCTTGAAAAGTTAACTTTCATTTCAAAAATATATAGAGAGTTCCTCGAAAATAGGACCACCAGCGCCTCGGTCGGTTAATTTGGAACAGGCTTCTAGTCGTCGTACTGATGGACGACAAAATTGGCCCTTTAGGCCCCTAAGTCTTTAAAAATTAATGTAATTACAAAATATTGGACATATTACTGAAATCACACCGTAACAGAAGAAAAAATCACCTTCTGGATTCGAACTCACAACGTTAGCAAATGACAGCGTACCTATGACGTTAACCATTCGGCTAAAGCGATTTGTGTTTCAGTTGCCACTTAGAAAAGTAGTTAAATATAATAAAACCTATGCTAAATAAAACATAATCGTTTGAATATAGTTTTTCGTTTCCAGAGGTCAATGCTTTTTAAGTGTAAATATACTGTGATATATAATATAATATAAAATTGTATAATATAGGAAATAATAAAATATATTAATATAATATAATTATATTTTAATAGAATGCGAACTTTTCTCTATAGAAAGAAAGTAATACAATATTTTTACTTTTCTTCATGCATACTTCAGTACCACATTGTCATAATAAAACTAGAAAGGGACTTGCAATTATTCGAGAAGAGCCTAATGTCTAAGTAGGACAGTTTTAAAATACGATGCCTAAAATAACATTCTTTTCATAATGTTTTCACGAAACTGCTTTGGGGAAATACTAAAAGTTTCGAAAAATTGCATGATCTTATTTAAAATCTTATCTTTAGGGAAAAGAAGTTTCATGAAGGAAAAATCTCAAATTTCAATATTTTACTTGACACAGATACTTACGAAAAATCTGTTTTCAGCAGACATGAGACTAGCAATATTCTCTTAAATACACTTCCCAATATCAACAATTATTACATTGCACATTTTTATTACATTTGTAATAAAAAATGTAGAGCCATTTGTTTGAACATTTGAAAAATGTCCCAGGGGCTACATGTAAAGTACCCTCCCCCCTAACTGAATATCGGTTTCAAATGTAAGGCGCTACGACATCAGCCAGATCGATTGGGAGTATCAATTTTGGTGAAAATCATTTGAACGGCTTAGCCGCTAAGCGTTGTTCGAGGACGGACGGACAGACATTTTACCGTCAGTCGATTTTCGCTATCAACCACCCACAAAACATGGATTCTGGCTACACCACGATTTGGAGGATTTTTCTAAATTTAGCAAGTGGATTATCCATTTTTTCGTCACAAGGGCGGTGTAATATGCGTTTCTGCCAAAAATTCACCGTTTTTTGGCGTAGCATTACATAACTCTCTCTCATAGAAGAAGATGCAGTCAATATATGAAAATTTAGATTAATACGTTCACGGAAAATTTGTATGCTTTAATAATTTCTAATTGATATTATACAATTTTATAATATTAATTAGTTATACCGAGAAGAGAAGAGTAAGAGTTCGTGAGAAATTTGGAAACAGATTAGTAATTGTAATGTTAAATTCAAAATATGTAAAAGGTGACATTTCCATGAAACCTTCATTTAATTAATCCCACAATAAGATGTGCATTAAAGAACAATTCATATAACCTTGTACGCAAATGCCTCCGAAACGCCGGGTCATGTTCCGGTCACCTTTTGTACTTTTGGACAATGCGCCATGTCATACATAGAACACATTTTTAGAAGACCAATTTAGCAATCCTTTCTTCGTAAGTTTAAGTCGTATAGCATTTATGTTCAAACTTGATGAACTTGCTTGGTGATGCTTTAAATCTTCTGAGAAGGAAGATTTATCGAAGCAGTTGTCTCGAATTTTAGCTGCCAACGAAAGACCTCACGGTATTTTGACCTCGGGAACAAGAGCGTATTTTTTATATTAATTTAATAAATATTAATAATTGTAAAAAAATGTACTCCCCATATTAAGAGATTTATTCCTTTGCTATAAACCTAAATAGATTCAATTCCCAAATTATTCGGGAGATGGTGATTTTTGTAGTTAAATATCTGACAGAGTAAAAGATGTTCGAAATTTATTAATGCTTCGGTTTTATTAATTTTAATGCAATGGCCATTGTTTTAAACGAGTTAGGATTCGGTTCATTGTTATTTTCCGTCGGTCCATTCAGTTTAGATTGAAGGTATCCAATTGAATGTTCTCAATGTGATGGTGTTTATTGTAAAGTTCATTGTGCTTGAAGCCAAAATGAACGTGCATTTTTCCGAAGTGGAGGAGTTTGGTCGCAATTGCATATGGAAGGTTTACTCAACCATTACCTTTGCAAGGTTATTTTCACATGTAGGATCCAGGCAAAGATGTAATACATATACAGGACATACATGCTTATAAAACTGAAACTAATTATTTCGCACATTGTGAGCCACCTGCTCTTTAATTTTTGAAGCGTTGAAGTTACTGAAAAAAAATGCAAAAATACATTGTTTTTAACAAGAGATAAAATAAGTTCACCCAAATAGACCGGTGCCCGTTCGGCCAGCACATAAACGCCTTCGTCGGAGGGCACTACTCCCCTGCCCTGCACACCCTTCGTTCTGGGAGAGTCGCTCTCCCCTTTAGCTGGGTCTGTTTTGGCACCGCCCTTTGTCCCTTGGTTTTCCCAGCATTCCAACACCCTTTAGCACGTTCGGAAGCCTGGCTGACAACTGATGACGTTACACTAGAGAGCCTGTTTGTTACTACGTTTAGCCTTATTTTCCGTTCACTTCTCACTGGTCTCTTCTTTTTGTTCGTCTAATGATCACTTCACTATCACTTTTCACAATCACTTAACTTACTGGTCGCTTTTCTTTCTTGCCTTAGTCAGTGAAAATGTTAATTGGTCGCTTGGCTAATCGCGAAAGATCTACCATGAAGTCATCCAAATGTCATCACATAGGAACTCGATTACATGGTTGGGAATGAGATTTTTCTATTTTTCCGCCTAAAAGTTAATTCACCGATTTTAATAATATATCCCACATGCGCTTGCTATCTTTACAAGTGCACCGGCTGGCATTGGAAAATATTTCTAGATTTCCTTGTTCTTTTCTAATTCTTAAATTGATGTATTTTCTCTTTTAGAATATCTCCAAGTTTTATTTGAATATTCAAGAGTCGTGTTTATTTGTGCATTGTTATTATTTTACAAATTATATAACCAATCTCCTACTAAAATCATCCACCATTACCAATATACATTTTTCCTCGTAAAAGAAAATTAGACATTGGACCTCAGATCTACATGTAATCTTTCTAATATGCGTGTAGTTCCATTCGTAATTTATTTTGAATATTCTTAGGAACTTTAAACGCTCAATTGGCCCAATATTCATGTCCTTTTGAAAGTTTAGGCATCTCACTAATTCGTTTCACGTTTTACGAATATAATCTTGATTTGTTGCAGTGCATTCTACGATAAATTAGTCATTTACCCTTAACTTCAAACATTTCTTTTACTGAACATAATTTCTCTTGGTAAACAATTAGTTTTCATATTACCTTCTCTTTATACCAATTTTTTAAGGTAAAAAATGACTTGAAAAGATTCTTTTGCTATTGGTGTATCATTTGTTCTAATTTTTGCTCTCTTCTCACAAAGGATATTTTTTGTTATTAAACCAAAGTACAAACATAAATGACTTGAAGTAAGATTAGGAACGTACAGTACATAGTTTACCTTGGAAATCTTTTTCTCTTGATTCCTTGAATGTTCACAACAAAATCAGAGCACAATTTTCTTCTGGATTCCGCAGTTATTTTTACTTTGATGGGCTTTGTATAATTTAATATCATATCTGGAACTCTCATGCGAGGGTTCAACATTATTCGAATAACAAAGTAATACTTTCTTCATTAAATAATATTGTAATTTTCTTTACAATCATTGCCTGTTATTTTCTTGCATCTTCGTGTTGTAAGTCTAAGATTATTCGACAATTTACTATACGTACATATATTTACAATGCGTAAATTTTTCCAATACTTGTTTAATAAATTTATTTTTCGATGTTATTCCTAGATGTTAGTTTTCATGTTAATTCTTAGGACATAATAACAAATTTCCCACCAATATAAGAAGCGGATTTTGGTTTCTTTCGCTTTATAAGCCATTATATTCTTGTAGTCATTACGTTTGAGATTTTTTATCGTAGCCAATTACTGTCCCTTAATTCGAAACAAGATTTGAAAGCTTTGAGGAGTATTGGCCATTGTTCTGAAAAGAATGATGACTGGCCGAATGTATGCTAAAGAACTTGAAAACGGTATACGTAAATCATAAAATCATTACGATTGCATTGTTCACCTTACAATAAAATTAGTTGAATATGTTCGAATATTGATTTAATATTAGATCATATTCTAGCCACTGAGGAAGTTGAAAGAACGGAAATGTGTAAACACTGTTTTAATTTTTGGTGTCAGCGCATCCAAAAAAAAGCATAAACCAGTTAAAACATTGCTATAAGTTTTTCGAAAATTTTCAGACGCGTAAACTCGTGTTTATGCAGGTCCAATAACCTAGGTTTATTATAGAACTGCTTAGATGTACTGTAAATTGGTGCTAATTTTCTACATTTTTATAGTCATCACTTGCTTTTTAGTAGCATAACTTTCATGTGTCCATGACTTGTGATGTATAGTTGTAGACATTCTCTTTATTACTTAACCCTTCAGAGGTCGTGCTCAAAATTGGTATGTGAGTGGTCGCGTGGAATTGTAATAAATATTGTAAAATTTCTTATTAACAATATTTTACGAACAAATCTTTTAGTTGAAATATAAACGAGTAATGGTATTTAAAACACTGACCTGTTACAAAAAACATGAAATTTAGAAGAACGTAAATACATAATAAATTCTTGGAAATGCTACACTAAAATGCATGTATTAATCCTTTAAACAAATATACTGAAATGTATGCGAGATAGATATATAGTTGTTTTGAAAAGCCTTTTGCTCTATTTTTGTGCACTTGTCACACTTGGCGTTACGATAATTAAATACAGCAGTTGAAAAAATGGTTTAAACATCTGAAGCATCTATTGATTTGTTTGAAGGTCAACATTAGGTGAAAATCTAACAATGTTCTGGACACACTCGCTTAATACAATTTACGCAGTATTGTCGAGTGCTCTTATTTCGTTGTCGTCCAAAGATACTCACGTTGCCCTGGGATGAGTCCGCGGTCCCTTCTCAGTTTCCCAGTAGTAGTCTCCCGCGTGTAATTGCTTTTGGTACAGTTTTTCACTAGATCCTAATTTTCATCTCATTTGATATGGATTCTTTAAAATCTCCTTGTAGTACATTTTTGTTTATTGTTCTTCGAATAAACATTTAGATCATTGATTGCACAGATATTCGTATCAGCGTAAGTGAGAAACTGAACCACGAGTGGTCGCGCGGATTACCATTGTAATCTGTTTCGACACTTATCGCTAGTGCAGCAGTTACATTCAGTTAATTCAGTAGCTGGGGGCCTTGTAAGGAAAGTACTGAAAAGTCTATGCCAAGGTTTGTGAATTATCGCTGTAAACAAGGAATGAATAATGTTGACTTACTGTAGTACAGAATGTTCAGGGCAGTAGACGATTTTAATGACAGCTTCCATAACAAATGACCATTGGCCCTGACCGCATCGCTCTTGGAAAATATGCTTCCGCCGATCAGCAGAGTAGCAGTATCAGCTGGCTGTATTTTGTAATTGAATGTATTTTTATGATGTGAAGGTTATAGTTTTCACGAGACATTGTTGTATTCCGCAATGATTAACAACGAAAAATTGTAAGAGTTGATGGAAATGATTTCAAAATGCTGTTCATAATGTGTGACTGAGTGAATGAATCAGACAGAATGATGACGAATGTACAGGTAAATTCCCACGTAGGCCTTCTGAAAACTATCGAAATTTTGTTGGCACTTTTTGATCTTGCGTGTTCAGAAGTTTCAAATTAATGTACAGTACTGGAAACATAAATCGATCGCGGCCGTCTGCGGCTAAGTTCAGCTTTTGCACGGCTTGGCCAGCCCTTGTCATGACGAAACGTCGCAGGCGGAGCCTCACAAACCATCGTAGTCAGTCTCAACGCAGGGGGGAGTGCCCTAACAAAATTACGACGTACAAAATGGCGGGCGCTGCTAGTTCAGATGTGGAAGTATTTTCAAATAAAAAATACATGGAAGAAACACTTGTATGAACATGAAAGTAAATTCATTGAAATGTATATGAACACATAGCACTTAACCACTGTTAACACAATTCTTTTTGAAGAAATTACATTGATACCAGATAAAATAACACTAATTTTAGAACGATTACGTTCTTATACACATTTAAATTCCAATATTCTTGTCCAAACACAATTTATGAACTTTATCAAATGACCAGTTTACTAAAGAATTTTGCGATAAGAAAAAAGATTATAATTGCATATTTTCAATTGTTCATATGTATATTACATTTGCAAAAATGCAAAATACTGTCTTTCTCGAATCGTTAGGACTGCTAGGGAAACATTTTAATAAAAGAAAGTAAAATTCAAAGACCAACTGTATAATTATCATTAAAGTAACAATTAAACTAGATATTAAGCAATTAATTTGCATCTCATGTCAAAATTGTTATTTTGCTATCATCAAATCAGGGACAATTTGGGGACACTCCCCGGCAGGAATAGCGCACATTTCGCAATTGTTTATAAAATTGTTAATTGTTGCAAAATTGTTAATCCGCAGTTTTTGGTTCTGGGACATCAGAAAACTCTTCCCACTTCAGAATTGCAAAAATTGGAAATTGTTTATAATTTTACAAATTTTGCAATTCTTTTTTATTCTCTCATCTCAATTCCCTTTACACAAGATGCAAAATTCCGCAATCCAACCGGAGCTATCGCCTTTCGTTTTCGTGATACGCAATTGTTTATAGGATCTTCGCGTCTGATGCCAACCCTCACTTGTTTCCAACGCCCAATTCATTCGATTTGGCAGTCAAGTATAAAATTCAAATAGTTTTGCAGTGTCTTGCTTTCTGCTGAATAAATTGTATTTACGACTTGTGACTTACGACAAATCGGTAGAAATTGTTGCTCTTGAGCTTTTTTTAACTTTCGAAATTTAATTTCTATTCTTCATGTATCTTTGAAACAGTAGTTGGTTATTTTGATTCGTCTGTGTTATAAATAAATTCTCTGGCAAATTTCAAAACGCTGAGACTAACTGTTGTCCTGCAAATTTGAAGATTTATTTGTGGTTGGATGCATGCTATTCACTGGTGCAAAGTGTATGCCAGTATGTTTAACGAGGAAATTCATTATCAACAAATTATTTTGCAAAATGCTTTTGGACAGAGCGGTGGAATGATAGATCATTTTCATATTTGTTCCACGAGTCAAGTTTTAGGCAGCAGATATATTCTGTGTATAATTTTTAATTTTGGTGAAATTGAATCACATGTGAATTTTGAAATAGAACCATACATTTTTTAACTGTAATGAATATATCAATAGAGGAATTCAATAATGTCTCATAATAATTTAAAGAGAAATAATGTATATTTGATACCGGGCTTGAGCAATCCTCAACTCTAAGGCAAGCAACGCTTATCATTGGCTCTTCTAGTAATTCAAGTGGCCTATCCTCGGAAGATTTCTCCATTCTCCTCGCCTTAAAAGGCATGAGAGGCCGAGTCTGTAAAATGTTGCACCAATCCAATAACAGTTCTCTCCCCTGGAGAATGCTTCGTTACTCCCTTTTGTGGGAACACGTTCTTGTTGTGTATTATATTGTGCAAAAAAATTGAATTCAATATAATAAACGAATAAGAGTTTTGTTTACATTGTAATGCTACTACACACATTTAAATATATAAATAGACATGCAACTAAACAGTATACACGTTTTAGGAAGACGAAAATTCTTTCTTATTATAACACTCATTTGTATACTTTTCAAAACAATATTTAGAAGTCCGTAATCGACATATAATGATAGAAATTTCTAATGTCTGGTATGGGAAATTCAGTATGAGCTCAGTTAATTTTAATGTGAGAGCAATTTTGGGATGAAAATGTTTTTTTAATGCATATATTCCAATTCCATATACTTCCTTGCATTAATTAAGGTTGTTTCCATTTTCATTGAAGGCAAGGCCATAACATCCCTCACGCGCTATGTTTTGAAATGACCCTCAGAGAGGTCGCTTGCTCGAGTCGCCGTGTTATTGGATTGAACTCTTGAAATGTTCTGTTCATACAGTAGTTCCCGAAACACGTAAATTCCAACACGTCATCTCAAACTTATAGTAGTCACACCCTACTTTCAAACGTTAGTAGATACCGCGGACTGTGAGACCGCACGTAAAGTTCTAAACAAACTTCATTCTCGTTCATGAGCATGTGTTAATCTGTCCAACTTTTTTTGTGTCGGAGGGGCTGTGATTCTTTGGAAGATACTAGTGCAGTGGACATGATAACCACTCTCTGCACCTAAGCAAGTTCGTTTCCTAGTGTGGACAAAACTTTTGGGAATTGGAAACCTTTCTGCGGACTTCATGAATTATTATAATATTGAGATTACCAAACAGTGAGTCATATTATCATTATAGTTTTAATTCCATTTTTTGTCTATCATTTTATTTGCATTTTAATCAGTTTTCTGTTTCTTATATAATTTTGTTAATGTATTTTAGGAATGGGGTTTAACTGATGCCAATGTTATTCTTAATTTAAGCTAGATTGCGGTTTCCAAGTACTCGCGGTTCAAGTCACATCTTATTGCGATTGGTGAGCTGAAGAATACCTGCATTAAGAGTGGACTGACAGTATGCCAAGCTTCAGAAAAAAAAATTCAGAATCTCGAAGGGAATATTGATGACTAAAATAAGATTGTAAAATGTCGCGATCATAAGTTGTGACTGTCAATCAAATAATATCCTAGCAGTATCTATATCAAGGGCGGTCAGTTTTGCCCGCATGGGCATTCGTGTTCCTATTTATGCCTCGCGGGTGCTGCCACTCCAAATCGTCGCTGCAGCGGGCAACGAAAGAAACTTGAGCGCGGAAACATTCCTGGGAGGTCGGTAACTGAATTACAAAAGGTATCAATGTTTTCGTGAGGTTTTTATTAAATAAAACATAATAACTGTTGTAAAAAGCGCTTATTTATTGGAAAATAGAAAAATTCGTAATGAAAATTTTTTGAGAAATAGAATTATACAGTCTCACCAACTATGGGCCACCTCATAACTTCTAAACGGTTCCCGATATCGAAATGCAGTTTTCGCTTAACAATGCGGAATCATGGGGGAAGTAATGAGCGGTAGAGATATAATTCGAAATATTTTTAGTTTTCGAGAAAATTAATTATCTTTGTTTAAATGGAACCATGTATTTTTTTCACTGGCGTTAGATAATCATAAATAGACGCATTGATGTAACATAGTAAATGTTTTGATAGTATATTGAGTATAAAATAACACTTTCAGACATGTGATTTTGAACTAAATGTAAGAGATTTCCTGTTTGCAACCGTTGCTTTTGTCGCATTTACAGAAGGTTGTCTTTGCGGCGCCAGCACTTTTGCGAGAACAGGGGAAAGGTCGCGAAGGCCATTTTCCCCAAAAGCGACAATGTCGACGGCTGCAAGAGGAAAAATTGCACGTTTACTTTCAAATCTGAAGTCTCATAATATAAATATATAAAACGGGTTTATACGGTTGTATTATCGGTTGTTTGCATCACTACCAATGCGTGAACTATTTTTTTATTTAATCGCAAAATATCAAAAAATACTAATACAGCCTTACCTATCCGTTTGAATTCATGTAATTCTGCAATTACAAAGTTGATTGTGAATGAACTTAAAATAATTAAGTAATTTAAATTAATTAAATTAAGTTTAAAAAATTAAAGACTATTGAAATATTTTATTGAAATTTCTCAAGAAAATGTTTCAGTCTATCAGAACGAATGGCGCTTTCTAATTGTAAATTGGGTGTCAGAAAATAAACGGACGCAGAATATTGCCTGAAGTGAGAAAAATGAACATTACGCAACACTGTCGCTTAATGTCATCATTCGACGACTTTCTTGCTATTGAACTATCAAAATATTTTAGAAGATAACATTATTATTCAGCTTCATTTGTTAGCATAAAGTACTCGATAAATGGATTAAGACGTACTGTTTTCGTTAGGACTCATCAGGGCTTTAACTTCTCACACGGTAAAGAAGTTATTTTGCTCAATGAACGTAAGTTAAAATTAATATTTTTTAGGAACGTTATTCTGGTGTTTCCATCACCAAACAATTGTAATATCAAAAAACTAGACTATTACCATTAGTTTTTATCAATCAAAATTTCGAAAAAACGTACTGCTAGCACTTCGGTTAGAACATTCTAATATGTAATTTCAGTTCATTGTCCATAATCGTTACACTATGCAAAATTGTGTGGAGTGGATAGTTAACGTCAGAAAATAACTCGTCACTCGTATTGATATACAGGACAGTTTGGTTAACTGGGCCAGATATGCTTTTTATTTGATTTATTTTTTTTTTCCTTTTGTTTATCTTAGGTTAGCCAAACTTAATTTATAATAGTATAAAGTTAATATAAGAAACAGTAATAAAATTATTAATTTTCAAGTTTTAGCAAATTTCGTGGGATGCAGAAACGTAGACGAAAAAATGATACATTTAACTACAGTATGGGATTAACTGAGGCTAAGGTGAGGCTTGTTGTGGTGAAGTGAATTAAGAGCATGTTGTAAACAGTTGTACGAGTATATTATAAATAGGAGACAGATTTAAATGAAATATAACTTTTACTTTCTTGCATACCTACGTATATACGGAGTAATATACGTAATGTAGAGAAGTTATGTAATGCTGCGCGAAAAAACGGCGGATTTTCGGCAGAAAAATTCATTTCCGGATCCTGATAACAAAAAAGTGGATAAATGCAGTTGATTAATTAAGAGAAAAAAGTCCTCTAATACGTGATGTAGCCAGAATCCGTATTTTGTTGATCCTTAATGCCGAAAACTCAACTGAAAGCGAAACGCCCGCCGTCTTACCGTCTGTGAACACTACTAGCGCTTAAACCATGCGTAGGATTTTTTTTCAAATTGAAGAAAATATCTGTCTGTAGTTGAAGCTTTGAAATTTTGAAAATATGTAGTTTTCGCAGTCTATAATGCTTAAAGTTATAATAACATATTAAAAGTTAATGTCAATGCGTTTAGCTGAGCCAAATCTTTTGAGATTAGATGGACAGTGGCTCAGTTAACTCCTCAGAAACCTTTCTGTATAAAACTTGTAACACTTTAAATTTAGAGTTCAAAAGAACTATAGTGAGAGCAAGATCAACAAAAAAGCAACTTATACCGACTGAAATGGTTCAGTGACAACCAACGTTGCCACTGAAGCGTTTCTGATAAGGGTTCGGGATGCGACGGCGTCGAATATTCAATACAACTTTGTTAAATGGTAATTGAATTCAGCCTGTATGGAGAAATTTGAGCGTCCATCTGCTCAGATCAGTAGTTGTCGGTGTTTTCTCTGATCAATACCAACCGAGTACCGGATCAGTACTTTATCAAACGGGCCACAGACCACGCGCGATCTTTTTCTTTTTAATTTTCCCCCACTCCCCATACACATGCACACTTGCCCTACACTACCACACGTTGAGAGATCAGTCCAGGTCAATCAATTATGCATATTTTTAACATTTAAATTATGAAGGCCGTAGATTTGTAAATGATTGACTGTATGTATGTAGTAAAAATATGTAATATGTAATTAACTTCCTGTAATTTAAATTAATTACTAGACAGATTTTGCTTGATACTTGTACAAGTCTATAAGCAATAAAATATTATTATTATTATTATTATTATTATTATTATTATTATTATTATTATTATTATTATTATTATTATTATTATTATTATTATTATTATTAACTTGGTTGATCAAAAATGATATACATATGTGATATGTATGTGATATATACACAAAAATGATAAATATAAAAGAAGTCCATGATGCTTGCAAAATTAGCAAAAGGTGTATTGGCATCACGTTCAAATAAATGTTCATGATGTCACAGAATGCAATAGGCATTTAGAATTGATATATATCTGATTATCTGCATCAATGGACCTGTTTGAATGACTCATTTGCACGACTTTCTGTGATAAATTTCCATCACCTGCAACAAAAAGTATGAAAAATATAATTAATACAATAGTGTTTGAAAATACTAAAAAAATTAAAAAAATAGGGAAGGTTTTTTGGTGGTATAGCTTTTTGAGGCATTCATTATTATTTAGTTATTTATTTACAGAACATGATAGGTTTTAGTCTCAATTCTAACATGGTAATGAAATATCTGTACACTTGTAACATTTGGAAATTTACAATATTTAATTGCCATTAATGACACTTCTTGGAGGACGACATTAGAATTATTCCAATGAATTACAAGATAGTAAGAATAACTTTTTTACATTTTAATTGGAAATCGCTGAGGAATAATAGGAATTGAATTGAGTATTAAAAAGTAATGAAATGGCTTAAATGTTTTTCAATGGGTACTTTTTTGACAATGAAAAACAGCACAAATGAATGCATGAGTATGGAAGCCAAGCCCTCTACAATATTTAACATCATTAGAAATTGATTTGAAAGTATTTTAAACGTAATCCTTGTTTATCTTTTTGATATGTTTTTAGAGGAATTTTAGAATTTATTTATATTAACATAGTTTTGAGCTGATTATTGGCAAGTACAGAACTTGTAATAGAAGTACATAAAGTAATATATGAATTTCCATTATTACAACATGATAGAAATATATCTGTGGTTTTTGTAAAGTTACAATTCCATTCTTAATTATTCTGTGAGAATCTTGGTTGATAATTGTTGCTTTATTTGAAATAGGCGGTGTAAAAGTAGGTATCATTTTATTTGGAAGTTCATTCGCTCGTTTACTCGCAATGAAATAGTTTAATTTGAAAATGGTAATTTAGACTCTGTAGTGTGACGCCTATTAAAAGATACCTACATATATCCACTATATTGTAATTCACAGTAATGCAACATAAGTTTCAATACGGTACAGACCAGTGAAATTTGCTAAGTTTATGGATTTGCTTTACCAACGACTTATTCGTCTATAATAAGAAATTAACTCTTGAACGACGCGCTTTTCGCGACTTGGAAGAAATGTTAGTGAAAGGCCAGTCATTCTCTTAGACCTTGGAAACGTAACTGAATAGCTTGTCCTCGCAGGCTGATGGGCGGCGCCGCGATCGAAGGAGACGTGTCCCACGCTCGCTGCTGACTCTTGTCAATGAGTGCGGCTGAAATATGAGAGGTTGTTATCGCCCAGCAATACGCATGCAATTGACAATGGTCTCCTTAGTTGCAGTAGTTTTGGTGGAATGTTAATTGAACACCCGATGGCTGAAATTTGTTGTTGTGTAGAGAACCTACACTTGTACTTTTATATTAGGATTTTTCTTAGGATGAACAAATAATGCGCTGTGGCTGTGTTGCAGTGCTTTGGCGTCACAAGATGTTCCTATCAGCCTCTGACCTCTAGAGTTCGCGAGGGCTTGGGACTGCAGTAGGGTGATAAAACCTCTAGCTGCACTAGTTTACCTTGGGATTCTCTTTACATTTAAATATGTAAAATGCAGATGAAACATAATATAATTGTTAAAGCTTGTCTCAAAGTTGGTTCCTGCTTTGAGCAAGAATGATACAAATGTTTTCTTTGTTTGATAAAGTTAGAATGATTTCATAAAGTCATTTTATATCTATAATTTTGTCTCTATGAGAGAGAGAAAATACTTTTTAAATGTATATTTTAATACAGACGAATGCAAGGAACCTTGCTGTTGTGGCCATTTTGTGCTCTGCAGCATGACTAGGCTTGAGATAGACAGGTGTGTTTATGAAGGTACATGAGCATCTCAGAAATCACTGGGTGGTTGGTGCAGCAAAGTTGACTTTTATCTTAGATGGTGTTGTAACCAGGAAAGGGAGTAAAGCAAGAAGGTGTTTTGTGTAGGAACGTTTTGTGTAACCTTGAATTGAAAGCTTGTTGTAATTTTTAGAATAATTTTTCAGTGGTGCAATAAGTACAAGATGTTGGAAAAGATTAAAAGGAAAAAAAATTGGAGCAATTTTTGTGAAAATTGTTTGTAAAAGAATTTTGAGCTGATTTTCACAGAAAAGTATAGTTGTTTTTGAGGATCTTTGCCAGATGTTATTGAAAATGCATGTAGGATAATGTTAAGAAATGATGTGAGAGAAAGTGAATAATTCAATTTTTGAAAAAAGAGAATAAAGCAATATGATGCATGTTACCTTATAGAGTGCATGTAGGTTTATCCCTGATGTAGCTGTATCCTAGTTTGTAAATAAAAAAATTTGAGTCCTTTTTGAGAATATTTTAATTTAATTTTTTAAAATTATACATTATCTGCAATATTGTGTAAAAACCCAAAGTTTAAAAACTGTAAATGACATAAATGAAAGAAGTAAAAATGTCCATTTTCAATTTTGTAGTTTTAGAAAGGTGCTGAAAAAAATGGAAAATGTTTCAATTATTGAAAATTATGTGAACAGTGGAAAATGGATGTATGCCACGTTATAAGTGTTAATGTTTACAATAAATGTAAGTGTTGAACCATTTTTGAGAAAATTTTGAAAGTGGTCATGTAGTACCTTGAAATATGAATGATTTTGAAAATCAAAGAGTTTGACTTGGCTAGGATTGCAGGGGTCTGTGAGTCGAAAAATTCAATGCATAGTGTAGGTTTTGATGGATGTTAATGAAGGATTCCAGAATGTGCATTGCGTTGAAATCTGGAAATAGATTTTCTGCAGCATTCTGTGGGTAGTATGAAATTTGCAATGGTAATATCTGTACGGTGGCAATTCACCTGGCGAGATGTATTTGTGTGTTTGGGGAATTTTGTGTGTATGAGAAGTTAGTTGTTTGTCCTATGTTTCAGGAGTGTTGTATTTGAAGTAGGTCAGGTAGAGGAAAAAAATTGTATGTGCCAGTGAAATGTTTTTGAAGGGATTTGTGTATGTGTGAAAAGTGGCTAATTACTGTGGTAGGTCATAAACACCTTGTTGTAGGTTTGTCAAATGTAAGTAAAAAGCAATTTTTCATAAATGTTTAATGTTTGATGTACCAATTCAAGTATGCAGAATTATCCTTTATATCCTTTGAGATGAAGTGTAATTTTTTTCCTGCGATTTAAATTTAGTTTTCTCTGTGATTATGAGATTGAGTGGGTTTTGTTTTGATGATTGTTTATTTGAAATTTCAATTTTCAGCATTAGTGGTTTATTTGTGCTCGTTGTATTTGTTTCTAAAAATAAGTATTGTAATTTTGGAAATAGATTCAGAGATTTGAGTTAAGACAAAGTGGTTGCAGCTTGTGTAGATTGTATTGTTATGTAAAGTATATCGTGAATGGTAGAATTGTTACAGTAATTGTGAGTCGAAGCGATGAATTTGTTGTAGTGCATGATGCTTGTCATAGAGGAGGAGAATCCGAGCAATACGTAGCATGATGAAATGCCGTTGCGAGTAGTGCAGTGCCTTCGAGCGTATCGTTAAAAATGTGAATAAAAGTTAAATTGAACTTCGACTACCGGAATAGTTTGTATGCGATGTTGGGGGAATGCGACAGATGTTTACGGGAGTTTGCATTTCGAAAGCAAGAGATAAAGCATGTAGTGATGAAAATACGTTAATAAGGATAAATGAAAGTGTGGTAATGTTTTTGAAATTGTTGAAGTGTTAGAATGCTTTACTACTCAGATGAGAATATTTGTGTGTAATAAAAGAATAAGATTTTCTGCCGTAATTTCATTATAAATGGCATCTTCTCATGTTGTTTCATATGAATGCGAAGTAAAGGCTCCTCTCCTTTCTTCGTGTTGTGTTCATAATTCAGTTATTGTAGCAGCCACCTACATACAAAATGTGTTTTAAGAAATATTTTGAAAGTTAAACACTCCATTAAATTCTTAGCTTAGTTCACTTCCTGAAAATCGTGGCCATATAACCGAAATCCTGTACGTAATGTAAAGTTGAAAATTGAAGAATGGTTTAAAAGCCAAAGTGCCCAGACATTTTTTATCGCGCCAGACAGCCCCTGTAGCGGCAGGTGGAAAGGTGCAGCTACCTTAAACATATGCAATTTCAGGTTATTAGGGATGTCTGTGGGGACTATAAGATACTTCAGATATTTAAAGTGACTTGTTTGCTATTTATTCGAATGCACCAGGTATTTGGGACGAGACATACACAGCACACTGTACTTAGTAAATGAAAATGAATGTATGATTTTAATTTGAATGTAGAAGCTGAACAGCAGTATGAGTGTAAATGCTAAAAATAGAGAATTGCCGGCGATGTCTTGCGGAAGTCACAAAATGAAAACTGTTAAGGCAAGAAATGAACCGAGCGTTATGTGTAATTTTTTTTGACAGTAGGAATGAATGTTGAAACGAAGTAGAAGCCAAGGAAAGTGATAGGTGAGGGGATGGGTGTAGTAAAAGTGAACATGTGGGAAGAATGGGTCAGGTTTACACATAGCAATAAAAATAATTAGATAAAAGAAACAAATAAATTGTTAAAGGTCCATTTGGTTACTACCGGGCAATTTAATTTATAACATTTGTGAGTCTTAGATCTCCAAAGTTGTATTACAGGAGGACATTTATCACTGAAGTGTGAGAAATGAAGAGTGTATTTTAGTAGTCATATATTTGGATTGTATTACGAACATTATAGGTTTAGCCCCTTTCTTTCACTTTCGTTTCAGTTTTTCAATGTTGAAAATACCCCAATAAGTTTAGTTTGCAGTTTGCATTTAATCTTGTCAGTAAGCTTTCCTGATTCATTTACTATGCTCCTATTCTCATTTCCTCTCATGTACGATGAAATACCAGACAGCTTCTTCAGCTGAACAGTCTTTCCCGCACTCTGGCAATTGTATGCATAACTTTGTTACCTCTATTTGTGAAATAATATGTTTATGTAGGTTTTGAAAGTATGCAATTTATTAGCATTAATGTTTTGTACAACCTAAATTTCTTGCGCAAATCTTCCTGCATGTGCAATTTTTTCAAGTTGAACAGCCTCTCTGATCGTTCCATTCTGCAATCTTTTTTTATGTATGTAACCGTAAGCTTCCTTTATATTGTGTACCATTTTCATTAAACAATACTTCAACCCGTTACTGAGTTGTTCAGTTCGTCCCTTCTCAATATTTTATCTTTCCGTACATTGACATGAAAGCCGTAGTAATGTGTTCTGAAATGCTTGTAATTGAGCGTTTGAGAAAATGTAACTTGTCCTTAAAGTTTTTCAGATCATAAATTTAACGATTTCCATACAATTTGTAAGTGAAGACGATTCCTTTTACTTTTGAAGTTTTTTATAAAATTGTTGTCTGTCCCCTGAATATAATTTTCATGGTCTCATTTCTCGCAATTGTTTCAGCATTTTTCGACTTCCATTTTCTTCACCAAACTCTTCACTTCGTAATCTCTTACTTCGAGCGTTTCTTCTATTTTTCATTTACCTGTTATTCCTCCTCTTGTAAAATTTTAGTTGTCTTCCTCTTTCCTTCTATTAACTTATTTTTATTATTTAAAAATTATAATAAATGTGATGTTGATTTTATTCGTATTAAAGCTGTGGTGCAGAGCTCGTTGGTGTTATGGAGCAGGGGTGTTGCCCAGAGCTCGCCAGGGCTTATTACAGTACTCAAGTGAGAGTGGGATGCCGGGAGCAGAGTTGGGGAGCACAGCACACACACACTTCAGCACGGCTCGGTTGGGCACTCTCCTCAATGTTCTTCTCAAATACACAGACTCTCATTTGCCTCCTCTTCCTTACGTTTCAGTAGCTACAGTCTTAGAAGGAAACTCACAGAAAAAGCAAGGAACTTAACTTCTAGAACACACTGACAACTTGCACAGCAAAGCCCCATCCTGTGTCTCTCAAGGAAAATTGGAAGGAAAACAGTAACACTCAGAAATTACATGAATTCCAATCACAATGGTTAGATCAGCAGATACTTCATACCAGCTTTCATTGATCATTGGCAACTTCAGGTCAACTGCTAGCAAAAGAGAGGGACACAGAGCTGGCAAGGCATACAATTACCTCCCTAATAAAGTTCTTTCTCAACCAATGGACTCATTTCCTCTTCCTATTACAAGTTACTTCAGTACTTTCAAGAACTCCAAAGAAAACTAAGGATCCTAACAATTTTCTAAAGACTAAACAAACTAATCTCTGAACACACTAAACAGCTCCTGGTACACAGCAAGTTACACTTATCTCAACTTCAAGGAAACAAACTTGAAGGAAAATCAACAAAACTCAGAAATTGAGCAATGACCTGACCACAAAGCAGCCAAGATCAGGCATGTAGCAACCATTACTCAACAAGTGCAACTGTGATCACAACATTGTAGTCTCTGTAATACCTAGAAATTCAACTTTCTGAATTTAAATTCAAGAAAAATATCCAGCAAATTCTAAGACAAAGACAAAGACAAAAACTTCTTCAATGGTCATTTTGCACTTGACAAATTATGCCTAAAAGTTAGTCTTCATTGTAAATTACCAAAAACTCTCTGCAGACATTCTCTTTCATAATAAAATACCACACTGGGCTATCTAAACATCTCCGAAAGAGGAAAGGAAAGATGCAAGGTACAGTTCGTGTCAGTTAATATTTAATCACACAAACACAATTTAAACTCAAAAGCAAGTTTTACATTCTTCATATTTATTAATTAAAAAACGTTTTCATTTCATACTTCACAATTTGTGTTTACAGACACCCTTCAAGATCACTGCTCCCAAGTCAATATAAATAATCAATTCATTGATTACACATTTTCTCACTTATCGTTGTTAATACCCTAGCATATACGGTCATCTACATTATTTTTTCATCGTAATATTTCGTGTCACACACATGAAGTTGTCTTCATAGCTTTCAACACTTTTAACTTCATCCTTTTGCCATTTGCAGTACTTTATTGGCAAAGCAACAATTGAAAATCTCATTACCATAGTAAAATATTCATTTTGTGTATTTACTTCCTTTTTCACATGATTATAATCACAAACAATATATTATCAATTATTACAGGAGATCAGCAGATATAGCCCAATTATTCAGAAAATATTCCCTGCCTCAGTTCATTATTTGGAATGGTTATCACAAGAATATCAGTCTATCATCATTCTCAACAGTATACCACTAAGCATAGTCTCCTTACCAAATCGCTCAAAGCAGCACAGCAAATAATCAACAAAATATCAAATTCTTTAAAGACAAAGACAAAGAATAGTCGGGCATAAAATACTACTACCCGTTCAGCTGCTGGTCAGTTCTTCGACCCGTAATACCTAAAATCATGACCTACTTTCTCGCACACATTATAACCCTTGTTAATTGTACCATTTTATCACTTTCTTTTTATTTAACGCCAAAGTTAAAACTGCTGATGACAGTTACGAAAAAGTGAATTGCGCAATACTTCAAACAGATCCTCACACTGTCATATGCACACAAACTTGGAGGACAAAAGAAAAGAAAGCGTAATTTTAATAAAATCTATTTTCATGATATAAAGGCAATAATGACCATAACTGAAGGTCATTTCCTGTCATAATACGGAAACGATAATTTTAAATAATTGTATTTCCCACCGAATTTTGTGAAGACGTGAACAGGAAATGAATACGCATAACCAATAAAGATTCACTTGTTGTGAAATCTCAACAAGATCACTTGCGGTTTCATTTTAAATAAATAAATATTATAGCTACAATGACATTGTGATATGGATGACATTTCATTGCGTATTCTCTGAAAAACAAATTGACTTGTCCTGTATTTTATTCAACATTTTTTCATTACGAGACGTTTCATTACAAATTTTCATAATTACACAAACCATTAGACATTTAGAATATTCTCTGACCAAAAATTTATAGCTGTCAATAAGACCCACATCATATTTGCGCCACTACAATACTAACAAACATTTTAATAATTAATCATTTACTAATTAAACGCAGTCAGAAACACAGCCATATAGAAGATAAATAAAATACATCAATTCAAACAAAACCTTTGTATAAGGCAATTGTCGCAGTGTCACTACTCAACAACACAGCTAAGTCAAAGCGAAAATAAACATCAGCTCATTTCAACACACGGTTCTCACATAGTTCATCACATACCACAAAATACATCGGCTGTTATCGCATCGAATGAAAGACAAAAGATGAAATTGTTCATAGCCTTTTTTCAAAATCAATACCTTACTTGACCACTAATTATATTGCATAAAATTCAAAAATATTACAAAGGTAGAAACATTTTAATATTAAAGACAGTTCATACACTACTGAATACACTACTCACAAAACTATATAAATATAGAGCAGAGCAACCAGCAACACGTAATAAGCATTGCAAGAAATATGCAACCACTCACGCTATTGCTCAAACAATAAAATATTACTGTGGAACATTAAGCAAATATAAATTCAAAATTAAAATTTTTTAAACACCACAAATAGACTTTGTGTCATTCATAGTTCTAATAAACAAACAAACAAACAGTATCATACCTAGAAATTACTAACAATCATTTTCAAATATAAATTAAATTTCACTATCAAACAGGCCAACAATACTAATTACCAAAACTTGTCTTTACATCTATTTCTTTCATATTAGCTTATAGCACTGTTTTTAAGATATTTTTTGTTTCTTGAAATCTTCTGCTTAGCCAAATATTTATATATTGTTTCAATATTTAAAAACGATTAATTACATAATAACACAGTTAGAATAGAATAGCAACCATAAATTTCCAAGGACGCCCAAGAATTACAGTGTCACAACAGACTAGCTAACATAAAATTTTCTAACATATTACAAATCTGTTCACTTAACTATCAAATAAATACTCAGCAGAAATATAACATCGCTATACATCAGCATGAATGATTAAACACAAAATTTTTGCTAATACTCTTCCGTCACCTGTTAATTCGTACTGTAGTTACCGTACAGATCAAATATTAATAGATGCACACAATAGTTTTTCTGTTGCTGCTGTTTATTAAAGCCAGCTTAACACGCATTCCCAACACTTCATAGAAACAGCTCACAGAACAGTACATTCATTAACAAATCAAAATTGCTCAAGGAAATATAATAGCTCTCCACCAGACAGCAAAATTGAATGAAGTATTTAAGGTACTGACACAAACGAGCAGCTATTATTCACAAATATATTTTAAGCACATTTTAATGACATGTTTCTCAAAATCTCAGTAAGATTCGTCACAAAATAAAACGTGATTGTTAAAGCGTATCAAAGTGTCTTTCGAGCAATCAACGCGGTATAAAATACTGACATTGAACAATACCTCACCATTTGCCATTAAACATACACCAATCTCTAAAAAGTAAATATGACGATAGTACATTGCAATGCAATATATCAAAACAAAGCTATGTGACATTATTAAAAATATTAATGAATAATTCAATAACAGAAACAATGTATTCATTAAACTAAATCTTGTTAACACCTACACTAAATTGCCGACATATTCACGAATATTACAAATTGGCAAAAGTTAGTAATATTTTCAAGTTGTTGTAAACACAATTGCACACTAATGCCGAGCAAAATTGCAAATCTCCATATATTTATATGAAACTGTTTCTCTGAAATTTTTTAAATATTGAGTCAGTCGAGAATACCAGCAGGTTTTCGACATTTTCAGGTCAAATACAGTGCGTTCCTGATAGTTCAATGCTCGCATTTGGAATTACTCTCTAAAAACAGGCATATTCATTGTCGTATACTCAAAATGGCAAAATTAAACCATTGTTTAAAAGGGCACAGTTATGATCCCATGAACTACAAAGACTACTGTTATCAGGATTTTCAAATACTTGTAAAACCTTCGACTCAAACACTTTCAATACACATCTCATAAATGCATGAGCCAGGTGGAGATTCATTAGACACAGTTATTTCCTTTTATTACTTATATTGCACTAAATCAGAAGCAGCTCTATTGCCATTTCTAGATTTGTTAAAGCCTCATTGGGATCACAAAACTGGCAAAGTTGGACTGGTAGGCCAGTAACATATTTATCAAATCATATTGCGCTCTTCAGCACACTAAAAGACAAAATCTTCTCTCGTATTTACTTCCAGTCCTCAGATGATAACAGGAGTTCCCGCGCGATCCATCCTAGGCCATTGTCTGCATACATAATGACGTGCGTTTTGACTTTAAAATAACAAAACACAGATGACACAAACAACATAGTAAAACTCAACAATATTACAAAATAAACCGTTAAATGTTGTACGTACCAGTGGTTTTCAAGACAACAGCTCATCACAAACACAAAGAAGACAGTCTTCTCTAAATACATCTTCTGATTTTCAGCACGCTCATAACTAAAATATCGCCAGAAATTACTTCTGGTGCTCCAACAATTTGCAATGGAATGCTCACATTTCGCTAATAGCTTCACCAAATATATAAACTTCTATACACTGTCAAGCTCAACATCCTTAGACAATGGTTATGCAATGTGTATCACTTGAAATATGGATTACATTTGGGGAATGCTCAATTTCAGACATTTATTATTCAAAAGAATACTGCAAATACTTATCAGCACCATAAGCTGGTCTGCAAACTCTCGTTGTTCAAAAATATTACACTCTTCATTCTGCATGTGTACAGCTTTTCAAAATAGTTACCACAAAAGAATACCATGGAAACAAAAGACACTACCTAAATTTCCTGATGTACACCAGTAGTTAATTTAATGTGATAATCACATGCACCACTCTGAAATTACATTATCAAAAGTACTTGGGCATGCATTTACAACAAATTACGATATTAAAGATATTAATACATAAGATTTGTGTACACCGAGTTTTTCGTTAACATGTTCTGCTGTGCGTGAAGGAACACACAACAATATCACTACCTGGTGTAAAAATAATTATTGATTTCACATGTTGACAGCCAGTTGAAATTAAAGAAAGGTCTAGCATGTTTGGCTTGCTTTGTTAAATTGCAGTTGCACCGATGTAGAGTTCAAAAAGCCTGAGGTTTTTCATCTCGAATTTAAGTTAATTTTCTGGCATCATAATATCATTAAATATTTCGAATGAATAGTATTTTATTATTAGTATTGTTACAGTTAGTACTGATATTACATATTGTTATTATTATTATTATTATTACATATTATTATTATGCTGTTGGTTAATACAGTTATTGGTTTTTCGATGTGTTAACGCTTCGGAGAATTTTTCGGTCACGAGTAGAGCACACCACTTGAAACATGTCGCAGTCAAAGTCCTTTAGCTCGGTTACTGTCACATCACGAATCGGCTCATAATACAATTAACAAAATGCGATTGCGAGGATTTGCCACATAGCAATTATACATAGTTTGCTGCATACTAAATTGCACCACTGGTCGTAACAAATCTATTACTATATATAAGTGCTTTCTAAGGTAAAGCACCGTCTGAAATGATTAGTTAACAAACATTTGTAATACACACCATGCTGCTTATTTTTTCCAATTAAAGTGTCAGCCACTTCAGGTGCAATGTTAGCCTGGTCGTTAGCCTACATATTTATAGTGTAGTGATATATAGAAAAGGGGAACTGCTACGAGTTAACATATGTAATTTTCCAACACTTATTAGGAAGAACGAACTTGAAGAAATGAGTAGAAGACAGACAATGGGTGATATGAAAGCATTTTCAAATATAGTGGAACACATTGTAAGGTGGTTGATCTCATCAATTACAGCACTTCACGTGAATTTGCTGGGAAAGTGTCATGCCATATATAATAATTATGAAAGTCGAGTGATACCACAGACGATAAACAGCCTGTATTCACGACAATACAAATACTGCGACCGACTTCGCACAAGTGCACCGATGTTCTATTTCATAAATATACCAATTACTAGCAGCGCCATTTCGGGGAATTTAATACAAAGGATTCACCACGCCGCATTACAGCTCACAAAGATAGACTAGCGATACCTTCTGTCTACATTTCAGAGAAAGACCATCAAATATGCAGGGTGTCGTTGGCAGTTCATTGATTCACCATTCACTCATTATGATTAAAATGCGATAACCAGCATTCATATTTCGATAGTATTCACACGTCCACTACATGGCAACATTCAGCGTCAATATGCATGAATACATGTTTTTTTTCTGTTTTTAATTCATCAAATGTTAATAATACAAACAGGCGATCCTTTCTCTTCAATGCATATTTAATATTGAAATAATATTTGAAATGGGCGGCGGTATAGTTATAAGAAAGGAGGAAGACGGTCTCAAACATATATCTGACTGAAAACATGCGGAAAAGAGCGCGATATCTTTCATTAATGTATGACAATTTGTGTAATAATAACACAAATGTAAAGTCAAGACTGGAACAAACATTGTGTCGTAGTGAGCAACGTTTGCAGCAACATGAGAGGATGGGAAGGTTGAATAGAAAGCCCAAGCATGTAATGTCGATACATGATGAATCACACTGAGACAATTGTTATATCAGGCCGCACATAAAGTGCTTCAACAGAATTCAAGAAAAACATTTTTCAGAGAAAATAACACTCAAGTTATAATACTGCATTTCCGCGTTACAATATCAATAATATCTATGAAATTACGACTTACTTGAACAAGGATGTTTGCGAAAATTTAACTGACATATAACTTCTTGTACTAATAAATAAGACAATGGGGAAACATCACAGATAAATTAAGTTATTTCACATTTATTTCTCCATTTATTTTATTTAAAACGTTAAAAACTGCATGACGCCATGGGGAAAGACTGTGTGCACATTCGCCTCAGATCCTCATAATTACTATTTTGAATTTTGAAGGAAATTGATGTAGTAAAATCTACCTTCAAAATAAATACAATATTTTCGGCTCTGAAAGGAAGAAAGAAACAAAAACTCCCATGTAATAAACTCAATTTTCAAGGACAAATAAGCACAATTTTGGTTTGAGCCAGCTCTTCAGCCGCGACAATGAGTGCAAATGATACTTGAATTTATTTCACTTATCGTGCACAGAAATGAAGACTAGCAAATACAAGTTACTCACAAAAACACTTGGCTTAGGATGCAGAAAGTACGACGACTGCAGGAAACAAACAGAGACAGTGTTCTATGTAATGACTCATACACAATGGAAATTTCATACCAGACGCAGCAGCGTTGCAATAGAAAGCATTATTGTCGAGTCAACTCACCCACATTTCATATCGCAGGAAAGAAGAGAAACAAACCGAGAAAAAGGCAGGAAAGTAACATGAGCAAATTGCGCTTTAAAAGCTCTTAGACATGCATGCTCACACAGCAGATAAAACCTTCAAACAAACATTTCCGACTAGATCAACTCGTTTATGGGAGTTACATTCACACATTTGCGTTACGAAATAAACTTCAGCTCAACAAATCTCTGAATAACTGTTAATCATTTTGATGATAACATGAATTATCAATAACAAATACTGGTCGCCATTCAGAAAACATTTCAATAAAGGCACTCATTCAACAGTACAATCGCCGAAACGGTCGATCAGACATGGCAAAGGGGAGGCGAGTGGCCAAACCATGCTATAGACACTATTATTCCTTACTTTTGTTTCGGGGATACCTATTCATTATGCCACATACTTCTTCCTGCCATCTGTTCTAACACATAGTACAGCTTTTCCGTTCTTCAATCTCTTTGTTTAGTAGAACTCGATATTACTTTTAAAATATTAGTACAGGTTGACTAAAACTTCGGTGTCATAAATAGTACTTTCGGGTTGAAGTTTTGTATGAAAACTTGCTTGTGCTTCTTTGATTGAGAATGTGAATTTGGAAGCAGATCTTCTTTTCATTATGAAAACTATTCGAAGCTTCCAGATAAACCCGATGCCAGCAGCCATTTTAGTTAATATTTACACAAATGCACAATGTATAATAACCGCCGAAATGACATGAGACATACTCGTGTACCGGCGTTTCGCGCATTTTTAAAAACAAGAAGAATGCAACAAAAATTGTGCTTCATATCATAGCCAAACACTAATTGGCACTGTCTGCAATGAAAAGTCTTCAACGAAAAGAACTGCTCTTCAGAAAATATCGTTTGCGTTTCAGAAAATACGGAATTTTCAGTTTATTTTCACAAAATACTTCACTTTTCCAGGAACTTTTTATATCACAGATTTAAAGCACACCATCAATTGTCATCGTAAACATTCGCCGATAATATAAATAGTTAATGATGAGAGAAAATAAAGATTTTTTATATGAGAAAATTTGTGTCATCTAGTAGAGTACATTATCACATCTCGCCAAAGTTTGAAATAGGGCTGTCACATATTTGCGAAAATCATGTTTTTGTTAGCTTAGTCTCATATCTGTCGCAATATTGCACAAAATACTAACATTCTTCCAAAACATTATCTTCATGAGTCACAGAACTATGAGCAAATATTTACTCGTGCCAGGCCTTCATCTTCACTCGTACTTTCATAGTTAGGTGACGAAAATCAACTTTGCTATTTTCAACACTGTTCATCATCTCATACTCCGTATAAGAGAAAGCAGCATAACAGACAGTTCGGTAATGTAGTCAAAGGAAACTAAAGGCTGTTACGGTGTTGGTTTCAGCATATAGTAACCGTATGAATATCACAATTCATTTTTGTATTGAGGATTAAGATTACAATTCGAAGCTTTCGATGGTTAATACCAAATGGGATATGGTGTTTTGTCAGTATTCGTATCATCGAGACAATATTTCAGTATGACACCATTGATGCATTATATGCGGCTCACTAAAGATGAAAGAAAATAGACAAAATTAGGACAGTTAGATAGTATCTTAGCACTTACATTACGAAATTGAGACATTTCTTCATATTTCATAATCAATATTATTACGTTGGCTATAAAACGGAAAATAGTTATTTAATCTTCACACGGATAAAGAAATGTTCGCCAACATTAAAGACAGACACATCTTACATGCTAAAGCATTGATGTTCAAACACATCTACTATTGTCATGAATGCCGTTCGTCAGCAAATAACAGGTAATGTTACGACGTGCCATAATAAATTCGATAATTTAATTCATGTCGTAATACGCCAATTTCTAAGATATCATAAATTGATTGATACATTCTTGTTTCTGAAAATTACCACACAGTAATCCTTCATTTCACATTTGAAGCCAATAGCAGTTTGAAGCTTCTTCAGATATTACTAACTTCATTCATTTGTTACTTCAGGTATGTTCAGCTGGTTCTCCGTTCAACGAAGTTGCAGACGGCGGTTTGTGCCAGTCGAAATACACATGCTACTTGTACGCGTAACGACACTTCAGTTCACCTGTACTCACTTCACGCCTCATCTGTACCTTTCAAGCCGTCGGGAATTAGTTCGTCAGTTAAAGCCGTTACGAACGATCACTTTGCGAATGAAGCGAATGCAGTCTGTTTAGCAGCATATGTTTCGTGCTACATTCAATAAGTAAAATTGTCATAGTTTGCTTTCTTCTCGTTTTCGTTAGATATCATGCAACTGGTCAGCATAACAATGAAGTAATGAATGCAATATTTTAATAATGTACTAAATATACATTTGTATCAACAAGAAGCCATAACCCCTTTCACCTGCTCACTACAGGAAATACAATATTTAATTGGCCTTCTACCTATAACAGCAGCAATAGTCGGACAAACGAGCCAGCAAGAAGACAACCCTGTAAAATAGTCACGATTTTCGCGGTGCCAGTCGTTAAAACAGGTCTTCATACAAAGAGAGAGGAGGCGGCGGCAGTGGCGGCGTGCGATACAGTGAACAGCAGAACAGAAACAAAAAGAACATAGCAGCATTTCCACTCATCTCTGTGTGTACGTTAATTCGGTGTGAGTAATCGTGTCCAAAGCGCTGTCCAAATTGCACTACATGATTTACTTATTCTACTTACTTCTTGAATATGGCAATTCGGGTTCTATCATGCGCTCATTAAATACTCAATTTATTTTCATTTCATTTTTGAGATAGATACCGTAGTTATGCAGTTAATGCTCTGTTATTTATATTGTCTGCTGTTCATTCATACTGACTATTTTGCATAAGAATAAATACTTTCAGCAAAGATCTTGAAACTGGCCTTTGAAAATACCAGTCAGTATTAGTATTTTTAGAACACTAAACAACACTTTATTTGACACATGATTATTTTCCTCAATAATTACATTTAATTTTTCTAAAATCATAAACAATTCCACTATTATGATATTTAAAATGAAATTTTGAAAATGTATTTAGGCCGTATTATGCCGTTGCGAAAATAGTACATTTTCGAAAATAGTATACACTAAATATATAACAAAAATTCAATAGTACGAGAAAGCTCAAAATGTCAGAATCATTTGTATTATCTTCTCAGTGTTTTCTTATGTTGATCACACCGTGCATTACGTTGTAGTATTGTTTCCAGCAAGGCGCATCGTTACAATTATCGGGCATCATTTGGCCGTTCATCACGTTACGCGTTCATTTCAACTGCATTTTGACATTGCCCTTACAAGTATAAACAATTTACACTTATATAACACAATTTACTGTCACAGTAAAACAACACCATAATATGGTGAAGGGCATACAACATTAATACTATCACTTCTTCTTTCTAATCGCACATTAAAAGTCAAAGATATTTGTTCGTAAGACGAGTCTCAAATTGACATTAACAATCGCAATATTATTAAACAATATCAATACAGTAATTTTCTGGCGCCCATCGAAATGTCATTTTTCTTTCATTTTAGCACTGAGGTGCCATGTTCATTATAGAAATTAATTTTATGTTATGACAAAGAAATAATCTGTTTTTTATGTCTTTCTTTTTGTGCATGTCTCGATAATGATCATTTTATTTTACTTACTATTCCCGCCATTACGCAGCTTTTCGCTGATACCTGCGACCTTAACATTTATCAGCACTAGCCTCAGTCAATATGCAATAGTGCTCTCAACAATGTTCTCCATACAATTCATTATTATTTCTTCGCTCAGAAATTGTAATATCAGCCGCCGTGTTATTTACGTATCTATCGTTCTCTGTGAGTCAAGCCTAATAAACATTGCTCGATATTCACGCATTACTCGGTAACTAAACAAAAATTCTTGCAAGTCGCATTCTTCCTTTGCGAAGAAGCCTCGACAGGTCAGTAACGTTCAATGCTTCAGCCAGCTCAAAGCCATCACATGTCTTTTTCTTGCGCTTTACTAAACAAAATTAACAGTATTTCAAGACTATTTTTTGGCGATGTTTTCAGGTCATCGAGCTCCCGTAATACAATACTGTACGTAATGGGACCACGCACACAACGCATTTCAAATATATTGCAAATGCAGTTGGAATTAGCACTGATGTTCGGTATCAGCAAAAATCTTACTCATTGAATAGTCATTAATATAAATCTGCTTAGGTTCATTCTGTTCATAATAAGATTAACGTTTCATGTATTATAAACATTCAGAGCAGCGTCTCTGGTTGGTCAAGCCACAACAGTCATTTAAATATGATATACATATAGCAACAAAGATAGTCACACATATTTTCTTCAATACATTTTCAGCATTACACACACATTGCTTCGTTTGTTTATAATATGTTACAAACTTGTCTTCAGTGCTTATACTTTCCTTTGTTTTAATGCGGTGAAGCTGAGGGTATTGTTCTCAAGATGGAAGGGATTACATTTCAAAATGCCAGGTCCTGTCAGCATGATCGCGACCGTAGTCAACAGCGTTACAGATCGCGACTTAGTTGCACGATCGAGAAAGAAAGTGATAGTCGTGTTATTATCTAGCAAGCTGAAGATAGCATTCGTAGCCTGCCTGGCATTAACGACGCGAGCGAAATTTTCACGTGTGCGTGAGAGAGAGAGCGTGTGTGAGAGAGCAGGAGAGCGTGTGCAGAGAGAGAGCGTGCAGGCAAAAGCAGATAAAAGAAAGGTAAGGCAAGGAGTTGCATGTGCGCGAGTTGGGCGTGCGAGCGTGTGCAGAGTGCAAAGGGCTGAGCGCGAGGCAGCGAAAGGTGAGCGCGAGCGTGAGTGCAAAGAGCAGGTGCGAGCAGCAGCGTGAAAGGTGCACAGGTGTGCGAGCGTGCGAGCGCGCAGGCAGCAGTGAGTGAGTGTGCAAGAGCGCGAGGCAAAAGGAGCGTGCAGGCGAGCGCGAGTGTGTGCGAGGAGTGTGTGTGTGCAGGTAGTAAAGAGTGTGTGTAGTGTGCGTGTGTAGCGCGCGCACAACGTTCCCATTTCACTGTGAAACTTCTGCTTGACATCCTGTTAAGGTAACATTAAGGCCTTCAGAGACAGTATTGGTTATCATTGTTGGGGTCTTCGTGAATACTATATTTCCAATGAAAAGTAATGAACTATTGCTCACAGGACTAGACAGGTCATTGACATATGCGCGAATACAACATAGCGGCGCTGAATCACCAACGACACAGTACACTTCAGCCTCATTCTTCATATATCACAGAATTAAAGCCGTGCATCTGCAGTATTCAGACGTAAAGTTGGTCACAGTTGAATCAGGCATTTATAACGAAACAAGGTGTTCATAAATTCACAAATAAGAATAAGACATACATTTCAAGACTACTAAAAATGCGTGTGATAGCATTCAAACAAGAAGCCACTTCCTTCTCGAAATCGTTAAAACTAGCGTTATATTGCTGCCCTGCATCAGCAAGCTGCAAACAGCGCAAGTCAAAATATCCTCGTACCATTCCTTCTCAAGCAATATTTCATTTAGCTTCGAAATTAGGTTCTGTCAGTGACCAACATAGAAGACGTTCTTCTCCTTCAAATTCTGTGATGGAGTTCAGAACCGACAGTATTGCTGATTACGGCAGACTGTAAAACACAGCAAGCTACGTTAAACACGTCAAAAGTGCAGGATTCAGCGTATTATATTCTCAACAGACATATATAGTGTGTGTTATGCACTCCATTCACTATATTTTCTTGCTTCACTCAAGTTCATTAGTACTTATGTAACAATAATTGTTCGAGTGAAATATAAATGTTTGAAGGAATATATTCAAGATAGATAGCTAAAAAGTGATAGTTTTAATAGCACGTTTCACTTATTTTTTTAGAACAAGTGTTAGGAATCAAGATATACGCCACTTTTTAAAATTTGCTTTCCAGTGTAAATTGCTTGAATATAACATTTATCTCGCAATCAATATTCGGTCAAATAGTCAACAGCTAAGATTACCGGCATACCTGCTACTTTAATTGAGTGCCGAACATCTGACATAATTTCATACAATTCAACTATCATAATAACAAGTAATATTTTTCATTTTTTTCTTCGCAGAAAATTACTACATCTTGAATATTCGAACATGCAGTTTTTTATCACTTCATGCATACTGCATTTACTTTAGCGACATGTTGCAAACATTACCAGTCGGCATATTCATGGCTTTAGTGAAGCAAGCACCGACTTCGGCAGCGTGGTAGCAGCGGTGAATGTTACCGTGCGTAGCGACAGACAAACACCGCGTAAATTTTTTGCCAGGTGTTCATTCTCCCGGTGTTCATTGAACAAACCACGAAATCGACAGAGCAGCCGGCCGCCAATTCTTCTCAGACTGGCTTTCCCAGCTGAAAGGCGTCGAAAAACATGTTATCGTCTCGACTCGAAACCTGTGATCACTCCAGTCAGATGCACCGCAGTGACATCAGCTGATACGCACTGAGCCATTATTTCATTTTCGTGAGTCATTATCACAAACGCTGGAGACGTTGCGGTTTCTCACACAGAACTTCGTGGTATGTCCTCGAGCCCGACCATCGGCGGTATGAATTGTGCAAAAAGCCATCGCTAGCGATACTGTGAACAGTTTACGCGCCAGCGTTTGTTGTTATCGACTTGACGGAGACAGCACAAACAGATGTTACCGACACACATGGACAGTTATTACGCTATTGTTACTGTAATGGAACGTTCAGCTCAATATCCGCAATATAAAAAGCACTGCAGACAATATGAAATAAAAGGCCTGAATTCTCTTCACTTTATATAATACCCATAATAAATTTATGCTCCTGCTTTGCCTTCCTTTATCTGTAACTGTGCTCGTTAGTTACCTTCAATGCCATAAAAATTATTGAGCGTGAGCTGTGGTTGCCTGTACAGGAGCTCCAACGAGATACTGGAGGCCAAGCGGAAGTCACTTAACATAAAATCACGAAATCATATCATAGCTTATTCGTCGAATTAACATGTCCGGCATTATTTGTCTTTCTGGTTTTCACTTCATTACCCGCCGGAAACACAATGCAATACAATAACAACAAACAATACCTGAAATACAGACGCTCACATCACACTGTTATTTCATTAATAACGACAAAAACAAAACAAACACACATACTGAATGCGCATCTCGCTCTGCTCGAATATAGCTCATTATTATTTTCCGCAAATTTGGTCTTGGTACATTAAAAATTCCAAGTTCGTTTTTTCTTCTCATTTATTCGAACTATTAAATCACGCAAAAGTTATTGTGCACTTTCTTCTTCGGTTGGGCACGCCATTGTCTTCCATGTCACTCTCCGTAGTATACACGTATCCATTACCATTTCATATGTCCGTTCATTTTCACACACGCTTAGTTAACAAATTTGCTTTTAAATGAAAGAATATCTCGATTAAATTAATACAATATTGTTGAAGCAGCGAATGCGACGATATATTTATTAGTGGGCACCCATGAACATTGTGTTTTCGTGAAATATAGCAACAGATCTTCCACACCGATGTCACTAAACACGATATATTTCACTTGATTTCACACTGAACGCAATTTTCATTAAAATAAAAATTTTTTGCGGAGCGTTAACGATTTAATCTGCTGATACCATCGTCATTGTGCCAGAAATCCGATCGTCAGCTCTTTTCTTAACATCACATTTATCGCCGTTGCTTTTCTCCTACAAAATATTGCTATCATTTATTTCTAATTACATTTCGTTTCTGGCGTATTCTCGAGTTTCTCAACGTTGCATCGTTACCATAATTTTTAAATGAGATTTATTTCTGTTGGTTCTTGTGCCTTGTTTGTATTAAAACACGCGTTCTTCACTTTTCGCCAATAAACACCTTGGATTTATCGAATTCCAAGTTAATAACAATGGTTAGTCATAAATTAAAGCTGGAATTATACTATACAAAATGTTCATATCTGAACGTGATGCGATTTCCTTCGTTACCTTGCAACGACTCAAGTTACATGAATGCTGGTTGCTCATCTTCAATTGTAATTTGTCGTGCTTTTCTGTTTACTAAAATTCATCGCCACGCGACATCAGCCATTCAGCTTTTACAGTCATGTTAATGTTATGCATTTTCTATTTATTTTGACTTGTGCCTATTTCTGGGAATCATGAATATTACAATACATAGCTACATTACATTATCACACACACACACATTATTAATATTGTACATATTATTGTTATTACATAGTTATTACATAAGATACACACACAAAATGGTCATCACACAGCATCACCTGTTTTTCGTCGTTTTCCTTGCTCGGAGCAGTACTTGTAAATTTACAGCATGCTGTGACGCAAGTGCCGAATATAGAACAAAATTACCACTTTTCGATGCAACACGTTCAACACGATTCTTTTTCTCTGCTCGCTTTTCCGCAGCACATTAATATAATTGTTTTACTACGTAAGAGCGTAGGTCATGAAGCAAAATCCACTGTTATACTGCGATCTTTTCAGCAGCGAAAATTGCAATTTTCTCGAATAGCTCACGATTTTCATCGCTTCCTTTCTTCACGTTACGTACGCATACATTTCTTTTCTAGACATTACGTATTTGAACGTACCAAAGTATTTCCTTATTCAAACATAGCTTACTTCAAGATCACGAGCTGAAGACGAACATCGTCATCTGATCAAAAGCTGTTGTTTTAGTATTGAGTACTCTCGATTGAAAACAATGTCCTCCTTCAGCTCGCATTTTTGAAGCGCAATTTGCTTAAATCAGAGTACAGTAGATGTAGAAGGAACACTCTCCAAATTTTGCTTGCATAATGGAGTTTCAGGTAGCTTGCATACGTACTACATTCACTGCAACAGTTTATCAGTCATTGTCGCCCTTAAACTAATCAATATCGCATTTCTAATAAAATAGAATGACTTTGTAACGCGGACACGCGGCGTCGTATTCTGGGAACACAATCGCTGGCATTGGTATATTGTTCACCTAAAAATAGAAACAAATGTCATGAGCAAACAATATTACAAAGATTGATAAAACAATTAAAACAATGATAGATCAAATCTCGTTACGAGTTTTCAACTTTCCTTTCTTCTGCTCTGTCTGCTATGTTGAGAGCACGTGATAGAGCCGCGCGGCAATAATACCTGTGTCGTCGGCTTCTGTTCTTGTCTCCTAGCATAGAGATTCATGCTCTGTACGAAATTCCGTTCAACCATTAACCAAGCACCACATTAACAACTATTTCCATTGCACGTGCTTCTTTTTCTTCGATTTAAGAAAATTTGTAAAATCTCCTTTCATTTCAGCCAACAACCAGCATGCAAAACCATGCTTTATACGCATTAGCGTATTTTGATTTTTTAAACAATACACTAGTCGTCACAGGTCGAGCTTCATCACTCTTCGGGGCAAAAGTTTACTGTACACAATGAATTTCAGGTGAAGAAAAGATTCTGTGTGTTCTCATAATAGTAAAGGCTCTAGTCGTGCCTGGCCCAGAATTACTTCCTTTTGTAGAAGAGTTTTGTTTACAGCTTTTTGTGTTGCAATTTTCACTTCTCAGCTCGTATACGCGCATTACGCGCATTTAAATGGAGATAAACAGCCAAAACAGAAATGCAGTTTCATCACCACCAGTCGGGCGAAATCGAGGACCTAGTAAAATTACTGATCCTCTTGAAATACACTTCAAATTTTACAAATATTATTTTTTTCGTTTACAGATATTTTACACAACGAAAATACGAAATACTATAGTTTAATAATGTTTCGCTTTTTAATAAAAATTATTTTTCAAACATGCAATATCACTTCAGAATTTAATACATTGCAAATTACACCCGTGACGATGAATTATAAATCTTTTCTTTCATGTATGAAGAGAGATTTGAGGGTATTTCGCATATTTCAAAGCTTTACGTTAGCAAGTTTTCATGTAAGAAAATAGCTTTCGATACAACAAAGGAATACACGACTCATTCTTCTCACAAAGTAGTGCTGGTGCCGGGAGAGAAGAGAGGAGAGAAGAGATATGGATTTCAAAGAAAGCTCAAAGAAGTTCCAGATGATGCATGATGACCAGACAGCATTATTAAATAGGCTTTATCAACCTTTAAAATATGCACGTTTTTCCGAGCTGCCGATTGCAGAGTGGTATTTTTTCAATCGCCAGAGAGAAGTCGATACGGTCTGGATGTTGGGCAGAAGCAATTCATTTAAAAGTTCCGAATGTTTAGTAAGTTATCAACTCAGTTAATGGGGTTATACGATAAAGCCGTTGATTCGCAGAAGAACAATCGTTGCTGCATCCTCATGTTGCTGGCAGGTTTGGGTTCACAGAAAGGAGATAGTAATAATATTTGCTGCAGCATTTTATCGCCACCGAATTACTGCTTTAACAACGACCATTTGTTAGAACGAGAAATGATGGTTGCCTAAAAACCGATACTTGTTAGAGTTTAGGTCACCGCATATACTTAGCGCAAGCAACGCGACAAAGACTTCAATACGTAATTTTTCGATATTGCGCATGCATGGGTAGAGTTTCAAAATTCTCATCGCTAGCCGCGCGAAATACCATGAACTATCACGAACTCTATTGCCTTCTTTTCTCAGACCGTGTATCGTCTTCTTACCATTCTCCTATTTCTTTCATTTCGTTTACCAAAGCAATAGTGAGTTATCATTTCATTAACAGCAAATTGTCGCACTATTTTCTATTCATAATATGTGGTGAGATTGTCTGGGTTTATCATCAATACAGTCGTTACACTCAACACTGCCAACAATAGAATGTTCTTGAAGTTTCACACGACGATCATTATCAAATACCAACAAAGATTTTTTTCTTTCTCATCATTTCAAATTTCTTCATACAAATTCACGCAGGCCGAGTGGAATCAAATCTAGATATTCAAAATATAACAAATTCATTTCAAAGCAGAAATACATGATTTCTTTAAATTTCATTTCGTGCTTTCCTGTACTGCATTACAATTTCTACTATCGCATTTCTAATCACGATTATTGCTGTGTCTCAATGCATTTCGTCGCTGCGCATGCGTAATTTGCGTCGATTTGTTTACGCCGCACGATAAAATGTAAAAATATAATGTTACGACACAGACCGTATCTAAAGATCGCTGTCGAAATGGAGAACATACTCAGTTTCTTTCTTACTCGACAAGAAGCCGCCACTATTCACTTTCATTTCAGAACAATTGCGATCGCTTCATTGACAGCGAGTGTGAAGGAAAGCTTTAGTTTACGAAGTCATGCATCGAGTCAGCCATAATACGATATAGCAATAGTGTTTATATTTATGAATAGTTAAACATCAACAATTGAAAACTTATTATATTCTGTGATTTTCATACACTTATTATTAATATTCATATTAAGGAACAATATTATGCGTAATATTTCTTAACTCGTATTTGTTTGTTACGATTAATTCAAACTTCCACTTCGTGAACTCCTCGATTTTTTTATGAGCTACGAAATAAATGTTTCGTTTGGGCAATGTCATACGACGGTGGAAGGTTACAATCAATTTTTTGATCATTTATTTTATTTGTTATTTTGAAGCTGAGGTTATTAATGTTGTCTGAACTCAACAGTGTCGAAATTAACCTCTTTTTTCACAGATAACACTATTTAGCGTAATGAAAATTGTTGCCATCTTACCTTATGGAAGCACGAAAAAATTACGTTGCAAATCAAATAAAATTGCAGCGGGTGCCTTCTGTACTTCCCGTCATCGTAAGAGAATCAACCATCAGAACGTAGTCCATTTATAGTCAGGCAGCGGTTAAACAAACGTGTATAACAAGCTTGTTAGACTGTAGCACTGCGTCCAGAGAATTACGAGATTGTGGTTGTACTTCATTCCTCGAGTGGTGTAAGTATTGTCGATTGATACCCGGTACATTTATCAGTTGCAGTAGTTACCGTACAGCACAAGTTAAATTTAGCTGTTAATTATTACTTTCGCTATATGTCGAAATTATTCATTGGCTAATTACAATACACAGCCTGAATCTCAATTGGAAATAACATTTTTTAAAAGTTATCAAAACAATATTTGTAATCTCGTTTACTTAAGAGATATTATAAGTACGTTCATTCATTACTATCTGTGTTAGGTGCCATCAGACAAATATACTCTGATTCGTTGTGCGCTGCCTGTTCATGTTAAGAATTGTTACTTATAGAGATTGTTAATTTATTTCACATTCTTGTTAACACACAAATATTGAATGATTGATTTAATAACATTGTCTGCACCCGCAACAAAGAAAAGAATTCGCCGATTATTGTCACCTGAAAAGACGTTTATATAAGGGAGAATCTAGCAAGAAAAGAAAAGATTAATAGTATAGTAGTAATGAGGGGTCATATATCGCGGTTAGTCGATAGATGCACTGTTAAATATTATGCGCGAAGCCATTTCATCACGTCAGCGTTTTCAGCCTGCGCGCAGGCGTTATCTTCTTTCCGGGAGGAAGATAATGAAGTCATGCAAAAGCCGTAGGACAAAGCCAAGTTTCTTGGCGGTGGTACGCGGCTGACGTGCTCGCGCTGTTTAGTCGTCACGATGCTCCTGACATAATGCCGCGCGGCGCGCCTGCTCGCCTCCGAGCACGAGCTGTTTGCCTTCTGAGAAACAGAACTCGATGTCAGCGCCCGCGCATGCAACATAACTAACAGATTCACCTTCGATTATTTGACAAATACAGGTCGCATGATGTTTGCCAATG
The DNA here is from genome assembly GCA_964035755.1 of Teleogryllus oceanicus. Lineage (NCBI taxonomy): Eukaryota > Metazoa > Arthropoda > Insecta > Orthoptera > Gryllidae > Teleogryllus > Teleogryllus oceanicus. Next base: position 1,646,776 of record CAXIVR010000008.1, read on the forward strand.
ATTTTTTACATCTCGGTAGTCGCGTTTCGGTTCTTAGATCATAAATCAAAGCTGATGTCACTCGGTGAATAGTCGACAAAACAAAAACTGTGATGCTTAAATTATTAATAATTATTTAAAATTATTAATTATTATGAGTTGACCACGTGTCATGCGATGAGGTGACGGCGCATACCTCATTATAACGCCAAGCCGCAGCTGCACGACTCAAAATAAATGCCAACGCACTCTCAGAATTGCAGATTGGTTCGTTTTTCCAGCATCAGCAGCGTATCTACAGTACGTATTTCACCGTTAGGAAGGCATTGGCAATGAGGTAATGACCAGCTAAATATAGCTTTAAATCATTTATTCAACATCCATAGTTGGGCCAATTAGAATGCGTTTTGGAGTTATTTCATGCGAAGTTGTAACGATAGCTTAAAGTATTGCATATTTCTTCTGAGAAAACATTTAATTCGGGAGACGTGGATACGTTTTTTTAACAGATATCGTCGCAATGCAAAGATGAGAATAGACTATATAAACGTTATGTCCAGCAATCGGTTCAACAGTGTTAATTGCTTATAATAACATTGTCGGATTACGTTCTTTTAATTAAAATGAAAGTTAGTGATATCCTGAAACTAATACAACAGCACGCATAGAACTGGTAAATATAAACATTTCTTCCTTGAAATTTTCATTATTATTTATAGTTGACAGAATATGATTATATTGTGCCAAATGGTAAAACTATCGTCTTAGTTGGTTTTCGAAAACAATAATCAACATTACGAAAGTTTTGGGTTTCTATTTTCCGAATGATAGTGAATATTAAGAACTTTTCACATAATCCACCCATAGTTTCAATTTTTACTGATTTCTAAGCACGAAATTTTAATAATTGCCGCTTATTTTCACCATATTGAGCTCCCAGAGACATGAATGTTTTCCATAACTTAGTTTAATAAAGATTAAATGCAGCCGCGCACTTTTTTAATCAGAATGTTGAGGTCAATATTTTTTTAATCGTGAGCAGAGCAAACAGTGCCGAATTAAATTCCTAACACTTGTCATGCTGTACCCTGCTTTTTATAATATATAATATCTCTTGTGTAATTTATTATACCAGAATATTGGACAAAAACAAACAAGTCTTCAGTATATTGCTGAACAAAACTAAATGTAACTAGCAATAAATTGCATGACCTTCACTTATTTACTTCCGAATCTCAATTGGGATAGTTGCTTCCACTTTGCCTCACTTTTCCCAGCTGTCTTTCTTCAGACAAAGATTACATTGTCTCATTTTCGACTTCTGTCACCACATTTAAATATGAACAAGAATGCAGCGAAAAGAGTAAAACCTGGCATTACGTGTTTTCATTCAGAAAATGTCAACCAAGCAAGCTGATTGTCGGGTCATTTTGAAAAAATTGCTGAAACCAACAGCAAATCACTTGAATGATGCTTGCATCAACACCACTCGTTATCAGGCTTCCGTAAATATTAACGTAACAGAATTTCAAAATATGTTTAGTATTTTTATTTAAAATTAGCATCAAAATGCCGTTTATACGTTATTTTGCATTTAGCATCATTCATTCAACGTTAATTGTTCAAAACAATTTCAATGTCATCTTATTCGCTAAAACATAACGTGGCGTTCTTTACAACGCGATTCACATTTAAACAGACAATTTGCCACCTAACTTATAAAGTATAAACTATGTTATAACTTATATAGTTGGAAAGCCGGCAGGTAGCGAGTGGATTGTGGAGGGAGGGATCGTGCAAATACGGGCAAAAGGACAAGAAACTATTATTCTAGCCCTCTTGTACCTGGCATTTTCTATAGTATTCCATGATCTGTGAGCTACAGCGACCAAACGAAATTGCGACATCTAAGCTGAAACCTTCAAAATATTGGCGAATGTGAAATTCAACTCAGGTGGTGTAGGCATACTGTTACGTGTCTTGGAGCACGCATAATGAAGATGGGGGTATGGCATGAAAACGTCGGCAGCTAATCGGCACGCCTGAACTTCAGCCAAATTACGAGGTCAATGAGAGAACCTTTGAAGGCATTTTAGGTCAATGACCATTAAGCATACGTCAAGTCACGGCTGACTCTAGTACTCCGTGCAGTGGGCCATGATCTAGTCAATACCATCTACACTTACACTAAATTGTCAATACCTTTGGTCAAGTATAGTATTATGCGTCGTTATTGGTCGAAAGGCGTACGAGTTCATCGCGCGATGTCGCCAAAGATCATGAACGATTATTATCGAAGTTTTTTCATTGCACACACACCATGCCTTCGTCGCGAGTTGAGTCTTCCTGTTCGTTTTCATGGCTGACCGTGAAGATTATAAGGATGATATTTCATTTCTGTGTTAGGAATGCGTAAAGCGTCGACAGCCAATCGGCACACCTACACCCGGCGACAACATGCGGCCTATGAGAGATCCTTTTAAGGCATTTTCGGCCAATGACAGCCAAGCTCATGGTTCAAGTCACTTTAGTAAGTCAATGGCGTTGATCAAGTATATTTCAGCGCGTTTCAGTGTTGCAGTCTTCTTGACTAAAACTTATAGGGCCCAGGAGACATTCTCGTTGCTACCTCAATCCATTCTGGCGAGTCTGGTATTTGGCGCTCGCGACAGTCATAGAACAATTTTAAATAATGTACTTCTATTCACAATACTAAATAATTTATCTGCCGACCTCGGTGACGTTACGTCAGATTCACGAGAAATACTATTAGCATCGAGTGGGTTTTGTCAGACCATCGGTAATAAGTCATCATTTTAAATATGCAATCAAACCACTAAATAACATCTCGTTTTAGCTACTTTTTGGATAAAGAATCATCGTGCAATAAACTGAATAGTCGCAGCAAAGCATTTCCAGCAGAAAGCAACCTCGTTATTACACATGTCCAGGAAATACAAACAGGCAGAGAAATAGAACTCCACACTCAATCTCTGCCAGGTATGACACAGTTCGTAGTTAGCATCATCGAGCTGACTTCGACAAACAATTATTGCTTCAATGCAGGCGGGAATATTAGCTTCTCATTTTCTTCATAAAATCTATCTGTCATGAAGAAAATAAAACATCAGAAATAACTTCGTCAGACTACTTCATAAAAATGAAAAACATTCAGCTCAATATACCTCATTCCCTTTTATCATGAAATGCCCAGTCAAAATGCAATTCATACAAAACGACACTAATTTAGTACATTATCACCTTTGCTTAATATTCTGCTTAACTGGCAAGATGCTGGAGGCAAGCCCAAACACTGTAAATCTTCTTGTACTAAATACGAAAGTCATTGCTTAGTAAATAATGATGATGATAGTACTTTAACAACACGCGTTAGGTCATCAATAATCACAAATCCAAAGCCTTCGAAACTGCTATTAACAGTTCTTCTCAAAACTCTTCAAGGGTTCGCTTTACATAAATAAAATATAGCTGTAGCCAGCAGTTCTATTACCTAAAAAGACATACTGGCTCACCCAGATCAAACGGAAGAATATCACACTGGAGCTTAAAAATCCTGCGTATAGCTTGTGTCATAGCCATGTTCACGGACGGACATACGTTTTCGGCATACAGCCTACAAAAATGCGAATTGTGACAACACACGTACACAGTATAGAAAAATTCACCCTTTACATAATATAGCACAATTGCTTTTACATTATCATAGCACATTACATAGATGGTAAATTACTTTCCGGAATCAGATTCAAAATGAAAGCCTTTTTCGTCGAAAATTGTTATTTATTATTGCAGCATTTACAATATTGACTTCACGCCATAGAAGCAATACGAAGAAGATTTCCGCGGCAAAGTCGTCTTCAACATGCCACGAACTGCAACAGTTCTATCATCGTCTTCTAAAGACCACGAGATACCGAAGGTGCGGTCGGCAGTCACCTCCTCACGTCGACTCACTCGTGACGTCGTTCAGAATCGAAAGTACTCACCAATGAACTCAGATTTTCTTACTCTTTTGATAACGGTATCGCGACGATTTCTCTTTTCTTTCGGCAAAGTATTGCGCCAGCTATTTTTTCGACACTGTCCGAGAAAGCTAATAATCTGTGTTCATCAAAACACACGAAGGATTGTTTTTATACTTGATAAAATACAATGAATGGAAAACAATATAAGTCATTAGTTGCCAATGTGTTGTAATTAGGTAATATAGTATCACAAAATTAGTACAAACATGTTATAAAACATTTGGCGTAGCGCCTGTATAATATTACCTGTGTTTTTATTTGCCAATAAGTTTATCTTTATTTATTTTACGTCAAAAAACAGTTAAAAACTGCGTATGAGCGCTACGGTGCGACAGTGCACATTTTCAAAATTTCAGATCTCATACCAAGTCATATTACTAATTTTGAATTTTTGAAAGGGGAGAAATCAAAATTTACGGTTGTACTCATTTTCAAAGATAAATAGTTAATAATTTGCTCTATTGACGACGGACAACATGGAAACGATACTTAAATAATTGTATTTCCCACTGAATTTAGAAGACGCGGCACAGAAAAATGAAGTTACATTTATCCAGAAAACAGGCCATTCAGCATTTGCGTCATCGATCGAAACTGACGAAAATTGATCGAAGATGGGGCTATATTCAATTAATTGCCAGCAGCACAATAAAATTTAACCATGTGGAAATATTAGAGTGAAAGCAAATGAAATTCATATGAAATGCAATAGGTCATGAACACAATAACAAATTTCAAAGCTTATTAAAAATGCCAAAACACATACCAGACATATCATTCAATGCAATTTGCAATGCAATAGCTTGTATGCTCATATAATATGAAAATAAAACTCATTCAAGAAAGAATTAAGGATTAATAAAGATCTTAAAATTACATGTATCTAAAGAATTACTTATAACTATTGTAAAGATGAAATATTTTTCTATTTTTGAAGAGTAGACAGAAGAGTAGAATTAATCTCTTGACAAATGAAGAATATTAAGAGGTGCACATGAAGAGCTTTCAAAATTGAAATTTTCAGTGACAAAGATTCTGGTCAGTTTACAAATTTTTCAATACAAAAATGGCACATTTACTCCACACAAATATTATCATTTTCTTTTCAAATTTTGTATATTTCACATTTTTGTTTGTTTTGAATTGCCATTTTATGGTTATTCAAATAACTTTTCAATAAACTGTATACACTATACTTAATAATGAAGAAATCTTATTTATTGTATCAATCATAAAATATTATTTTGTTATGTTTTTAAATAATTGAAGGTATTAAAAGATGATAATCCTGACATTTTAATCTGTGATACTATATTTGGCCTTATGCTCTTTCGACTGACTGACTTATAAATACACATCACAAGATCAAGATTTATCTCTGTGATGTGTATTTATAAGCCAAGTCAGTCAAGAGCGCAAGGCCAAAATTATAGTATCACAGATTAAAATGTCGAGGATTATCATCTTTTACACCCAATACCTTCAATTATTTAAAACATAAATAAAATAATATTTCTTATGATTGGATACAATAAATAAGATTTCCTTCATTATTAAATGTGGTGTATACAGTTTATTGAAAAAGTTATTTGAATAACTATAAAAATGGCAATTCAAAACAAACAAAATGAAATATTTACAAAATTTGAAAAGAAAATGATAATATTTGTGTGGAGTAAATGTGCCATTTTTTGTATTGAAAAATTTGTGTTTGACTCAGAATCTTTGTCCACTGAAAAATTTCAATTTTTGAAAATAATTTTCTTCATACTTGCACCTCTTGTATTCTTTCCCTAACATTAAAGGATTAATTCTACTCTTCTACAATTCTACTCTTTCAAAATAGAAAAATATTTCATGGCTTCTTTTGTGGTTATATTGAATTTTAGATACATGTAATTTTAAGATCTTTTATTAATCCTTGTTTAACTAGCTTGGTGGTTTTATTTTTCATATTATATGAAGCATACAAGCTATTACATTGCAAGTACATTGAATGATATGTCTGGTATGTGTTTCTTGGCATTTTTAATAAAACTTTTTAAATGACAGAGGTTTGTTGATGTGTCTAAGACTCCATGTATCATGGATTTTTGCTTTTCCCTCTGCATTTCCCATGGTTAAATTTATTAATAGACTGCTGAGGATTTGAATTTGAATTATATCCCATCCTCGATCAGGTTTTTCGTCCAGTTTCCCTGATCCATTGAGCAAATGCTGAGATGGCCCCTTGTTTTGCTTCTGGACATAAATGTAACTTCATTTTCTGTGCACGTCTTCTAGAATTCAGTGGGAAATACAATTATTCAAATTATCGTTTCCATGTTGTCGCGTCAGGAAGTAATAAGAGCCAAAATTTATTGCTTATTTATCTTTGAAAATAGATTTTATTACATGGGAGTTTTTTGGTTTTTTTTCTCCCTTTCAAAAATTCAAAATTTAAGTAGTATATGACTTAGTGTAGGGATCACAGAATTTTGAAAATGTGCACACAATTCACTTTTCCCCATAGCACATCATACGCAGTTTTTAACTGTTTTTTGACGTGTAATAAATAAATAAATCTATTGTAAATAAAAACTGGAACAATATTACATACAAACTACATAAATATTTTATAACATGAAGCAGCATAATTTTGTGATATATAGACATCATAATTACAATACATTTGGCAACTGATGACTTTATATTTGTTTTCTCCATTCATTGCTTATTTGTAAAAGTATAAAAATAATCCTTCATTGTGTTTGATGAACAGATTATTAGCTCGACAGGTGTCAGAAAATATAGCAACATGCGCGAAAAGGGGGAAAATCGTAAGATACGTTTATAAAAGAGTAAAAATGTCTAGGTTCCTAATAGGCATTTCGATTCACGACGACGTCACAAAAGAAGTGAGAGTCGGCGACCCGAGCTTTGTGGAGGTGACACTGCCGCCTCTACTCAGTATCTCGTGGTTCTAAGTAAGAGACGAAGCAGAGACCTGACACGAGTTCGTAGACGTAAGGTAAGAGACGACTTTTTCTCGCAAAAATCTTCTTTCGTATTACTTATGTAGCGTAGAGTCAATATTGTAATGCTACAATAATAAATAGCAATTTTTCGACAGAAAAAGAAACTCATTTTGTAGATCCCTGATTCCGGAAAAGTGAATTTACCTTGCTCCTTTATGTAATGTGCTATATTGTGTAAAGTAATTGTGCTATATTATGTAAAGAATTAATTTTGACTTATTGTTTAACATATCCTATGACTTAGAATATGGTAATATAATCAAGTGACCGTCCGTGAACATAGCTATGACCTAAGCTATACACAGGATTTTCATCAATTGTGATATTCTCCGTTTGATCTTAGATTAATTGGTATATGCTTAGGTAATAGAACTTGCTTCTAATATATTTTATTGTAAGAATTAAAAGTGGGTACTTGGAAGAGTTTCTTGAGAACTGCAAACGGTTCAGAAAACTGATTTGAAGTGTGATTATTGATGAGCCTAGCCTTTGTTTGCGTGTTATTTAAAGAGTACTATCATCATCATTATTTACTACAATATTTTCCGGTATTTGAACAAGAAGATTTTGGAGTGTTTGAACTGCCTCCAGCATTTGCCTTTGATCTACGTCTGGTTTAGGAATAAGTAAACAAATTGATAATGTACTAAATTAAGTATCGTTTTTGTATGAATTGCATTTTGACTAGGCATTTCATGATAAAGGAATGAGAATATTGGGCTGAGAGGAACTTTTTCATTTTTATAAGTAGTCTGACAAGTTTTCGTTGTTTTTCTGATGTTTATTTCCTTCATGTTTAAGATAAGAATTTATGTAGAATGAGAAGCTAAAGATTTGACGAAAAATAATTGTTACAATCATGTCAATCAATTGTCCTTGCTTTGCAGATATGGTGAGATAACATTGGCACAAACTAAAGAGTGGAGTTCCTGACTCTCTACTTTCCTTCACTGTGAGATTTCCTGGACATGTGTAACTCTTTTGGAGGTTCTTCTGTGGGTACATACTGACTATTCTGGTTTATTGCACGATGATTTCCACTCTTTATCAAAAGTAGCTAAAATCTCTGAGATGTTAAGATTTTAGTGGTTTGATTTGCATATTTGAAATGATGGCTTATTACCGATGAATTACAAAACAAACCTCGATTGCTGGAATAGTATTTCGTGAATGAAGTCTGACCTAACGTCACGAGGTCGGCGAATAAATTATTTAGTATTATGAATAAATTGCATTGTTTAAGGTTGTTCTATGATAATCGCGAGCGCCAAATGCCGGAGCCTACCTAAATTGACAAGTGTAGCGAAGTGTCTCCTGGGCCCGCAAGTTTTAGTCAAGAAGATCGCAACACTGAAACGCGCTGGAAATATACTTGATCAACGCCATTGACTTACTAAAGTGACGGAACTATGAGCTTACTGTCATTGGCCGAAAATGCCTTTAAAAGGATCTTCTCATAGCCGCATGTTACGCCGAATTGCTGATTAGCTGGTCGACGCTTTCTTTACACGCATTCCCTAACACAAGAATGAAATATCATCCTTATAATTCTACGGTCAGCCATGAAGACAGCAAGGAGACTCAACTCCGCTGTTGGAGGCATGGTGTGTACGTATGAAAACTTCGGTAGCTAATCGGAACACTTGATCTTTAGCGACATCGCGCGGTAAATGAAGGAACCCATTACGCCTTTTTCGACTAATAACACGCATATGCACATACTTGACCAAAGGTATTGACAATTTAGTAAGTGTAGATGGTATTGACTAGATCATGGCCCACTGCACGAGTACTCAGAGTCAGCCGCGACTTGGATTTATGCTTGATGGTCATTGACCTAAAATGCCTTCAAAGCAATTTCCATTGGACTGTAATTTGGCTGGAAGTTCAGGCGCCGATTAGCTGCCGACGTTTTCATGCATACCCTCTATCTTTCATTATGCGTGCCCAAAGACACGTAACAGTATACCTACACCACCTGAGTTGAATTTCCTTCTTAATATTTTGAAGGTCGTTAGATGTCGCAATTTCGTTTGGTCGCTGTAGCTCACAGATCGCAGAATACTAGAGAAAATGCGGCATAAGAGGGCTAGAATAACAGTTTTGTCCTTTGCCCGGCTGTCAGCTGTTGCACGATCCTCCCCTCCCACAATCCACTGCTATCTGCCGGCACCAACTATATAAGCTATAACTTATAGTTATACTTTATAAGTTAGGTGGCCAAGTTATTCTGTTTTAAAATGTGAATCGCGTTGTAAAGAACGCCACGTTATGTTTTTGGCGAAATGAAGATGACATTGAAATTGTTTTGAACAATTAACGTTGAATAGATAGGGTTAAAATGCACAAAATAACGTGCGTCATAAACGGCATTTTGATGTAATTTTAAAATAAAAAAATAATACTAAACATATTTTGAAATTCTGTTATTAATATTTACAGTACGGAAGTGTTATGTAGCACATATTAACTGAGTGCGCGTCAAATAATTTCTGTTGAAGTTTTTCGAAACGAATTTTTTTTTCAATGAGCTGATAATCGCGCGTTTCAGAAAACGCCTAGACGACATTTTCTGGAATGGAAATTTGCATGTAGTACCAGGTTTTACTCTTCGCTTGCATTCCTTGTTCCTATATTTAAATGTAGCATTAGGAGTCGAAAATGGACAATGTGAAATCTTTTTTGTGCAGAGAGATAACAGCTGGGAAGAGGGTAAGCAAAACAGACAACCTATCCCAATTAAAGAGATTCGAAAGCAAGTAGAACGAGAAAGGTCAGTGCCATTTGCAGCACTAGTTACATTAGTTTTGTTTAGCAATATACTGAAAGAGAGACTTGTTTGTTTTTTTGTCCAATATTTCTAATTATAATAAATTACACAAAGTTATTATATGTTTATAAAAGCAGAATTTGCTTATACATTGTAAAGTCAAATTTAGGAATTTAGATTCGGCCACCCCCTAAAGAAAGTAGTGGGAATGCGCGACACAATGAGACTCTACCTCACGATTTAAAAAAAAAAAGTGCATGACATCATTTGAAGATGTACAATTGAACTAAGTTATGGAGAAAACATTCATGTCTCTAGAATCAATATGGTTGAAGAATGGCTTGGCAAGTGTGGACACATCTTAAAATTTCTGTGCAAGGGAATCCATGCCAAAAAGTTAAATATGGGTGGATTGTATATGTAGAAAAGTTCTATTATCTACTATCATTCGGAAAATAGGAAAACCTCAAACTTTTCATGTTGATTATTTGTTTTCGGGAAACCAACAAAATGATGGTTTACCATTTTGGCACAATATAATCACTATTCACCGTCAACACTAAATTAAACATGTTTCGGAAAATTTCAGAGAAATGTTTTATATTTACCAAGATCTGTACATGCATGTTGTGGTGGATTATTGCAGGATATCCTGCTTTTCATTTTAATTTAAAAACGTAATCCATTGCATGTTATTATAAGCAATTAACCTTTTTTTATTTGAACCGATTGCTGGACATAGCGTTTATATAGTCCTATTCTCATCTTTGCATTTAAAACATTCACTTCTCTTCGACTTAAAAAAGCAACATCCGGTAACTTTGAATTCATGTTTTCTCAAGAAGAAATGTCTAATGCTTTCAAAATATCGATTACAACTCGTAAGGAAATAACCTTCCAAACACATTCTAATAGTGGCACTACTAAAACAATCAGGTGTTGAGATAAAAATGTGAAGTTACACCTTGCATTGAAATGCATCATTCTTGCATTCACAGTTCTGACATTTGTTGGTGAAATTCTGTTCTGTAAGATATGCTGCTCGCAGGTAGACCAACCTGCAATTCTGGAGAGTGCATTCACTCAACATTCGTATTCTTTTAGTTGTGTCACTATTGCAGCCCACGAGCGATATAATAGGAGTATGCGCTGTCACCCATCATCGCATGACCTGGTGGTCAATCTTTACACAATTAATAATTCTAAATAATTATTAAATACCTAAGCATCACACAGTTTTGTTTTGTCGAGCCTAATTCACCAGGTGACATCAGCTTGGTTTATGATCTAAAATTGGTATGACTATGTACGAGATGTAAAAAAATCATTCAACAGAACTATCGTACATTGATGTATTTGTCTCAAAATAATCGAAGGTTGGCGTACAATGTTAGTTATATTTGCATACCGCGGGCACTTTTGGCATCGGGTTTCGTTTTCAGAGGCAAACAGTCGCCGGAAGAACAGCCGCCGCGGCATTGTGGGCTTGGTCAAGGGCATCAGCAATGACAGGTCTGCTTAGTGCAGGCACGTCAAACCGCGCCCGCGCGAGCTACTTGCCTGCCTGGGAGCCCGGCGCTCCTACGAGCACGGGCAACTTCCCCTGACTTCGGTATCCTTTCCCCTCCAAATCCAGAAAGGGGTGTACACGCGCAAGCTGAAGCGGCGCGAGGCGGCGAATAGTGGCTTCATACGAAAATATGTTTAAGATTTTTTCTATCAACCGAGATGATTGCAATATGTTTATATTCTGTACTACTTCTATTACTAATTGATGTTTTTATTTTTTGCCAAATTCTCCCTTATATAAATATCTTTGCTAAATGACCGGAATATGAATGGCGAATTCTTTCCTTGTTTTCGTTTGTGTTGTGTTATTAAATCATTCAGTAATTTATTGTATTTAGCAATAATGTGAAATAAATTAACAAGTCTCTATAAGTTAACAATTCTTGCTTACGGACGGGCAGCGCTTTTAACAGACAAGAATATTTGTCTGTTAAACCTTCTAACCTGATAGTGTGGATAGCTTCTATGCTTATGTATCTCTTACAAAACAGGATTACAAAATATTGTTTTGATTAATCTTAAAAATGTTATTTCCAATTGAGAGTTTGAAATCTGGCTGATTTAATTTTCATGGATAATTTCTTTGCCTTAAAGAGAAATGGAATTTAATATAGCTAAATTAGTGACAATAACTGTCAAGTAACTTCTGCAAAAGACTGTCGTGTGCCAGGTATCCAATGACGTACCGCCACTCCGAGGAATTTGTACAACCCTTACTTTTAAATCTCGCGCCAATTTCTGGACGCAGTGCCCGCGAGCTCTAGTAAGCTTGTTACCTTACCCGCGACCTTGACATGCCTGGCTTCGTGTTTCTCTACCCTCAATTGGAGCTCGGGCTTGTAAATTCGTTTGTTCTTTGGTGACATTCTCTACAGGGCCAGGGCTGCAGAGAACTCCGCGCGAACAATGTGCTGAAAAATGTGGAACTTCCATATTTTTTTCAGTAAATTCCCGAGTGAGACGGCAGCTAATTTTTTCACAGCATATAAAAATTGTGAATATTTATCTATAGAAAAAAAGAGGTTGGATTTCGACTACTTGTTGAAAGGTTCTTTGTAAGACCAGCTGCTGTCTCAACTTCATTTCGCCAACTTCAAAATAAATAAATAAAATAAATAAATAAAAAAATTGATTGCCCATCTTCCTAACCGTTGATTTGTGACGACTTTGCCTAAACGAACATTTATTTCGTAGCTCATAAAAAAATCAGGTTTACGGAAGTGAATACAGTGTCCGTAACTAAATACGAGTTAAATGTTACGCATAATATTGTTCCATATCCATGAATATTAATGTATAAATTGTATGAAAATCCTTAGAATATAATAAGTTTTCGGAATTTGTTGATGTTTTTAACTATTCTCATCCGCAAACATATTTGCTTGTATCAGTATTGTTACTTAAACAGGCTCGATGCATGACTTCGTAAACTAAAGCTTCCTTCACACTCGTATCAATGAAGCGATCCCTTGAGAAATTGTTCTGGAAATGAAAGTGGATAGTGGCAACTTCTTATCGGGTAAGAGAGAAACTAAGGTATGTTCCTCCATTTCATTCAGCGATAACATGAATTACGAGTCTGATGTCATGGCGACATAATTTGTATTTTTTATTATTTTACATTTTATCGTGCAACGAGGTAAGCGTGAATAGAACTGCAAATTAGCACGCATAGTACTTAGCTACAAAGAGGAGAGTTTGAGGATACCCGCATTGAGACCCATAATCAGTAGTTAAGAATGCGATGAAAATAGGGGTAGGATTACAATTAAGCAGGAAGAAAAAAGTTACAGAATGGAATTTCGAGAAATCATGTATTTCTCTTTGGGGTGGTTTACATTTATATTTTTGGATATCTAGATTTGATTCCTCGGCATTGGTTTGAGGTTTTTCCTAGGTTGTATATGGAAGTTGCAGGGGAGGATGATAAGGAAAGAAAAAAATCTTGATTGGTGTTTGATAATGATCAATCGTGTGAAGCTTCAAAGGCATTCTAATTTGTTGGCAATTGTTTGAGTGTAACTGACTGTATTAAGTTGATAAGCTGAAACAATCTCACTGCATAATTATGAATAAAAGAAATGGATGTAGAACTAATTGGTAATTTGTAATTGGTAAAGTGATATAAACGAAAAGTCTAACTCCACTATTAACAGTGGCAAACGAAATGAAGAAATAGGAGGGAATGAAAAAGGTAGAATGGGTACACAGCCCGAGAAGAAAGTAATAGGGAGTTCATTGATAGTTCGCAATATTTCGCGCAGCTTAACATTAGTGAAATTTTTGAAACTCTACCCATGCGCAAAATGGTCAGTTTCATTTCATATTTACTAATATCGAAAAATTACCTCGTAATTGTAAAGAAGGGTAAGTCTTTGTCACGTTGCCATGAAGTACTCTCACGATCGACCTAAACTCCTAACAAATTTATCGGTTTTAGATGACCATCATTTCTCGTTTCCTAACAAATGGTCCGATTATTTAAAAGCAATGAATTCAATTGGCGATAAAATCTTTGTTTTCTCTCTAGCAAGGCTATTTATTATAACTATCTCCTTTCAGAACCCAAACCTGCCAGCACAACATAGAGGGATTGCAACTTGGCTGATTGTTCTTCTGCAGATCCAACAATAATCATCAACTGTTACAACCCCATTAACTGGAGTTGATAAATTTACTGATGATTCCAGGACTTTTTTTAAATGATTGCTTCTGCCCAGCGCTCAGATTGTATCGTGCTTTCCCCACGAGCGATTGAAGAAATGATTTCTCTGGCAATCAGCAGCCCAGAAAGCGTCACATATTACAAAGGTTATTCGTATTTGAATATGCTGTCAAAGTAGCCTGTCCTCTGCATCATCTGGAACTCTTTGGGCTTTGCCAGTCCACTATCTCTTCTTTACTCACCTCCCTCTTCCTCCTGCACCGGGCTTGCTTGGCTGTGAGGTAGGGTCGTATTCCTTTGTTGTAATCCGAAAGCTATTTTCTCTTACATGAAGGCCACATATCGTTTGGACGCGAAAACTGAAATATGCAAATACCATAAAATACTCTTTCTATTCATTACATGCACAGCTTTGCAGTTCTTTCGAAAATTTTGATGACAAACACAGGAATACTTTATGTGAATTAGAATTACAAAGATTTATAATTCATCGTCTAGCTAATAACTGCAATGCATTAAATTCCCATGATATTGCATGCTGTTTGAAAAATAATTTTTTATTAAAATGAAACATTATTAAATATAGATGTTTTCAAATATTTTTCGTTGTGTACAAATATCATATGACAGAAAAAATAGTAATATTTGTAAAATCTGAAGTGTAATTTACGTTCATCAATTTTACTGGTCCGATTTCGCCCGAATGAGTTCGCCAGAACTGACCAGAACGCCAGCCGACCGTGAGAATTGCATTTCCTGTTTGCAAACGATGCCAATGACTCCTCCATTTTTAAATACGCGCTGAAATTGCGCTGCATACAGGTTGGAAGAAATCGAAAAAATTGGCAACACAAAACAAATATAAAACAAAACTCTTTCTACGGAAATAGTTCTAAATTGAACGATAGAGGAATTATTTGTTGCTACTATTATGAGGAACACACAGGAGTACTTTTTCTTCACCTGAAATTCATTGTGTACAAAGGGCGTCAAGTAGAAAATTTTGCCCCGAAGGTGACGGAAACTCGAGAACCTGTGGCCCGAGGGGCTGGTAGTTGCCTGAGGCAAAAACCAAGTACAGCTAATGCTGCGTATAAAACTTTATGGTTTACTACATACTAGTTGAGCGTTAATGAAAGGGAGACATCGAAAGAACTTAAATTTTTCTTGCATCGAAAGAGAAAAAAAGAAACGCATTACAATCGTCAGTTGTTAATATGGTGCCAGTTTAATTTGTAGCTGGGCAGGTTTTTTTGTACAAACGGGGTTCAGTGAAATCTCTATACTAGGAATAAAATTAGAATGTGATTGACATTTAGGTGTGAAGGGGAGGGGCGTTGCCGCATACAGCGAGCTCTATCATGTACTCTCCACACTAACTAGACAAACAGAAGAAAGGAAAGTTGAGAAATTCGTAACAAGTTTGATTCTATCATTTGTTACAATTGTTTGTATTCTTCGTAATATTTGTTTGCTCGTAACATTTGTTTCCTAATTTTAGGTGAGAACAATGTGCAAACAAAAGCGAAGTTTGATTTGGTGTTCTAGGTTACGACGCCGGCGTGATCACGTGACCACGCAATGTGAATCCCATTCTAATTTATTCGCATCTTAGAAGTACGTTAAAAAGGAGAACGATATTCCTTGAGAGTTAGTTTATGCGACAATGAGCTTGTTAAAACGGTACGGTGAATGTAAGAGTATCGTATGACTGCCGAGTTTTTTACCTAGAATATTCCATTACATCACAAAATAAAATTTGAGGGTGTTCCTTCTACATCTACTGTACTTCTGATTTAAAACATAGGTGCAATTTCAAAGTCATGAGCTGGAAAGGAAAGGGGGACATTGTTTTCCAATCAGGAGCTCCAATACTAAAAAAATAAGTCCTAACGAAGCTTTGATTGGATGACAGTGTTCCTCTGTCTTCCAGCTCGTGATCTTGAAGTAAAGCTATGTTTGAATAGGAGAATACTTTAGTACGATTCAAATGCATATGTGTCTAGAAAAGAAAATGTACATGCGTACGTAACAGTGAAGGAAAAGGGACTTGATGAAAAACGAAATTGTGGAAATATCTTGAAAATTGCAATTTTCATACTAAAAGAAAAATCACAGTATAGCAATTAGTTTTACTTCATGACTCACTACACTCTTACATAGTAAAACGAATTATGGTAGATAGTGCTGCAGAGAAAGTGGAGATTTGACAGAAAAAGTCGTGTGGACGTGACATCGAAAAAGTGGATAATTTTTTGTTCCTATATTCAGCACCCGCGTCTAGCATGCTGTAGAGTTTGCTAGGGTACTGCTCCGGGTTTTTGTGGGTCCTTGATAAGGAAAAGCTTGACGGAAAAACGGGTGTCTGTGTGTGTGTGTGTGTATATGTATGTATGTATGTATGTATGTATGTATGTGTGTGTGTGTGTGTGTGTGTGTATGTATGTATTGTAATATTCCATGATTCCCCCCAAGAATAAGGCACAAGTCAAAGAATAAATAGAAAATGCATAATATTACTGATGAACTGTAAAACAGATGAAGGCGATGTCGTGTAGCGATAGTTTTTGAGAAGTAAACGGAAAAACGCGACAAATTCACAATTGGGACAAGATAGGCAGTAGCGTTCATAGCGAAGTCGTTTGCAAGTTATTTGAAGGAAATCGCATCACGCGTTCGGAAAGATATGAACATTTGTATAGTATAAATTCCAGCTTGTAAACAGACATGATAGCTATTGTTGTGCTTTTTTAAGGTTCAGTAAATCAAAAGAAGGTGTTTGTATGAAAATTAAGAGAACGCGTACTAAATACAAACAAAACTTTAAGAACCAAACAGAATAAATCATTTTAGAAAATTATGGTAACAGTCGCAACGTTGGGAAACTTCTGAGGCTACGCCAGAACAGAAAATGTGGAATTAAATTAAATGATGTAATATTTTGTAGGAGAAGCAACAGCGATCGTGTGATGTTAAAGAAAAGAGCTGACGATCCGGACACAACAATGATGCGGAGAGCGTTATCGAAGTGGTAGCTTGAATACGGATGCATGTTGAAATGCCCGCAAAAAAATTTTTATTTTAATAGAAAATTGCGTTCAGTTTGTGAATAGAGGAATATATCGTTTAGTGACTGTCGAGTTAATGGAAAGATAAACGGAAGAGATATTTATATATTTGATGAAAACAGTGTTCGGTGAACACTGTCGCCATTGTCGTCGCAGTTAAATAAAACTATAGTAATTAGTGAGTAGTTTTAATCAGGGATATTCTTCATTTGAAGTGCAAATTTGTCGTTAATAAACGTGGTGTGGGAAATGGATGGACGCTGTGGGGAGATGAATTAATGGATGCCATGTGGTATACTACGGAGGTGACATGGAACAATGGCGTTACTATGGATGGCCGATTTCTACGAAAGGAAAGTGCACATCTCAATTTAATAGTTCAGATAAATGGGAAGAAAGAACAGACTAGGTTTTAAATGTACAAGACCAAGTTTTGCGGAAATAATAATAGGCTATATTCAGACAGAATAGGGGATGCGCATTCAAGTGAATGATTTGTTTTGTTTTTTGTCGATTGTGTAAATAGTAAGTGTGAATGTGATTTTATGTATTTCAGGTATTGTTTTGTTGCTTATTGTATTGCATTTGTGTATGTTTTTGTTGTTATGTCTCCAGCGGAGTGTGGAGAGAGGAAACCAGAAAAGAATAAATAATGCCGGACGTATTTGGTCTGAGTAAGCCATATGATATGATTTCGTGATTTTATTAACAGTGACCTACGCCCAAGTGTCCAAGCATCTCGTTAGGCTCCTGTACAGGCCAACCACAGCCTCACGCTCAATAGTTTTATAACATTGAAGGAGTAGCTACAACGGGCACAGTTTTAGATAAGGAGGCAAAAGTTAGCAGGGCATAAATTTGTATAGATTTTATATAGAGAGAGATTCGAAGGTATAGTCGTTTTATTTCATATTGTCGCCGCAACGTGGTACGGTTACATACAGATTTGGGATAAGTAGGCAAGACGTTCCATTACAGTATGTATGTATGTATGTATGTATGTGTGTCGGTATGTATTTGTGTCTGTCTCCGTCCGTCCGTGTAGCAAACGCTGGCGCATAAACTGTTCACAATTTATGCGCTAGCGTTAAACTTTTTTTTGCACAATTCATACCACCACCGATGTGGTCGAACTCGAGGACCTGCGAATTTTAAACGGATATTTTGATTTTTGGGGTTCTTTGTATGAAGCCGCAACATTCTCAACATTTTGTGAATAATGGCTCACGGGGAGAGTAGAATAATGGCTCAGTGCATCAACTGATATCACTGCAGTGCATCTGACTGGGTGGTCCTAGGTTCGAGTCCGGACGGTAGCATGATTTTTCGACACTAGCTTTCCAGCTAGGTCAAATTCAGTCGCTGTCTGGAGGAGAATTGTAGCGGCCGGCTGCTCTGATCGGAAGTTTTCCGTGGTTTCTCCGATCAACACCAGGCGAATGCCGGAGCAGTACCCTAACAAAGGGCCACGGACCGCGCGATTTTTCCTTCCTCTTACTTGTCCTATCCCCACGACTTACACTTCCATTCACCATACTACCACACTTGTCGGGAGAACCGTCGGTGCCTTCCATAGAAATATGAATAAAGAAATACCGACTGAAGGTGAAAAATGAATTGATATTCTTGACTTTCACAACGTAATCGCTTCGGGGAGTAGAGTAGTATAGCATAAGAGGAAAAACTGGCATATTTAATGCAGATTGAATGGTAAAGGATGTAAGTACTGGAAGAATAGTGATAATTTTCATGGAGAAAGAATATTGGTGGAGAAAAATATTACGACAGATGTGGCCATGATAGTTGATTGTTGTAAATTGTATTGTTTTTCTCAGATATGATCTGTTCGGCTTAGTTAAAGTAGCAGGTAGCCGCATTAATGCCGGTGAATGTATGTTGATATTTTATTGAATATATTGGTACGGGATCGTGTTCATATTCAAACAATTACACTGGAAAACAAATTTTAAAAAGTGGCGTATATCTTGGTTCCTAACACTTGTTCTAAAATAAGTGAAACGTGCTAATTTAAAATATACTTACCATTTGTCTCTATCATCGACAGTTTTTGAGATATATTCCTTCAAACATTTATATTTCACTCGAACAATTATTGTTACATAGAGTACTAATAAACATTGAATTTGCTAAGAAAATAGTGAAATTGAATCACTTGACACGCGTGCTATATAGTAATATATATTTGAAGGTATAATACACACATTAAATCCATTCACTCTGAAAATGCTTAACGTATGTGTATTTGCAGAACTTGCTAGTGACCACGGAAGAGTCCTGCCGTAGTCAACCAATACTGCTTCAATTCTGTTCTGATACTGAGACTCCATCACGGAGATTTGAAGGAGAAAACGTCTTCTATGTTGGTCACTGACGGAACCTAGATTTTCGCGGAAGTGAAGATATTAATGGAGGAGATGAATTTTGAAGGATATTTGACACTCCAGCTGTTTGCAAGCACTGATGCACTTCTTAGGCATGTACATAGATACTAGTTTTATGATTCTCTGAAGGAAATTGGCTACAACTGATTTGAATGCTATCCACGCACATTTTTTAGTAAGTCTTGGAAATGTGGCGTCTGCAATTACCATTCTTATTTGTGGATTTGAGTGAACACAATCTTTGTTTCGTTTTCGTATAATTCGAACTGTGTTAACTTACGTCTGAATATTTTAAGATGCACGAGCTTCAGAGGAAAATTCTGTGACATATGAAGAATAGAAACAAGTGTATAGTGTGGTTGGTTGATTCGCGCCATGTTGGTATATTCGCGCATATGTCGTGACTAATGATATTTTAGGTCCCTGTGAAGTGTAGTTCATTTGCTTTGATTGGAAACGATGTAAAATTATTCCTACAGGATTTGTGTGTTAGCCGGTATATCAAATCATCTGGTGAATGTATGCAATCTCTGAAGGCCTTAATGTTGCCTTAACCGTCCATAACTCGTGTCGTGGGATAGTCAAACAGAAGTTTCTTTTCTAGTTAAGAATGGAACGTTAGTCTTGCGCGCGCGCGCCCCCACACACACACGCGCACACGCACACGCACTCGCACACGCACACGCACACGCACACACACCGCACTCGCACACACACTCGCACTCGCACACACACTCGCACACACACTCGCACTCACACACACACTGCACTCGCACACACACTCGCACTCGCACACACACTCGCACACACACTCGCACTCGCACACGCACTCGCACTCGCACACCGCACTCGCACTCGCACACACACTCGCACTCGCACACACACTGCACACACTCGCACTCGCACACACGCACTCGCACTCGCGCACACACTCGCACTCGCACACACACTCGCACTCGCACACACACACACTCGCACACATACACTCGCACACATACACTCGCACACACACACACACACTCGCACACATACACTCACACACACACACACGCACTCTCTCTCACACACACACTCTCTCACACACACACACTCTCTCTCACACACTCTCTCACACACACACACACACACACACAACGCGCGCGCGCGCGCGCAAGAACACCGCTCGCATGTTGAATGCCAAACAGGTACAGGTACTATCTTCAACATGGATAATGGCACGGCTATCCGCTTCTTTCTCGATCGTGCAACTAGAGTCGCTTGATCTGTAGCACTTGTTGATACGGTCGCGATCATGCGATATCTTACGGCAGGACCGCGAAAGACGCAAAATGTCGTGCCATATTCCATCTTGGGAACAATACCCTCAGCTACCACGTTAGAAAACTAAAGTATAAGCACTAGAGATAAGTTTATCGACGCCATTCTCTGATTAAACAAACCGAAGCATAGTTTGTGTGTGTGGGGGGTGAGTGGGGGGTGTATGTGTGTGATATCTTTGATTGCTGTATGTATATCATATTTAAAATATTTGTTGAAGGTCTAGCAGAGTATTGTAGAACGTATCCTGGGATGTTTTCTTGTAATACATGAACGTTGAGTCATTTATTGTGATAGTGATAGTTGCTTTCCTAAGGCAGATTCTCTAATGATATTCAATGAGTAAAAGGTTTTGCTGATGCACTTATCCAGTGCTAGTTCCATTTGTTTACATTTTTACCAATATATTTGAAAATGCATTTATAGTACGTCCATTGCGTGGTTTGGTGAACATTGTGACATAGAGGGGAATTGATGACTCAGAAACATCGCCAAAATGGGCAAGAAAATACTGTTAATTTTTGTTTGAAATTCCCTAAAAGCAAAGAAAAAAGACGTAAAAATGTGATGAAAACCATTTTGAACAACTGAAGCTGTTGGACACGTTACTGATATAATCGAGGCTTCTTCTATTCGCAAAAGTGAAGTCGACTTACAAAATTTTTGTTTGGACTGTTCTTTTACCAGGTAATCTGTCTTTAGTTATCCCGAAATCGGCTGAAGTGACAATGACACTGTTAGGCGATACAGGAACATTAGATTACGTAATAACAGCGGCTGATATTACAATTTCTGAGCGAGGAAATCAATCATGAATTGTATGGAGAACATTTGTTGAAACTTGTACATATTATTTGAGGCTAGTGCTGTTAAAATATTAAAATCGCCGGTATCAGCGAAAAAATGCATGAAAATAACGGGAATAGGTAAAAAAGGTAAAATAAAAATAGTCGGTATCGACGAGACATGCACAAAAGAAAGACATAAAAATGGGTTATTTCCTTTTGTCATAACATAAAATTAATTTCTATAATGAACGGCATAGTTGTAAAATGAAAAGAAAAATGACATTTCATTAAAATCCGCCCCCTAGAGATTACCTTATTGACATATTGATTTAATAATATTACAGTTGTTAGTATCAATTTGGAACTCGATCTTACAGGCAAATATCTTTGACTTTTTTAATGTGCGGGTTAGAGAAGAAAGGAAAGTTGATGTATTAATGTTGTATGCCTTCACCATAATATGGTGTTGTTTTTACTGTGACAATTGTTAGAATTGTGAGAAGAGTATATAAATTGTAGAATTGTTTATACTTGTAAGGGTAATGTAAAATGCAGTTGAGGAAATGAGGCAGATTACGTGGCAGTGATTGAGGCAGTAAAAGTGATGCCGGTAGTTGATGTAACAGTGCGCCTTGCACTAGGCAACCCTCCTAACGTGTGTGCGCAGTTGGTAGTGTATAAGAAACACACTGAGAATGAAAATACAAGTAGTTCTGGTACAGAATGGCACGAACTCTCTTCGTACTAGTTAGTTTTGTTATATATTTTAGTGTACTATTTTTCGGGCTGTGCTCATCTTTCCCTGCTGGCATGTAATGCAGCCTAAAATACATTTTCCTGCACTTTATCATTTTTACGGTATCGTAATAGTGGAATTGATTTATGAGTTTTAGAAGAGTTAAATATGAATATTGGAGGAAAATGTCATGAAAAATTTGGGAACCATTGTCGATAAAGTGTTGTTTGAATGTTTCTAAAAATGCCTAATACTGAGCTGAATGTTTTCAAAGAAAATAATTGAGTTTTCGAGAATCTTTACTGAAAAATTATTTGAAGCTCTTGTCTGAAATGCAAATTGAAATATGAATGAACTGAGAGATATAAAAAAATGTGTAATTTAACTGCATAATATACGGTATCTATCCTCGAAAATTAAGAATAAATATAAAAGTGAATTTTTAATCAAACTGAACGATAGAAAGTAATTTGCCACGATAAAATAGTTTCATTAGTAAATTGGAACGTATGTAAATCCCCAGTCGTGTATTTTCGTTTCTAGTAGACAGATTCGTTTCTAGCGAATATATTTCTTGTGGCGCACTTGAGAATTTAGTTTGGTTACTTGTTTAGTGTATGAGCATAAGGAATAAAATTAGAAAATATCTTATGTTTGTTTTATGTTTCTGTTCCTGTATCGCGCGCTGCCCTCGCCGCTGCCTCTGTTAGTATACGAGGAAGGAAACCGCAGCAGCGATATCAGAGGCCGCACACAGCCACTTAACGCGAAAGGTCGCGACTGTTTTGCAGGGTTTTTCAATAGAGGTAGATGTACTGCTGAAACGTCGTTTGTCCATTATTGCATATTATAAAATTGCGGGTTTTGGGAGTAGTTAGTGGTAAGCCATTTTCTCTATGAATTTTATAGGCAAGGCAATGGAAAGTTGAAAGAATTCTGTTAATCAGGTGATAACATAAAAATATATATATTTAGTACATTATTAAAATATTGCATTCATTACTTCATTGTTATACTTGACCAGTTGCATGAGTGTCTAGCAGAAACGAAGAAAGTAAATATGTTAGTTTTGCTTGTTGAGTGTCTTAATACGAAACGCCTTACTTGTATGCTGCTAAGAGTAGGCTTTCTTTATTCATACATTCGTAAGTGTGATAATTCGCTGACGGCTTGGCTGTTAGTTACAATTCCCGACAACAGAGGGTATACAAGATGGAGGAATTCAGAGAGTATATAATTTTGCGAGAATTGAAGCTTAGTCGTTTTAGGAATGACACAAGCATGATGAGGCATAGTGAGTATTTTCGTTTCTTTTGTAAACCACCGTCTGCAGCCTAGTTTGAACTGAGAACTTTAATTTTTGAGGACAGGTCGTTAACGGACATACCTGAAGTAGCAAATGAATGAAGTTGTAATATCTGAAGGAAATAAATATATTGGCTAAATGTGAAATGAAGGTTCTACTGTGTGTGAATTTTCAGAAACAAGAATGTATCAATCAATTTATCATATCCTTAGAAATTGGCGTAATTGCGGCAAGTGATATTGTAGTTAAATTATCAGATTTATTATGGCACGTGTAATACTCGTAACGTACCTGATTGTTTACACTGGTAGGTTGGCATTCCTCGGTTACCTTGTTGGTTTGTTGTTGTAAGATGTATATGAAGAAGTAGATGTATTTGAACATGTGCTTTAGCGTAGAATGGTGTCTGTCCTTTAATGTATTGAAGAACGTTTCTTTTTATCCGTGTGTAAGAAGTTAAATAACTAATTTTTCCGTTTTATGTAGTAGCAGTAGTAATAGTAATGATTGTAAATATGAAAGAAAATGTCTCAATTCTTCGTAATGTGAGTACTTCGTTCTCTCTTGCTGTCCCTAATTTTGCCTTATTTTCTTTCATCTTAATTGTTCAAGTATATAATCATCAATGAGGTTGTCGCTGGAGTATATTGTCCTCGATTGTTTTGTTGAATACTTGACAAACCCACTCATATCCCATTTGGTATTATACATCGAAAGCCTAGGTTGCTGGCCTGTAATCCTTAATCCCCTCCAAAACAATTTCCAAATGGATTGTGGCATTCTGTAATGGTTGCCTGTATCTTGTTGTACCGTGTGTAGCTGGTTTTTTCTTTCGATTGTTACCGTTTGTGTTGTTATGCTTTTTACTTTCTCATATACGGAGCATTGGGATTTCCCGATGACGCTGGAACGTTTGGAAAATATGTGTTTGATTTTTTCGTCCTCTTGCCAAAAGCACGAAATTGAAGATGGAGAATTTTCTTTGAAGTAAAATATTTGCTCCTTAATCTGTTATTTCCATGAAGGTCATGTAAATGTTTTGGAAAGTGTTAGCATTTTTTGTGCACATTATGTTGTGGGATTTAAAAAATAACAAAACATGATTTTCGCAAACATGTGACCAATTTTTCTTCAAACTTTTGGCAGATAGTGATAAATGTACTTACTAGATGACACAAATTTTTCTCATATTAAAAAAAAATCTTTGACTTCTCTCACATCGTTAATATTTATATTATCAGCGAGATGTTTACATTATTGAATTGACGATGAGATGTGCTTTAAAGTTCCTGGAAAAGTGGAAAGTATTTTGTGAAAATAAGCTGAAAATTCCGTATTTTCTGAAACGCTCAAACGATATTTTCTGAAAAACGGTTCCAACTTTTTCATTGAAAGTTTTCGTACGGATAGTGCCAATTGAGATGTTTAATATGATATGAAAAATAATTTTGTTGTATTCTTTGTTTTTAAAAATACGCAAACGTAATTTTGAAATATCTCTTCATGTCATTTCATGGTTAGTATACATTATTGCATTTTGTGAGTAAATGTGCTTAAAATAATTGCTAATGAAGTTTATCTAAAACTGAATAGTTTTCAGAAAAGGCAAGCTCAAATTTCGCATTTATAGTAAAGCTTCAACAAAGTTTTCATACAAACTGCTCCCAATTTGAAAATTACTATTTATGACGAGTTTTTAGTCTTCTTTAATATTTTAAAAGTAATATCAGTTCTACTATTGGGGAAACGAAAAGTTGAGAAAATTGGAAAGAAATGTACTATGTGTTAGAACAGATGGCAGGGAAGAGTATGTGGCATGTGAGAATAGGTATCCCAGAGCAAAGAAATTATAAAACGAATTAATACGAGAATGTCTATAGCACCGCTGGTTTAATTTGACCCTCCTCCCTTTTGCCATGTCTGTTATTCGACCGTTCCGGCGATTAGTACTGTTGAATGAAAAATTGCCTTATTGAAATGTTTTCGAGATAGCATTATATTGATATTATTAATTCATGTTATATAAAAATAATTAACAGTTATTCAGAAATTTGCTGAAACTGAAGTTTGTTTCTGTAACTTAAATGTATGAATGTAACTCCCATAAACAGGCTGATCTAATGGAAAATGTTTGTTTAGAAGGTCTTTATCTACTTTAGTATGAGCATGCATGGTCCTAAGAGCTTTTTTAAAACCTTTTTCATTTACCTCAATTTTGCTCATGTTATACTTTCCTGCCTTTTTTCTCAGTTTGTTTCATCACTCTTTCCCCTCGCACATTATCGTGTAAGACAGTTGACTTCCGGATAATATCTCTATTGTAGCCTTGCTTGCGTGTCTTTAGTAGAATTTTCCATTACATTATTGTAGGAGTCTCTTTCTGAGTATTACATAGAACTTACTATCCTCTGTTTTGTTTCCTGCAGTCTGTCCAGTGCTTCCTGCATCCTATTTAATTCCCTAAGCTAAGAGTGTTTTTTTTAATGCTGAGATGGCCCCTTGTTTTGCTTCTGGACATAAATGTAACTTCATTTTCTGTGCACATTTTCTAGAATTCAGTGGGAAATAGAATTATTCAAATTATCGTTTGCATGTTGTCGCGACAGGAAGTAATAAGAGCCAAAATTTATTGCTTATTTATCCTTGAAAATTGAGTTTATTACATGGGAGTTTTTTTTTGTTTCTTTTTCTCCCTTTCAAAATTGAAAATGTATTGCTTATTTATTTTTGAAAATAGATTTTACTACATGGGAGTTTTTTTTTCTCCCTTCAAAATTCAAAATGTAAGTAGTATATGACTTAGGGTAGGGGTCACAGAATTTTGGCAATGTGCACAGAATTCACTTTTCCCCATAACACGCCACACAAACTTTTTTACTGTTTTTGACGTAAAATAAAATGAAAATAAATAAATAAATACTCTTAATTTGTTATCTCATTGATGTTTCCCATTGTCTTATTTATTAGTACAAGTTATATGTCGAGTTAAGAATTTTCGCAAACATCACTTGTTCAAGTAAGTCGTAATTTTTTCCCCTTAAGATATTATTGATATTGTAGCCTCGGAGTCTGTGCGTTATAATAACTTGAGTGTTACTCTTTTTCTCTGAAAAAATGTTTTTTCTTAGTTCTGTTGAGAGCACTTTGTATTCCCTTTTTATTCCTTCCCAACCTGATACTCTTTCAGGTGTCCTCCGTGTGGAACCATCATGTATCCGAACGTACGTGATAGCTGGAGCTCTATTTTCAACCTTCCATCCTCCTCATGTTGTATCTGGAAACGTTTGCTCACTGCATTTTAATGTTTGTTCCGAGTCTTGACTACATTTTATTGTTGCACACAGAGTGTCACATTGTGAAGATATCTTGCTTCTTCCCGGGCATGTTTTTCCGAGTCAAATATCGATGTATGTTTGGGATTAAGTCTTCCTCCTTTCTATAACTATACCGCCTTACGCCCGTTTTTCCAAATATTGTTCCAATGATGTTAAATGTATGTTGAAGGAAAGGATGCATGTTTGTGTGTGAAGCGTTTGTTAGTTAAAAAAAACAGAAAAACATGGCTTGTGATTCATGCATATTGACGCTGAATGTTGTATGTAAGTGGATATGTGTGAATATATCAAGTATAGTGCTAGTTATCCACATTTTAATCATAATGAATGAATGAATGAAATCAATGAACTGCCAACAGTAGTTTCGTACCCTGCATATTTGGTGGTCTTTCTCACAAGGAAATGTAAGACAGAAGTGTCCTTAAGTCTATCTTTTGTGAAATGTGTCTGGTTGTGAATGAATCCCTTTGTATGCAATTCCCCAAGTAACGTATATTTGAATGAATTAGTATAAAGGTTATGTTATGGAAATAGAACATCAGTTAGGTACTTGTGCAGAAGTCAGTCGCATGTTTTGTATTGTCATTGAGGTCTACTGACACTATAAGGCCTGTTTCCTCATCAAGTTCAGAATCACTGACTTTTCATAATTGTTACATATATATTTCTGAATGTCTTGCGATGACACGACACTTTTCCCCATAATATTAATGTCATTTACTGTTGTCAATTGATGGAAGTTGACCACCTTTGAATGTGTTTACCACACTTTCTGTTTTGAAATCTTTCATATCACCCATTGTGTATCTTCTTACCTCATTTTCTTCAAGTTCGTTTCTTCCTAATAAGTTGTTGGAGACACACTTGTGCGTTATCGTAGCAGTTCCCTTTCTATATATCAATACACTATAACATGTAAGGTAACGACAGGTAACATTGCTCAGTGAAACATTGCCACAATTTGGAAAAATATACGTAGCGTAGTGTGTATTGTAAATGTATTTGTTGGCTGTGTTTCGTTGGTTAGCTACCTATCTTAGAAACACTATATATAGTATCGTTTGTTGCATTGAGTTACAGTTACAATTTAAAATATACGTAAATATGTATAGTGTACTATGAAGCAGCCAAATCTCGTAATCGAAATTTTGTTAATTTTGTATTAAATGAATTGATTCGTGATTGGTGACCGGGTAGGAGCGCCGGGATGTAACGGCGTCGAGCCCCTGGCCGAAGGGATAAAGGTAGCTGACTATGACGTGACGAAAATTGAGTTGACAACACAAAATTACTCAGTGACGAAGGACATCTATGAAAGCGTTTAACGTCCGAGAAAGGTTAATAATAATATTAATAATAATAATAATAATAATAATAATAATAATAATAATAATAATAATAATAGTAATGTCAATTATAATAGTAACAATACTAATAATAAAATACTATTCATTCAGAAATGATTTAATGATATTAATGATGCCAAGTGCATTAGCAAATTCAGGATGAAGGAAATAGAATTTTGGTTTGGCATTCTCCTTCTACATCAGTGCAACTGCAGTTTAACACAGGCAAAATTGGGTATGCTAGTTCTTTTTTCTTTGGTTCAACTTGAACAGTCAAAATATGAAACAGAATCAATGGGATTAGAATTTTATTTTTGTTTTTAAGGAGGTAGTGATGTGATTTGTGTGTTCCTTCACACTGTAGAACATGTTGTTACAGAAAGCTTTCAATTTACTTTTAAATCTATGTATTAATATCTTTAATATCATGGTCTAATTTATTGTAAAGTGTAATGCCCTCTATTAAAAAATTTTTTGATAAAGTGTAGTTTCAGAATGGGGGAACATGTAGGTTATCCTTTTGTCGAAAGAAGGTACATCAGAAACTTAGGAGGAAGTGTCTTTTGTTTTCCATGAGAATGTTCTTGTTTGTGAAGGTAACTATTTCAAATATGTACATGCACGGTAGTGGAAGAATCCTTAATGTTTTGAACAACAAGGGTTTGCAAGACTCTAGCTTATGAGTGCTGGTCATTGTTTGCAGTATTCTTTTTTGGATAATAAATGTGTACGAGTGCTTTGAGGGGCATTTCAAAAATATTAATCCATATTTCAAGTGTGAGTGCACATCTGCATAATACATTGTCCTAAGAGTCTGAATGTTGGAGCTTGACCTGAGGATGTATAGGACATAGCAATATTTGGTGAGCTTCTTATTAAGATTTGAAATGTGAGCATTCCATTTTAGGTTTTCTTGGATTGTTAGACCAAGGAAGGTAGTTTCCTGTGATATTTTTACAGGATTATTATTTATGAGCAAATGTTGGGAGAGTGTTTCTTTGGATCGGGGATTAATGAAATTTAGAGAGACTGTCTTGCTGGTGTTTGTGATGAGTTTGTTGTCTTGAAACCATTTTACTAGTGCATGCAACATTTCTTGAGTTTGTTTTTGTAATAATTGTTGGGTTTTTGCTTTTATGATTGTTTGTGTCATCTGCAAAGAAAATTGTTTTGTTATTTTTTAAAGTCAGCACGCTATTTATGTATACAAGGAATAATATTATTATTCTAGGATGGATCTCTGCAGGATCAGCAATTTATCATCTGAGGTTGAGTAGTACGAGGAGATTTTGTTATCTTTAGTGTGCTGGAGGGTAACTACTTGGCTACGGTTTGATAAATATGATTTAATCCACTGGCCTGCAATGCCTCGGATCCCTAGCATTTGTAGTTTTGTTAAAAGTATGTGATCATTAATGTGAAAGGCTTTTGACAAATCTAAGAAATGGCCAATGGGAATTTCCTTCTGATTTAGTGCAATAAGTATGTCATTTAAAAAGGAGAAAATGGCTGTGTCTGTGGATCTATTACACCTGAAGCCATGTTGTGCATTTGTAAGGATATTATTTGTATTGAGAAAGTGTTTGAGTCTATCATTGAAAAGGTTTTACAGAATGTTTGAAAATCCTGATAGCAGGGAGATAGGTCTGTAGTTCATGGGATCATAACTATTGCCCTTTTTAAACAATGGTTTAATTTTTGCCATTTTGAATACATTTGTGAATATGCCTGTTTTTAGAGAGTAATTCCAAATATGAAACAGTGGTTGCTCTATATATGGAACACTGTGTTTGATAAGAAAATCTGGAATGTTGTCCAGGCCTGCTGAGAATTTATTCTCCATTTGTCCAATGATTTTAAAAATTTCAGAGGGGGTGGTTTCATATAAATATATGGAATTTGCAATTTGTGAAGCATTAGTGTTTGTCTGGTGTGTTTTATTGCTTAGGGAATATTGAGATACTAACTTTTTACCAATTTGTGAAAAGTGTTCATTGAATATGCCAGCACTTCCATGTGGGTGTTGTAAAGTTTGGTTTTGAAATGGAGCTCTACATTGTTTCTGTTATTGTTAGTTGGTGCTGTTGTGTTTTTAATAATGTCCCACATAGCTTTTGTTTTGTTATGTGCATTTGCAATGTACTTGTCATTTGTCATAATTTACTTTTTTTAGGATTGAATTGTATGTTTTGTAGTATGAAATGAAGGTGGGGTTACAT
Source organism: Teleogryllus oceanicus (assembly GCA_964035755.1). Lineage (NCBI taxonomy): Eukaryota > Metazoa > Arthropoda > Insecta > Orthoptera > Gryllidae > Teleogryllus > Teleogryllus oceanicus. Next base: position 1,677,339 of record CAXIVR010000008.1, read on the forward strand.
TTGTTCAGTGGTAGTATTTTATACACGTTGAGTTTTCTTTCAGAAGACACTTTGATGCCTTTAGTAATCCACGTTTTGTTTTTATTATTTTGAATCTTACTGAGTTTTTGAGGAAACATGTCATTAAAATGTCTTAAGTATATATTTGTGAATGAGTTAAACTTATCGTTTGTGTCAATTGCCTTAAATACTTCATTCCAATTTTGTAATCTGAGTAAATTTTGGAATTTTATTATGTTTCCTTGGGAATAGTTTTGAGTTTGTTGGTAAGTTGTCTGTTCTGTGATTTTTGTTTCTATATGAAGTGTTAGAATCTGTGCAGTGTGGTCGCTGAAGCTGGTAATAAATGTAGCAACAGAAAAACTATTGTTATTTGCATCTATTATTATTTGATCTATTGCAGTGCTACAATTTTTGGATATTCTGATTGGTGTAGATTGTTAAGAGAAGAGTGGTGTCAAGAACGCCAAAAAAAATAAAAGTTAAATGTTTTGTGCATGTTCAGTGCACATTTGTGCAAGGGGCAGGATGTTATGTTTCTGCTGAATATTTGTTTGATAGTTTAAGTGGTAGACAAGATTTGTATTGAAATATAGAAGATTTTATGTTAGAATGTATTAGATATTTTGCAATTTTGAACGCCCTTAGTTTATAGTTTGCTATATATTTCAATTCTAATAATGTTTATTGTGATTAATCGTTTTAAAATGATTGAAATTAATATATAAATGTTTGGCTAAAAACCAAATTATGTATCACTAAGAAAATATCAACAATACCACAACAATATATATGTTATATATCATCAACGCTGCCACAAAGATATCACATATTAAGAATAGTGTTTCTGCAGAATTAAAAATATCTTTAGTTGCAGTGCTATAAGTAATATCAAGAAATGTAAGATTTGTAAAGACAAGTTTTTGGTGAGTGAATATTGTTGGTTATGACATTAGTGAAATTTAGTTGCTATATTTGAAAAATGATTGTTGAAAGTATGTAATTTTCCCTAGGTATGATACTGTTTGTTTGTTTGTTTGTTAGAACTATGAGTTATTTTAAAGTCTAGTTTTGTGAGGTTGTTTAAAAAAAAAATTTTAATTTTGGTTTTTATATTTGCTTAATGTTCCACAATGTGTTTTGTTGTTTGAGCAATGTATTGAGTGGTTGCATATTTTCTTTGCAAATGCTTATTGCATTGTTGTGAAGCACTCTTGCCTCTGTATTTATATAGTTTTGTGAGAGTTAGGATGTATTCAGTGAGAGGTATAGGTTTGTCTTTTGTGTTGCAAGAAATGTTTCTAATTTTTATTGTGTTTTTGGATTTTGTACACAAGTATAGTTAGTGTGGAGTTAAGGGGTAAAGATTGATGATTCCGGAAAAAGGTATAGATACTTCATCTTGTCTTCATTCGATACTGATTATTATGGGATGTATTTTGTGAGACCTATTTGTGATAGACTATGTGGGAACCAGTGTGTTTTCAGTATGAGGGATTGTAGTGGAATGATGTTTTATTTTTCCTTTTGATATGTTGTTGAGAATTAGTGACCACTTGTGACAATTGTCTTATATAAAGGTTTGTTTGAAATTGAGTGAGTTTGTGATTGATGTATTTTATTTTATCTCTATATGTGTTTGACACGTTTAGTTAGTAAATGATTAATTATTAAATGTTTGTTGAAATTATTGTAGTGGCTGTAATGCGATATTAGGTCTATTGACAGCTATAAATTTTAAGTCAAAGTGTACAAATGTCTAATGAAAGGTTTGTGTAGTTATGAAAAATTTTGTAATGAAATTTTTGTCTCATTGTGAAAAATGTTGAATAAAATGTTAGACAGAGCCAAGTCAATTTGTTTTCAAGAGAATACACAATGAAATGTCATCCATATCCACAATGTCATTGTATATAATAATCTATTTATTTAAAATGAAACCACAAGTGATCTTGACTGTGTTTCTTGTCCAGTTTTAACAAATGTAGATCTTGTGGACATATCGTGTTAATTCATTTCCTGTTCACGCTTTCTAGAATTCAGGAAATACAATTATTCAAATTATCAAGCTTCATAATTGTGGCAGGAAGTATTATTCCAATGGACAAATATGATAAATTTATTGCTCTTATCCTTGGAAAATAGATTTTATTAAATTTTTTTTTGCTTTTCTTTTCTTTTGTCCCTTTCAAAAGTTTAGTAGTATATGACTGAGTGTAGGGATCACAATTTTGAAAATGTGCACACAATTCACTTTTCCCCATAGCATGTCATACGCAGTTTTTAACTGCTTTGACGTTAAATAAAAAAAAGTGATAAGGTAAGGTTTAATTAACAAGGGTTATAGTAATGTACGAGAAAGTAGGAATTCTGTGGTTTTCGTTATTGCAGGTCAGAATTTGTGTAGCTGAAAGACAGGTGGTAGATATTTTTATGCCCATTGTCTTTAAATTTTGATATTTTTTTTGTTGGTTATTTGCTGTACTTTTGAATGATTTGGTGGAACTCAGTATGTAGGTGTTGTACTATGTTAAGAGAATGATGAGTAGTTTGTTATTCTGTGATAGCCATTCAAATGTGGATTTGGAGGCAGGAATATTTTCTAATATTGGAATTAGATATATCTAGTCCTCCTGTAATAGATTTGATAATTATTTGATCAGTTGTAATCATGTGAAAGGAGTAGAAATACAAATGAAAAAGTATTTTACTATGGTAATAAGTTTTCAATTGTTGCTTGCCAATAGAACTGCAATAGTGAAGGATGGGGACAAGATTGTGTTGAAGCTATGAAGATTACTTCACATGTGTGTTTTGAGAAATGTTCATTGAGAAAATAGTAGATGTTCATTATGTACTAGGATTTGTGTGCTGTTGTATAAATTAGGAAAATGAATATGTCAATGAATTGAGTTATTTTTATGTTGACAGGTTGTGTTGAAGGAGGGAGTCTTGGAAAAGTTGTCTGAAGATAGATAGAACACAAGTTGTGGAATTGTAAATGAAAACTTGTTTTTTTTGAATTGGTAAATATGAGAATGTAAAACTTTGCTTTGAGTTTAATAAATTGTGTTTGTTAATGATTAAAATATTAACTTATTTTGAACTGTACCTTACATCTTTCCTTTCCTTTCTTCAAGGATGTTTAAGGTAAGCTACAGTGTGGAGGTGAGAGAGTTTACAGTATGAAAAGAGGGAGTAATCTCTGCAGAAGGTTTTTTTTTGGTAATTTGTAGTGGAAGTTTTGCTTTTAGATAATTTTGTCAAGTGCAAAAATATTGTGCATTGAAGTTTTTTGTCTTGTCTTGTCTTAAGTTTCTTGGATATTTTCTTGAATTTGATTCAGAAAGTTGAAAGATTTTTCTAGGTTGTTGCAAGTTTCACAATGTTCAATGATCACAGTTGCCTTGTTAAGTGTGGACCTTTACATGCCTGATGTAACTCTTTGTGGTTAAGGTTCATTTAATACAATTTTCTTGGAGTTTTTGTTGATTTTCTCAAAGTTTGTTTCCTTGAAGCTTGGTTGTAACTGTAACTTGCTATTGCAAACTGTTTAGTGTGTTCTAGAAGTTAGTTTTGTTTGGAGGTCTTTAGAAAAATTGCTTGGTTCCTGGGTTTTTTGAGTTTGCTTAAGTACTAAGAAGTAACTTGTAATAGGAAGAAGGAAATGAGTCCATTGTAGTTGAGGAAAAGAACTTTATTAGGGAGGTGAGTCTGCTGTGCCTTGCCAATGTCCTGTGTGTCCTCCATTTCCTTTTTTCTCTCTTGGTTGTTGCAAGCTGCCAATGATCACATTAGAAGGCCTTGTAAGTAAGTATGGAAACATCTTACTTGCTTGATCTAATCCACATTGTGGTTAAGGTCTGGTGTAATACAATTTGAGTGTTCACTGATTTTCCCTTCAAAAGTTTTTTTCCTTGAAAGTTTTAAGTTGGAACTTGTTATTGCAAGTTGTCAGTGTGTTCTAGAAGTTAAGTCTCTTGCTTTCTGTGAGCTTCCTTCCTAAGTTTGCTTTTATACTAAGAGGAAGAGGGTAAATGAAGAGTCTATTGTATTTGAAGAAAGAACTTATTAGGGAGAGTGCCCAACCCGAGCCGTGCCGTGTCTGTGCGCCGTGTGCTGTGTGCTCCTTTAGCTCCTTTGCTCCGACGCTCCACGCTCTCACGGAGTACCTATGTGCCTCCGCCCCTGGCCGGGTCTGGGCAGCACACCCCCCCTGCTCCTCCACACCAACACCTCCAACAGGCTCTGCACCTGAAACAATACAAGTCAAAATTAACATCCACATTTATTATAATTTTTAAATAATAAAAATACAAAGTTAAATACAAGAGGAAAGAGGGAAAGACTAACTAAAGTTTACAAAAAAGGGGAGGATTAACAGGTAAATGAAAAGAGAAATAGAAGAAGCAACCTTGTGTAAGTTACAAGTGAAAGGACAGGGTGAAGAAAATGGAAGCTGTGAAAGCTAAGGAACAATTGCAGGAAATAAGGACCATGAAAAATTATATATTCAGGGGGACAGACAAACAATTTTATAAAAACTCAAAGTAAAAAAGGAATCATTGTACCACAAGAATTGTATAGGAACTAATAGAGAATATTTATGATCCTTAGAAGGAACCAGGTAACTTTAGGACAAGTTACATTTTCTAAACCTTCAATTACATTAAAACATTTCAAAAATTTACATTACTGCAGCTTTTCATGCTCAATCATACAACTTCTGGGAGGTCATAAAATATTGAAGGACAATTTAGGAAGACAGAACAACAACAATCAAGATAGCAAGGTTGAGAAACAAAATGGCATTTAAAAGGACAATGAAACAAAGGCAATATAAAAGGAAAACACATGACACATGCCATAAAAAAAAAGGTACAGAATGGGAACAGTAGAGGAACATTCAAAGGATTGCAGAAAGAATAACAATTGCAATACATACTGCAAGGAGACACTTAAGGAAATTTAGGTTGTACAAAGTCCTAAGAAAACTTACAAAAACATTAACAAAGTAATAAAATTTACATACTTTCAAACCTACATAAACATATTCTTCTAAATAAATTAACAAAGTTATACATACACTGCTAAGAGTGCAGGAAAAGGAACTGTTCAGCTGAAGACATGCAATTTCAATTTCATTATTACATGAAGGAAATAAGGAATGGGAACATAAAATTAAACATAGGTCAGGAAAACCTACTGGCAAAAAAAAAAATTCATGCAAATTTTGCAAACTAAACAATACAAATTATTTTCAACATTGAAAACAAAACAAAGGTGAAAAGAAAATTCCCAGCCTATAAATGTTCATATGCAATCAAATATATAATTTCCTAAATACACTCTTCATTTCTCACACTTCAAATATTAAATGTCCCTCCACTGCCAACACACAATCCTTTGGAATCTAAGATTTAACAATAATTATAAATTAAATTCCTCAGTACATTTCATTTGCCCCAACGATTTATTATTTTCCTTTTTGGACTATTTATTTTTTCATTACCCTTGTTCTTAAACCCACAACCACACTCTTCCACATTGTTTACTATTTTACCCACCCATCCCCCTCACACCTATCACTTTTCTTAGCTTCTACTTCATTTTAACATTCATTCCTACTGTCAAAAATTACACATAACTTATTTCAGTTCATTCTTGCCTTCTTTCTACAGTTTTCATTTTGTGACTTCCATAAGACATCCTTGACAATTCTCTATTTTTTTAACATTTACATTTTGATATTTTCTATTTAACTTTCAACTTCTAAATTTCAAATTTAAAATCCTACATTTCATTTTTCATTTTCCAAAAGCAAAAACAAAACTTACAAAGTTTCCAAGGTATAAGAGAATGACTGGCCTTTCAGTAACATTTCTTCCAAGTGGCGAAAAGCGCGTCGTTCTGAGACTTTTCAATTTCTTATTATAGACGAATAAGTCCTTGAAAAAGCAAATCCATAAACTTACCAAATTGCACTGGTCTGTACCGTATTGAAATTTATGTTGCATTAGCGTCAATTATAATATAGTGGATATATGTAGGTATCTTTTAATAGGCGCCACACTACAGAGTCGAAATTACCATTTTCAAATTAAACTATTTCATTGCGAGTAAACGAGCGAATCAAGTTCAAAATAAAATGATACCTACTTTTACACCGCCTATTTCAAATAAAGCAACAATTGTCAACCAAATTCTCACAGAATGGTGAAATGGAATGTAACTTTAAACTAGATATATTTCTATCATGTCTTGTAATAATGGAAATTCATATATTACTTTATGTGCACTTCTATTGCAAGTTCTGTACTTTGCCAATAATCCACCTTCAAAGCTATGTTAATATAAATAAATTCTAAAATTCCTCTAAAAGCTTATATCACAAAAAAAAATTACTTAATCTTTTAAAAAAAACAATTCATTGGAATAATTCTAATATCGTCCTCAAGTGTCATTAATGGCAATTAGATATTGTACAATTTCCTAATGTTACAAGTGTACAGATATTTCATTACCATATTTAAATTGAGACTAAAACCTATCATGTTCTGTAAATAATTTAACTAAATAATAACGAATGCCTCAAAAAGCTATACCACCGAAAAACCTTTCCTATTTTTTATATTTTCAAACACTATTGTATTAATTTTATTTTTCATGCACTTTTTGTTACAGGTGATGGAAATTTATCACAGAAAGTCGTGCAAATGGGTCATTCAAACAGGTCCATTGATGCAGATAATCAGATATTGTCAATTCTAAATGCCTATTGCATTCTGTACATCATGAACATTTATTTCAACGTGATGCCAATACACCTTTTGCTATTTTGCAAGCATCATGGACTTATTTTATATTTAACATTCATAACATGTATATACATTAATGGTTCGATTTTTTTAGTATATCATTTTTGATCAACCAAGTTAATTTAAAATTCTCGTTAGGTAATATAACTTATGTTTTCATTATGTTATATTTTCAATGTTTACTATCAACTTGTGCTCCCAGAAGGACTGACTACGAATGACTACAAGTAATAAAAAAATTCACATTCCCACTACAAAACGAATTAACTCCAAAATGCTGCTTTTTTATGACTCCTTTACAATTTTAGATTTCCAAACTACGTCCATGGATTTTCACCATCTGTAATTTTCTTTTCAAACATTATTAATTTTTACTTTGGTTTCTAAGGAAAAAAGCTTTTATGTTCTTCATAATTTAGGGTTCCCAGTGTGCCACTTGTGGCATATAGAATGTGTGATAGTTCCATATTTTATCCTGCTATCTCTAACCTATTCTTTCTTTACTCTATGCATTAAATAAGTGTTATTTTCAATGCTAGCCCTGATATGAGCGTACCATCATAGAAAATTTTGTAATTAGGTCGTGAGGGCGCGGAATGATCCTCTACAGGAAATCAAAACAATTATTATTGCATGAAAAAGGAAAGGAAATCATCAATAACCCACTTTTCATGTAAATATAAGCATTACGTCATTCATTGCCACTTTCCTCAGTCATCTCCTTGCTAATACAACTTAACATAATGCAACACAAGATAACAATTAAAATATTAAATTCAATAAACAAAATTTTTCTCACATACTCCTTATTAAACAAAATCATAATATTCTATATCCACTAACTTACTATTTATTACTACCTCACATGAATCAAATTTATAATTTAATTGCATTAATATTTCATTTCCTAAAAAACCCTTTTGCTTCAATAACATTTAGAATAATTTATCGGTTAAATTTCTTTTACTTAAGAAAATGTTTGCGTGAATAATTTCCATAATATTCTATTATTAATATTTCTATTACTCAACAATCTTGCTCTGCACAATTCCATTTTCTCCTTTCACCAAAGTATTTCTTCATCTACCATTATTTAAGTAAATTCACGTAGTCAACATATTCCAAAAACAAAGTTATACTACACTGCATTTTACATTAACATTACAAAAAAAATTATCAATTTCACTCATGACAATCTACGTCGCGACCCGCTACCCACCACATCAGTAGCATTCTCACCAATTTTCCATCTCCCGTTTACAAAATCAAACGACGACTTTCTTTTATTATTTTTCCTAATTAAAATTCACTAATTCCTTGTAATTGTCTTTCTACAATGCATAGTGGTTTTTGTTATCATCTACCCGTTTCACAATTTATTTATTTATTTCTTTATTTAACGTCAAAAAACAGTTAAAAACTGCGTATGACGTGCTATGGGGAAAAGTGAGTTGTGTGCACATTTTCAAAATTCTGTGATCCCTACACTAAGTCATATACTACTTCAATTTTGAATTTCGAAAGGGAGAAAAAAAAACAACAAAAACTCCCATGTACTAAATCTATTTTCAAAAATAAATAACCAATAACATTTTGAATTTTGAAAGGGAGAAGAAAAACAACAAAAAAACTCCCATGTAATAAACTCTATTTTCAAGGATAAATAAGCAATACATTTTGGCTCTTATTACTTCCTGCCGCGACAACATGGAAACCATAATTTGAATAATTGTATTTCCCACTGAATTCTAGAAGACGTGCACACGAAATGAAGTTACATTTATGTCCAGAAGCAAAACAAGGGGCCATCTCAGCATTTGCTCAATGGATCAGGGAAACTGGACGAAAAACCTCATCGAGATGGGGGTCATTGACCTGGAAGCTGTAGTACAATAGTTGTTACAGATTGTTTATACTCGTTTACACAGTTCAAATGGTAAATAAAGCATTATGAATCATTGTTAAAATTAATGTTACTTTTCTTGTGATGCTCAGTATAGTCTCTAATTGTATAAAACAGTTATGCAGCAGAAACGATTTCATGGGATTTAAACTTTCTATTAGATTTAATCGTTTAATGTCATCTGGCAAAGTGTTGTCAAATAATGTACATGTATTGTATGTGAATTTTTTGTAATGAGCTGTTGATACTGTCACCTGATGAATATGATTTCTACGTCGAGTGTTATAGTAATAGACATCGGCGTTTTCTGAAAATATATTCCCGCCCTTCAGCAAGTCATTTTTCACAAAAACTACTGATTCGTAAATAAAAAGACACGGTAATGGTAGAATTCCTAGATTAATGAAAACAGACTTACAACCTCCGTAAAGTTAGAATCGCAAAGTTTTCAAAAATTATTGAAACTAGGCTCAAAATTTGTCGCTTTTTTGTCGCTAATTTGTTACGCAAAAATAAAATTTGTCGCTCTTCATTTGCCCTGGTATTAAGATTCGGCTAACGTGATATCAAGTTAGCATCGCAAACTTAAGAAAACCAACTAATTACAGACATAAATAAAAAATAACACCATAGAAATTTGTCGCTTTTTTGTCGCTCCAGACTTTACAAAAAACAAAATTTGTCGCTCTTCAAATATTACCAGAAATGCAATTTTTCAAACACGGCGAAAGTCGAAAAAACAAATTTTGTATAATAATAATAATAACAATAATAATAATATTAATAATAATAATAATAATAATAATAATAGTAGTAGTAATAAGAATAATAATAATTACTATTTATGTGGCGAGACTTGGGCCATCAGGTCCGCTCTTCGGCCTAACTACGTAATACTTAAATTTATAGATGAAAATTAAACAATAAAGCATTATTCAATGATATATTTAGTCAATAAAATACATCTCAGATGTATTGCGACAAATTTCTGACAAAAAATCGAAGATCCTAGTGACGTGTGACGTGTAGTGAAGTGTTGTGACGTCTGACGAAAACTATCGTATAGGTTGGTTTCATTTCCCGTCTTAAATTAATTGTTTTATTATAAATTTCAAAACGTATCAATAGTATCTCAGTTCTTGCTATAGTCCAATAGTTATTATCAGGGCGTATTTTGTTGACCTAAAATATCGCCCAAAATGATCAATACAATGCACTTAAAATGTATTAATAAGCCATAAAAGCAAAGAAAACGACGTAAAAAATGTTATGAAAACAGTTCGGACGATCAACTCAAGCTGTTAGATATATTACTATGTATCCAGGTTTCGTTCAAATGAAGTCAACTCTCAAACTTCCGGTTTGGACTGTTCTTTACCAGAAAATATTTCGCTTTAGTTACCCCGAAATCAGCTGATCCGACATTGGCGCTGTTAGGCGTACATACAATGGCTGACATTACAATTTCTGAGCGAAGAAAGGGAATAGGCTATGAAATTCTGTGGATAATATTGGTTGTGAATATTATTTCAAGCAAGCACCATTAAAAATGAAATTAAAGTCGATGAAACAGCAAAAAAACGCATTCAAAAAAGATGGGAACGGTAAAATTTTATAAAAATTTATATGAAAATTTCCTTTTGCCATAATATAAAATGCATATTATATTCCGATAGTCTCGTTTTGGTTCGTTATGGATGTGAAACATTAAGAAAACGTGAAAAATATGTGTATTTATGTCAAATTCAGTATTTAAAATGTGAATGACTGAGAAAAGCCAACATAAACGATACACACGTGTTTCTCTACTTTCAAAATGCGAGAACTAAGACCTTTCACTTTCATGCAATTTTAAAGATGCACCACCCTTTAATGCACCATTGGCGAATATTTTAAATAATCAAACAATATTTGAAATATCGGTGAGGGTGGAAAGACGCAATAATTTGTAGGTAGATTGGCGTCAAGGTTCTCAAGATTTCGTGTGAAAATGCAGTCACGATGGGGTGGAGAAACGCCGCCTTTTGTCCATCGGATCCGCCGCCACAATGAACAACGCAAGGTTTTCCAGAGCACAGTACTTGACGTCACCTGAGTTCATTCGCCCAGCCGAGGGCGGGGGCGCTTCGTGCGCGACAGGTAACGTGCGGGATTAAAGGGTTGCAGGACGCTGCAGGTAGAAACCTCAATGAAAGTCCTTTCTTACTTGCTTCTTACAAGGACAGCTTTTCCGTCAGCCAAAATTACAATCTTTACTCTTTTTTCTTTACAATTTTGTTAGTAGATTTCATAAAATTATATAATTTTGCTATTCTACTGTTAAATGTTTATTGTGATGACTAAGTATGCCATGAAACACAAGAATCTGAATTTTCACTCACTCACAATTCTATTAGAAATGTTCATTGAATAAATGAATTGATAATGAAATTCAAATGTATTATTATTATAGTTATTATTATAGCTATTATTATTATTATTATTATTATTATTTTATTTATATATAAATATCTTTTGCAATAGTGAAGAAAGGTCAGACTGCTAGTACATGTAAATATTGTATAAAAATAAATATAAAATATAGTACAAAAACTAATTTAATGCATAAATAAAATACTCTTAAAACCAGAGATGATTCGTCTTTCGTTTCACTTTTAGACAATCAAGGTGGATAAACAATCAACTAAAGTCAGTACTTACCATTTATTCAATGAAACAGAAGTACATATTTCAAAATCTTCTAATATAAATATTTACTTACTGTTAATCAAACCATCCTTTCTTCCAAAAGAACGCATGTTAACTGTTTCAATTTGTAGAGCCCTAATTTTTGGAATATAGATGCGGAATTTTTTTTCTTAGAGTTTAAAACTAAGTTCTTTGTTGTCTTCCTAGTTTGCAATTTGTATTTTCCAGATTTGAAATCAGCAATTTTTGGGAAATTCACTGAGCCTAAATTCAGGAATAGAGCATTTTAAAGAGTAATTTACCTCAAATTAGTCTTTAATTTTGAATATAGTTTGGGTGAGATTGGTTTCTAGCCGCTACTAGTTTTAGACGGCTATATTTTCTCTTTTCTAATAATCATAGCAAATAATATCTCTTTTCACTTAATAATTTCTTAAATATTCATCCTTAGCAACCTGATGAAGGAACAATAAAGTTCCAAAACGTTGGCGAACTAAAACTTTTAATGAAATCAACAACCATGAACCATTCCTAGAATATACTTCCTCTATACTGCATATGCAGTAGCGAGAAAAATAAAATTGTATGCATCAGTTTACAAAGCATTTTATTTTGATAAAAGTTAATGAATAATTTCGTTCGCATTGTGGTTGAATAATTTTGTTCGTATTTGTGGTTGCATGACATGAGATTTTTGACATGAGATGCTCCTGTACCTTTATCTGGCATTACTCCTTTCTTATTTGCTTAGAATTAAGTAAAAACTATTTCAGGGAGGAAATTAATACGTAATTAGTGCACTATTGTAGAGATTTTTAATCTTTCCAAGAGGGTTACTAGGTGTAAGTGATATATCTACGTTTGCACTTGTTTTAATATTTCATAATGTAGTAATTCACATCACGGTAAAAAATAAGTACATGATTGTGGCATTATTACAATTTTAAATTTTTAGCAATCGCAGTGTCAGGTTTACGTGAAGTTGCCTCCTACTTTTTCGACGTTTTTCATTGTTGATAATGTAGTCCAATTTTTTTTTTGCGATATGAATTAGTACTTACAGTAATTGGTAAAAATATTATAGAATATTTTAGTTTGAATATCAGAGAAGTGCGGGGACCAACGACAAATGTTCCTGGCATTGAATTCTAAGTACCGAAAGAGGACTGCATGTTCCTATAGAGAAGAATAAACGTTCAAATAATGGAGACGCTGTGTAGCAAATGGCAACTAAGGAATGTAAAATATATTAAGAGCTTCCAGGAAATTCCAAAACATGGGGCGTCAGTCCACCCTCTCCCTCGTCTTCAGGCGTGACATTCTTCTTGTGGGTTTTCCGAGCCTTCCATCCGCCAGTGAGCTAATCTCCGGCAAGCCTTGTCTATATTCGCCAGGCAGGTGTCACTAAAGCTTTGTAAATGACATCCGTCTCGAAAGGCCGGGCGTTAAGATTTACCTTTCAGATTCAATTTGCAGTAATGCTATGTAATAACAGATTAAATGACTAAAAATTACTTCTAATTTGACGTTTGCTTTCAATTCGGCAATGGATTTTGGTATAATTACATTTATTTACGGTCAGTAATGTTTAATTATTGGACTACAATGCTCAATAATATAACTAAATTGCCGTTAGAAGTCTAACAAAAACGTTGCAATTTCAGATTTCTATAAAGTTCAGGCTTGCGATGCCGAATTGATTCGTTGCTTTTAAAAACGTTTCGTTAATTCGAAACAATACTTTATCCACAATAATGAAACGGTGATACGGGGTACTATGATTTGAAATCTAATTCTTCTACCTTATTATTTTCTCATGTACTGTACCATAGAGAGAGTACGTATGTAAGCCATACGAATTAAAATGCGTAGTGTGCAGAAAGTTACGTAATGGTGCGGTAAAATAATGGAATTGTTTTTACAGGAAAGCTGATATAGTGGATACATGCAAAAGAAAAATTGGATAAATTCTGTTCCAATTTATGTAATATACTTCGCCTTACACGTTTTACAATGAGATTTCACGAACTGTGGGCCCTTGTTACCGTATTTAGTTAATGCGGATTATTGAAATGCATATAATGACATAACAGCCATATAGACGTACTTTTTAATATTTCAGAACTTGTCGGTCTTTATAATATCCAATAGTAAAATTTCGCATTTCCGGTATTTACAGAAAAGAAACACATTTTTGGGGAACTCTTGAGCAACAAACAAGAGACCAATTCCTATGGTGTTATTTTTTTATTTGTGTCTGAAATTTGTTGTTTTCTTGCGTTTGAGATGCTCACTTGATATCAAGTTATTTGTATTTATTTTACGTCAAAAAAACAGTTAAAAACTGCGTATGACGTGCTATGGGGAAAGTTGTCATCGCGTTTGCGAAAAAATTGCATTTTCGATAATATTTGAAGAGCGACAAAATTGTTTTTTTGTAAAGTCTGGAGCGACAAAAAAGCGACAAATTCCTATGGTGTTATTTTTTATTTATGTCTGTAATTAGTTGGTTTTCTTGCGTTTGCGATGCTAACTTGATATCAAGTTGGCATCGCGTTTGCGAAAAAAATGCATTTTCGTTAATATTTGAAGAGCGACAAAATTGGTTTTTTGTAAAGTCTGGAGCGACAAAAAAGCGACAAATTCCTATGGTGTTATTTTTTATTTCTGTCAGTAATTAGTTGGTTTCTTGCGTTTGGGATGCTAACTTGATATCAAGTTGGCATCGCGTTTCTGAAAAAATGCATTTTCGTTAATATTTGAAGAGCGACAAAATTGGTTTTTTGTAAAGTCTGGAGCGACAAAAAAGCGACAAATTCCTATGGTGTTATTTTTTATTTCTGTCTGTAATTAGTTGGTTTTCTTGCGTTTGCGATGCTAACTTGATATCAAGTTGGCATCGCGTTTCAAAAAAAAGCATTTTTAAATTTAAAATTTGAAGAGCGACAAAATTTGTTTTGTAAAGTCTGGAGCGACAAAAGCGACAAATTCCTATGGTGTTATTTTTATTTATGTCTGTAATTAGTTGGTTTCTTAAGTTTGCGATGCTAACTTCATATCAAGTTAGCCGAATCTTAATACCAGGGTCAAATGAAGAGCGACAAATTTTATTTTTGCGTAACAAATTAGCGACAAAAAAGCGACAAATTTTGAGCCTAGTTTCAATAATTTTTGAAAACTTTGCGATTCTAACTTTATGGAGGTAGACTTACATGAATCACGTGGGTGGGATTTGGTTATTATTCGTACAATTCGTTTTTGTAATCTAAAAGTCTGGGAGCTATAAGATGTATTTCCCCAGAATATTATGCCATACCTCAGGCGGGAATGAACATTCGCGAAGTATACACAACGAGCAGTATGAAGGCTGACTCAATTTGCAAGAATTCTGAACGCGTAGCATAATGAACTTAATTTTGTGTTCAATTCATTTAAATGGACGTTCCATTTAAGGTTTGTTATTTCGGAACCAATTTGAAACATCTTTTTAAGGGGCACAGAATTGTTTATTTGAAATGGAAAACTGCATTATAACCGTTTTCTTTTCGTTTACTATTAATTTGTTATTTCGGAACCAATTTGAAACATCTGATATTGTACTATTTACTGTTTCTTTATTGCAAAGGATGTTCGTATCATCCGCAAAGAGAACCGTTCTTCCGTTTCCAATCGTCGAGGGCATATCGTTTACGTAAAGTAGGAACAGAATAGGGCCTAAAATCGATCCTTGAGGAACTACACATGCAACGGGCAAAGAGTCGGAAAGGTGCGTACGTAATGTTCCATCATTCCAGTAAGTACTTCAACTCTCTGAGATCGTTGTTTAAGGTACGAACATAACCAATCATTAATAAACATAACCACCCAAGCAATACCACGAATGCCATATGAAGGTAATTTGGAAAGTAAAATGTCATGATCAATGACGTCATGATCAATTCATTTCACTGTTCTTACTTTTCCCTTTAACATTGCTTTTTTTTTTCTACACGTTTTTAGCTGATTCTCTATATACCCTTTCCCTCAATATTCTACAAGTTTTTGAATTTATTAACATTTCGAATTTCTATTTTGCGACATGCCAGCCCTCATGAAAATACAACTTCAATTCTCCACAAACGTTTCAAAGTCCATTTGGATCTTCCACTTTCAAATATTATTAAAAATTTGCTGAAATATGCTATGGTAGAACTTCATTATCTCTTTATTTTTACTTCATGAAAATACTATGTTATTTTCTAATAAATTATAATCAATGTGACACGTCTGATCGGACCGTCACATATGGATAACCTTGCTTTCTCAAATATCCAACGATTTTGTCTATTTCTCATCTTCAAAATTATCACAAAATATCTTTCGATTGTGCAGTAATCTCAGATTGTTGGGCCAAGGAAATGTCATTCATTTTGTAATAGTGTTGACATTCATCATTTTCAGAATGCTTTTGTTTTGTTATTTCAGTTCAAAATATCCTCATCTTATTTAATCATTTTAGCTTGCCCTAATGATTAATCAATACAAATTATAAACATCAATTATTCTAATTGCAAAACATAATATAACACTTACATTAATTTGAAACTTCTGAACACGCAAGATCAAAAAGTACCAACAGAATTTCGATAGTCTTCAGAAGGCCTACGTGGGAATTTACCTGTACATTCGTCATCATTCTGTCTGATTCATTCACTTAGTCATACATTATGAACAGCATTTTCAAATCATTTCCATCAACTCTTACAATTTTTCCTTGTTAATCATTGCGGAATACAACAATGTCTCGTGAAAACTATAACCTTCACATCATAAAAATACATTCAATTACAAAATACAGCCAGCTGATACTGCTACTCTGCTGATCGGCGGAAGCATATTTTTCCAAGAGCGATGCGGTCAGGGCCAATGGTCATTTGTTATGGAAGCTGTCATTAAAATCGTATACTGCCCTGAACATTCTGTACTACAGTAAGTCAACCTTATTCATTCCTTGTTTACAGCGATAATTCACAAACCTTGGCATAGACTTTTCAGTACTTTCCTTACAAGGCCCCCAGCTACTGAATTAACTGAATGTAACTGCACTAGCGATAGTGTCGGAAACAGATTACAATGGTAATCCGCCGACCCTCGTGGTTCAGTTTCTCACTTACGCTGATACGAATATCTGTGCAATCAATGATCTAAATGTTTATTCGAAGAACAATGAAGAAAAATGTACTGCAAGGAGATTTTTAAAGAATCCATATCAAATGAGATGAAAATTAGGATCTAGTGAAAAACTGTACCAAAAACAATTACACGCGCAAACTAGTAGGAAAAATTGTATTAAGCGAGTGTGTCCACAACATTAAGTTAGATTTTCACCTAATGTTGACCTTGAAACAAATCGATAGATGCTTCAGATGTTTAAACCATTTTTTTCAACTGCTGTATTTAATTATCGTAACGCCAAGTGTGACAAGTGCACAAAAATAGAGAAAAAGGCTTTTCAAAACAACTATATATCTATCTCGCATACATTTCAGTATATTTGCTTAAAGGATTAATACATGCATTTTAGTGTAGCATTTCCAAGAATTTATAATGTATTTACGTTCTTCTAAATTTCAGGTTTTTTTGTAACAGGTCAGTGTTTTAAATACCATTACTCCTTTATATTTCAACTAAAAGATTTGTTCGTAAAATATTGTTAATAAGAAATTTTACAATATTTATTACAATTCCACGCGACCACTCATACCAATTTTGAGCACGACCTCTCAAGGGTTAAGTAATAAAACAATGTCTACAACTATACATCACAAGCCATGGACACATGAAAGTTATGCTACTAAAAAGCAAGTGAAAACGGATAAATTAGCACCAATTCACAGTACATCTAAACAGTTCTATAATAAACCTTCAATAAACCTAGGTTATTGGACCTGCATAAACACGAGTTTACGCGTCTGAAAATTTTCGAAAAACTGAATGCAATGTTTTAACTGATTTATGCTTTTTTTGGATGCGCTGACACCAAAATTTAAAACAAGTGTTTACAAATTTCCGTTCTTTCAACTTCCTCAGTGGCTAAATATGTTAATATTAAATCAATATTGGTAATGATCTTATGATTTACGTATACCGTTTTCAAGTTCTTTAGCATACATTCGGCCAGTCATCATTCTTTTCAGAACAATGGCCAATACTCCTCAAAGCTTTCAAATCTTGTTTCGAATTAAGGGCCGTAATTGGCTACGATAAAAAATCTCAAACGTAATGACTACAAGAATATAATGCTAAAAAAAGAAAATAAAAAAGAAAATTACAATATTATGTAATGAAGAAAGTATTACTTTGTTATTCGAATAAATGTTGAACCCTCGCATGAGAGTTCCAGATATGATATATTAAATTATACAAAACCAATCAAAGTGGAAATAACTGCGGAATCCAGAAGAAAATAGTGCTCTGATTTTGTTGTGAACATTAAAGGAATCAGGAGAAAAAGATTACCAATGTAAACTATGTACTGTACGTTCCTAATCTTACTTCAAGTCATTTATGTTTCTACTTTGGTTTAATAAAAAATCCTTTGTGACAAGGGAGCAAAAATTAGAACAAATGATACACCAATAGCAAAATAATCTTTTCAAGTCATTTTAAATAAAAATGAATTATCGTAGAATGCACTGCAACAAATCAAGATTATATTCGTAAAACGTGAAACTAATCAGTGAGACGCCTAAACTTTTCAAAAGAACATGAATATTGGGCCAATTGCAGGCGTTTAAAGTTTCTAAGATACTTTTTAAAAGCATTATGAATGGAACTACACGCATATTAGAAAGATTACATGTAGATCTGAGGTCCAATGTCTAATTTTCTTTTACGAGGAAATGCATGTATATTGGTAATGGTGGATGATTTTAGTAGGAGATTGTTTATATAATTTGTAAAATAATAACAATGCACAAATAAACACGACTCTTGACTATTCAAATAAAACTTGGAGATATTCTAAAGAAAAATACATCAATTTAAGAATTAGAAAAGAACAAGAAATCTACAAATATTTTCCAATGCCAGCCAGTGCACTTGTAAAGATAGCAAGCGCATGTAGGATATATTATTAAAATCAGTGAATTAACTTTCAGGCTGAAAAAATAGAAAAAAAAATCTCATTCCCAACCATGTAATCGGAGTTCCTATGTGATGACATTTGGATGACTTCATGGTAGATCTTTTCACGATTAGCCAAGCGACCAATTAACATTTTCACTGACTAAGGCAAGAAAGAAAATCGACCTGTAAGTTAAGCGATTGTGAAAAGTGATAGTGAAGTGATCATTAGACGAACAAAGAAGAGACCAGTGAGAGTGAACGGAAAATAAGGCTAAACGTAGTAACGAACAGGCTCTCTAGTGTAACATCATCACTTGGCAGCCAGGCTTCCGAACGTGCTACAGGGTGTTGGAATGCTGGGGAAAACCAACGGACAAAGGGCGGTGCCAAAACAGACCCAGCGGAAGGGGAGTAGTGACAGACTAAATAGGTACATCTTTGCTCTATGGGTGACCCTCCCAGAACGAAGGGTGTGCAGGGCAGGAGGGAGGAGATGTGCCCCACCCACGAAAGGCGTTTATGTGCTGGCCGAACCGCCACACACAGCACTCAGGGAGGCTGTGGCCGTGACCGCCAAAAATAAGCAAGCCAGGATGCAAAAGGACTTTGCTTTCCGATTACCTCTAGTGTGGTGGCGACTGCTATCCCAGAAGGCGGGCGTGAAATCCTCGTGACACTGCGAGGATTGTATGCGAGTGTAGCATCGGATGGCAGGGCACCGGCGCGGTAAAGTGTCAGGTTGCAGCAAGCACTAGCTTGGGGATGGAGCAGTGTACGTGCGAGTAACAGAGGTAGATAGCGAACATAGTTGTAACATCTTCTAAATAAACAGATTGTAAATAGAGCTGTTTCAGTCTTCATTTAGCTACCACGACGCCACACTACCTTATTTAGAATGCCTTACAATTGCCACGACTCAGACCATGACACGTCGCCCGCGACCTCATTTTTTCCCATTACCTCTACGCCACGTCGATCACGTATTTTTAAAAAATTATCTTTTCAGGCAAAAGACCCGTCTATCGATTGATTGTTAGTGATTCCGGGATGTCAACTACAGAGATCATTAGTCCCGTTAGTGTAGTGCAGATTTCTTCATGGGGGCGTGGCGGTGATCTTCCCCGCTGGATGGCGAGATCCAGCGCCCACCTACCGCCAACTAGCGGGGTTTCCCCAATCAGGTATATCCCATCAGCGGGGCACCGCCACAGCCGGGACAATCTCTAATCCCCGACCGGTTCTCCGGCTGTGTGCCAGTGTAGTGCGTGCGAAGGGGTGGGGATATAAGGAAAAAGAAAGATTGCGCGCGGGCCGTGGCCCGTTTTGTTAGGGCACTGCTCCGGCATTCGCTTGGTGTTGATCTAACAAACCACGGAAAAATACTGATAAGAGCTGTCGGACACTGCAATTCTTCTCCAGACAGCGACTGAATTCGGCCTAGCTGACAAGCTAGTGTGAAAAATCCTGCCGCCGTGGGGAGTGGGAACCTAGGACCTCCCGGTCAGAGGTACTGCAGTGACATCAGTTGATTCACTGAGCCACCGATCCCGGTCCTTGCCTCTTGCAGTTCAGCGAGTAGCTCCTTAAAAGTCATAAATCCGCGTCTCATAAGGGCAGCCGTCAGCTCGCTGACGACCCGGAAACCGTGCTAAGACGAGCCCACGCGTTGCCTGAGAGAAAATTTATCTTTTTGGCGTAAATCAGTTCATTATCTGACACCCTGTAAGCAGCGCCCTTCTGTCAACCACCAGAACCCACTGAACCACGTGTGGCGTCATGCAGAAAAACACAGACATTTACAAGTATATACAAGTTTATTTACATGTATGTACAATAACCAACTTCTGCTCCGAAACTACACACTTTTGAGTATTTCCCTGTGGATACCCCACATAGCTAGGGAGGCCCCGCCTTCTCTGACGCTACTCCGCGCCACTACCGTGACCTCGTCACCCGTGCACTAGGCACGACACGCTCCAGCCTGGGCGTAAAGTTTTGCGCATCGCCCGAGGTTTCCAGAATTAAACCCAACCGTCTGAGCTCGTCGCCTCGATTTTATACCGTTTTATAGTGTAGCCGTCACGTGACCATTCTAGGTGTGGGAGGGAGGCTCGCGTCCCGCGACCTTCCGGTCAAGCTGGCGTCCTTTGTCTAAATGTAACCAAGCGCCGGGGCACCCAGCTATTAATGCCCGCAGGTATGCGATACTTCCGCTCCTCCTCCCACCCACGGCCGCCAACGTAACTCTACACACGCCACGTCACGAGCATCTGCGTGCCGTTAATTGCTGTAAAGCTTTTCAAGCGTGTTCGGAGTTTGACGCTTCGCGCACTATAGTGTCATACAAATTACGGAAGAAAGGACGTCATTTACTCTCCCCGAAGCACCCGCGTGCCACCCTTTCAGTCGCCACCCATCCCAGGAGAATGTCAGACTTATGGCGTTTCGTAAACCGTGGAGATCCCTTTGCACAAAAGCAATTTTAAAATACTTTCGATACGGGCATACTGGGAAAGAACGCGACGAAAAGCCTATCGGAGTAAGAAAACCGAGGAAAGTTCTAGAAGCTAGACCATGTGATACTTTGGCAGCAATTCAGAGTGTAGGCACTGATGCGAGTCCCGCATTGCGGAATACCTAAAATTCAGTTGCATGAGAAGAAAAAAATTAATGGAATGAGACTTTGCGTGGGTAGACTTACGAGACTCGCCGCTGAGCGCGACAGACATAATTCACTTCAAGGATGACAGACGAGTCAATTACTTCGGGAGAGCCGTCAAATAGTTGACTTTGAGGAGAAGAGGCGCATGAATGTCAAGGAGAATAAGCGAATAATACACTCTGGAGAACAGACAAAATCGGGACTGACACGGTCATTGCGTTAATGGGCGCTAACTTCCTCGAGTGGTGACAACCGGCTCACAACCTCATCAATTTCAAGTATAGTAAATACATTTAACTAAAAGAACTAAGCGGATTTAACCATGTTAACGTTTAACCATGTTTATAATATAAAAAATTAATGTAATTTATGTCTAACAAAAAATATAATTAAAAAACGTGGTGTGAAACATTTCTTTATCACGAGATATTTGGTCAACTTATTTTATCTCTTGTTAAAAACTATGTATTTTTGTAATTTTCAGTAACTTCAACGCTTCAAAAATGAAAGAGCACGTGGCTCACAATGTGCGAAATAATTAGTTTCAGTTTTATAACCATTTATGTCCTGTATATATGTATTACATCTTTGCCCGGATCATGCTTGTGAAAATAACTTCAAAGGTAATGGCTGAGTAAACCTTCCATATGCAATTGCGTCCAAACGCCACTTGGGAATATGCACGTTAATTTTGGCTTTAAGCACAATGAACTTTACAATAAACACCATCACATTGAGATCATTCAATTCGATACCTTCAATCTAAACTGAATGGACCGACGGAAAATAAGAATGAACCAAATCCTAACTCATTTAAAATAATGGCCATTGCATTAAAATTAATAAAACCGAAACCTTAATAAATTACAAACATCTTTTACTCTGTCAGATATTTAACTACAAAAGCACGAACTCTCGAATAATTTGGGAATGGAATCTATTTACATATCAATATGTAGGTTTATAGCAAAGGAATAAATCTCTTAATATGGGGAATACATTTTTTACACTTATTAATATTTATTAAATTAATATCAAAAATACGCTCTAACTCCCGAGGTCAAAACACCGTGAGAGGTCGTTTGTCAGCAGTTAAAATACGAGACAACTGCTTGGATAAATCTTCCTTCTCAGAAGATTTAAAGCATCACCATGCAAGTTCATCGAGTTTAAACATAATGCTATACGACTTAAACTTACGAAGTAATGATTGCTAAATTGGTCTTCTAAATATGCTATGACATGGGGCATTATCAAAAGTACAACAGGTGACCGGTACATGACCCGGCGTTTCGGAGGCATTGGCGTACAAGGTTATATGAATTTTTCTTTAATGTACCCTCGCTTGCACAAAAAATGGGCGATGTCCTGAGCCGAACTTTCAGAGTTTTCCGACCCTGCCCCGCCCTGCGGATCGAGCTGACCAATCAGCTTTAGCTTCATTTCAGGAGGCGGGACTATTCATCTTGAACATTACAAAATGGCAGTGATGGCGAGTTATATTATAGTAAATATTTGAATATAAATATTAAATCAACCAACAGTTTTACATAAATTTTTGTATATACATTCAATTATATAAATAAAGGCATGCAATTTCCCAGTAAAAACATATTTTAAAACTGTTATAAAACGGGTTTTTTGCCAAAAATAACACTGGACAACGACTATTAAGCTCCATGTCTACATTTCGTCGTTTATTATTGTAATATTTAATATAAAATGCAAATAATTTGCATTGTATGCATTGATCTAACCTAGTTATTTTATTACAAAATTAATAACTTAAGAAATACGTTTTAGAGTCAGTTTCACAAACACGTCTCCGAGATAGCAGCTTTCAGTTGTGAAATACTTCATCATCAATTTCTCAGATGACCCAATTACAAAATACTATATGGTCGCGGACATTAATATTGTAATAAAATAGTTTTGATATAGTAAAATACTAAATAAACTTAAAGTATTTAAAGTTCATTTAGTCACAATGAAAGTTTTCTACTGCAGACATTATGATTGGTAAGTGCAGCTGTAAGCAAATGAATGATTTTGATCTTTTGTTTTGGGTATCACAATTAATTACCTCTTCAATCTAACGTTAGGTGATTGCATTTACATGGAGTTCTTTACCAAATATTAAAAATCATATGTGATACCTAGTCTTTGAGGATTTTGCGTGAGAATCAAAAACGACATATGACTCTTATATAACATTTAATATCTTAATGTTTGCAAAGGTAGAAACACCAGCTTTCGTCTATTGCGTGAACATTGGAGGAACACACACACACACACACACACACACACACACACACACACACACACACACACACACACACACACACACACACACACACTCAATCAATATATTATTACATGTAATTTATATGATTTCCAATCACAAATGAAATTAATATATTTATATTATTATAGCAAGTATATTTTACATTACGATATTTTATTTTCGAGAAGAGCAATGCACACAAACTTTTACACGTCATCGGAATGTTACACCCACTTCTTCTAGATAAGCAGACCTATGCAAACACTGTTTTTGCTAATCCATTAAGAATCACTAGAGATTCTCCTGTCATAAATTATTTCAAAATTGTAATTGTTAATAATGTTTCAAAATTTCGTCAAACTTCGGAAATCTGTTCACGATAATCGTTAGAAAATGAATAGGATCCTCTTCTGTAAAATTGACAATTTATTGGATATGTGTTCACTAACGCATCTTCAGTAATTTTCTCTATTTTCATACATTTTTTACATTTCATACAAAATTGCCAATTTATTGGATATGTGTTCACTAACGCATCTTCAGTAATATTGCACTGCATATTCATAATTTTTAATGAATTGTTAATAAATATTGTAAACAAAATAAGCAATTAATTTTTTTTATTTGGGAAAAATTTCATTTAAGTTATCAATATTTATAAAGTAATTTAATTAAAGTACTATAATATGAATTAAGGTTGAATTTTAAAACTATACACAATATTTTGAAACGCATTGCTACTATATTACAATGTAACGTTTTAAAATGTACTGCCCATTGATTGATAGTTTGTGTTCGTATATAGTATATCTCACGCAGAGACGATTTTACAAAGAAAATCTAAATAATAACGAAATAACCTCAAATTTATAATTCATTTGGCATTTGGTCGCACACTTCGGCGACCACTTTAATCTAGAGTCGGGAGGAAGGAGAAATGTGCGCTATCGCTGTTGGGTTCGTAACCAAATCTTCAGGGTCACCATTGCGTTCCTTTTACTTAAGTCTTAGGATTCCGAAAGTGATACTAGATATTTCAACATTAACTTGAGAATACATGTTGCATACCATGAGAGAGAAATGAAGAACAAATGTCTGGAGTTTTAAAAAAAATCTGCCTTTGGAATACTGCATCAGAAGTCCTACTGGCTATTGTAATTACATTTTCTGTCATTCGTCGATAAACTGCCGAACACTTTCCGGTGAATTATGTTATCGCCGCTAAAGCGAAAGATTTCCAGGTTAAAGAGACCCACATATTTATTGGTGGATCGAAAAAAGATTTTAATTGTGGGAATACTTGTTACAGGTCGTTTCTACACATTTATACAGTCCAAATGGTAAATAATGCATAATATATCATTGTTAACATTAATGTTACTTTTCTTGTGATGCTCAGTATAGTCTAATTTTATAGAAACAGTTATGCAGCAGAAACGATTTCACTTTGGATTTAAAATTTTCTATCGAATTTAATCGTTTAATGTCATCTGGCAAAGTGTTGTAAAATAATGTACATGTATTGTATGTGAATGTTTTGTAATGAGCTGTTGATACAGTCACCTGATGACAATGATTTCTACGTAGTGTAGATTACAATGGTAATCCGCGCGACCACTCGTGGTTCAGTTTCTGACTTACGCTGATACGAATATCGGTGCAATCAATGATCTAAATGTTTATTCGAAGAACATGAAGAAAAAATTACTACAAGGTTTTTTAAAAAGAATCCATATGAAATGAGATGAAAATTGGGATCTAGTGAAAAACGGTACCAAAAGCAATTACACGGAGACTACCGCTGGGAATCGAAGGGACCGCGAGTCATCCCAGCGCAACGTGAGTATCTTCGACGACAACGAAATAAGAGCACTCGACATTACTTGCGTACGCGTTACAGCAGTAAGCGAGTCTGTCCAGAACTGATAAGTTATATTTTCACCTGATGTTGACCTTCAAACAAATAAATAGATCCTTTAGATGTTGAAACAATTTTTTTCAATTGCTGTATTTAGTTATCGTAACGCGAAGTGTGAGAAGTGCACAAAACATATAGAGCAAAAGGCTTTTCAAAACTATTATATATCTATCTCGCATACATTCCAGTATATTTGTTAAAGGATTAATACATGCATTTTAATATAGCATTTCCAAAAAATTTATAAATGTAGTGCGTTCTTCTAAATTTCATGTTTTTGTAAGCGGTCAGTGTTTCAATCTATTACTCGTTATATTTGAACTAAAGATTTGTTCGTAAATATTGTTAATAAGAAATTTTACAAAATTTATAACAATTCCACGCCGCCACTCGCGTACCAATTTTGAGCACGACCTCTGAAGGGTTAAGTAATAAAAAGAATATCTACAACTATACATCACAATAAGTCATGGACACCTGAAAAGTATGCTACTAAAAAGTAGGTATGACCATAAAAAATGTAGAAACTTAGCACCAATTCACAGTACACCTAAACAGTTCTGCAATAAACCTAAGGTTATTAGACTGTACAAACGAGTTTACACACACGTCTGAAAGTTTTTTCGGAAAATTGAATGTATTTTAAGGGGGGGAGGGCACCGGCGCGGAAAGGTCAGGGGGAGAAAAACCAGCTTGGGATGGGGGGTGTCGGGAGTAACGGGGTGATGCGAACATAGTTGAACTTTTTAAAAAAATTTAAATAGAGCTGTTTAGTCTTCATTTGCTCCGACGCCACCCACCAGCTTTTTCGTGCCACAATTGCCAGACTCAGACCATGCACGTCGTCCGCATCATTTTCCGATTACCCTACCCCGTCGTCCGTTTTTTTTCCCAAAAAATTATCTTTTAGGAAAAAACCCCTGTCTATCGTTATTTTTAAGGTTTTCCCGGGATTAACTAGGTCGCCCCTTATGTAGGCAGGTTCCTTTCCCATGGGGGGGGCGGATTTTCCCCCGCTGGAGGGGAATCCAGCGCCACCACCAACGGGGGGGTTTCCCCCCCAAATAGGTATATCCCATGGGGGCACCGCCCAGGGGACTTTCCCAATCCCACCGGTTCTCCGGGGCCCCCATGTAGTGGGGGAAAAGGGGGGATAAAAGGAAAAAAAAAGATTGCAAGGCCGGGCCTGTTTTGGGCATCTCCCATTCACTTGGTGTTGACTAACAAACCACGGAAAATTTGATAATGGGGCCCTGCAATTCTTCCCCAGAGGGGTTAATTCCCCTGACCGCTAGTGAAAAAATCCGCCCCGCACGTGGTGCTTTTTCATTTCCAAAACCTGAGATAGTATGTTTTCACGACGACCAAATTTATTTTGGATTATCTTTAAATGAAAAACGGGAACATAATACAGAATAATCATTTAAATCTTGAAAAAAAAATATTTTTTTTCATAAAAATTTGTTAAATTTTATCAATTCAAAATTGTTTTTAGAAAACCAAGTTAAAAATGTTGAAAAATTTGGCATAAAAACATGGTATTAATGGACCATGCCCTCCCAGAGAAAATTCATATAATTGAAAAACCCGGAGGAAGATCACATTTTCAAGGGCATTTCCCCCCTTTTTGGCCCCAGGCAAATGGGGAAATATTTGTTAAATTTTCAATTTTTTGGGAACACCCCTCGCTGGAAATAAAAGGGAACAAAAAACCCCAACAGGATTAAACATCTCCGGGATTGGGGCAGTTTTGTTTCACAGAACCCCCTTTCCATATCGTTTATATTTTTGGAAAGATTCTTGCTTTAAATTAATATTTTGAAACATATTTCCAGTACCCGTGGTACAAAAAAAACAGCTAATGGCGTATCCACGGGTTTTCCTTTTTTTCAAATATTTTAAATTATACCTTCATCTATCCCGGGTTTTTTTATAATATTTTGATTTTCCAAAAAGCGTCATTGATTTACCCCTTTCAACATAATCTTTTTGAAAACTCAATTTTAGACCATTTTTTTTTTGAATTGCATTTTTAATAATTTCTTTTTCCCTATTAAACTTGTTGCAGTATTATTTCATAAAAAAAATATAATACTAATTTTTTAACAAAACAATCTAATATGAATAATTTTGGTATTAAAAATTGGAGAAAAAAAACATTACTTTTAAGATCAAAATTTATTTTTTTTTTTTTTTAAAAGTGTTAATGATTTCTTTGATATCACGTATTTGACCTTTCATTGGGACACCCTTCCTTGACGAGTTTTTGAACATTAAAAAATTCTTTTTTAAAATTTTATTAAATAAATGTTTAAAAACCCGTCCAGAAGATGTAATGTATATAAATATTATTTCTTTAAAATTTGTGAATAGAAAATTGTTACAAAATTAAAAAAATTCATATTTTTGTTTATAATATTGAGTAAATTTGTTATTTCAGTAAAAGAGATCAAATTTTCGCTAGAAACAGCATTGTAAAGCAGTTCCGTTCTCAGGACGTATCTCGAAGAGACATATTCGGCGTCACGCTGCCGAGAAAGATTAATTTTTCTATTTACTAATAGGGCAAGTTGGGGCTGATTTATAACTGGATTCGAAAGAGGATAGATTCGGCTATAAATGAAAATAGAAACATCGCGGAATTCCGCGAAATTGGTAACTTCAGCCTAGTGAACATGAGTAATGAAAATTATTGCATTAATTTCATGCATTGTAATATTTTATTTCACATCAGTATTATGCATTAATGCATTATAAAACAAACATGAAAATACTCTACAAACCATCAGAAAGAGAATCCATACTGCCAGTTTTCTCTGCACAACTTTGTATGCCACAACTTACAAATAAGACGGTCTATCTATGTTCCTCTCGCACTGCAGGTCTACCGAACGCCGCGAAGGGTAAGTTCGGTGACTACTGGTGCCAGGGAATTGACCCAGAGACACGAAGTGGGCAGAAACAGATGCCCCTAAGTATACAGTGTGTCGTGGTATTTGCAAAAGTTCAGTAACGCGATTTCATTTTGAGGGTTTTGGCCAGGGATTTCGGGAAAATGCACCACCGTGCGCCGTGGGGAGTGGGAACCTAGGACCTCGGTCAGAGGTACTGCAGTGACATCAGTTGATTCACTGAGCCACGATCCCAGTCCGCTCATTGCAGTCCAGCGATGCTCCTAAGTCATAAATCCGCGTCTCATAAGGGCAGCCGTCAGCTCGCCGACGACCCGGACACCGTGCTAACACGAGCCCACGCGTTGCCTGAGAGAAAATTTATCTTTTTGGCGTAAATCAGTTCATTATCTGACACCCCTGTAAGCGCGCCCTTCTGTCAACCACAACCACTGAACCGTGTGCGTCATGGAAAAACACACAGACATTTGTGAGTATGCAGTTTATTTACATGTATGTACAATAACCAACTTCTGCTCCGAAACTACACACTTGTGAGTATATCCCTGGATACCCCACATATCTAGGGAGGCCCGCCTCCCTGACGCTACTCCGCGCCACTACCGGACTCGTCACCGTGCACTAGGCACGACACGCTCCAGCCTGGGCGTAAAGTTTGCGCATCGCGCGAGATTTCCAGAATTAACCCAACCGTCTGAGCTCGTCGGCCGATTTCTACCGTTTTATAGTGTAGCCGTCACGTGACCATTCTAGGTGTGGGAGGGAGGCTCGCGTCTACCACGCGACCTTCCCGGTCAAGCTGGCGTCCCCTTTGTCTAAATGTAACCAAGCGCCGGGGCACCCAGCTATTCATGCCCGCAGCTATGCGATACTTCCGTTCCTCCTCCCACCCACGGCCGCCAACGTAACGCTACACACGCCACGTCACGAGCATCTGCGTGCCGTTAATTGCTGTAAAGCTTTTCAAGCGCGTTCGGAGTTTGACGCTTCGCGCACTATAGTGTCATACAAATTACGGAAGAAAGGACGTCATTTCTCTCCCGAAGCACCGCGTGCCACCTTTCAGTCGCCACCCATCCCAGGAGAATGTCAGACTTATGGCGTTTCGTAAACCGTGAGATCCCTTTGCTAAAGCAATTTTAAAATACTTTCGATACGGGCATACTGGGAAAGAAGCGACGAAAGCCTATCGAGATAAGAAAACCGAGGAAAGTTCTAGAAGCTAGACCATGTGATACTTTGGCAGCAATTCAGGTGTAGGCATGATGCGAGTCCATTGCGGAATACCTAAAATTCAGTTGCATGAGAAGAAAAAAATTAATGGGAATGAGACTTTGCGTGGGTAGACTTACGAGACTCGCCGCTGAGCGCGACAGACAATTCACTTCAAGGATGACAGACGAGTCAATTACTTCGAGGATAGCCGTCAAATAGTTGACTTTGAGGAGAAGAGGCGCATGAATGTCAAGGAGAATAAGCGAATAATTCACACTGGAGAACAGACAAAATCGGGACTGACACGGTCATTGCGTTAATGGGCGCTAACTTCCTCGAGTGGTGACAACGCCACAACCTCATCAATTTCAAGTATAGTAAATACATTGTAACTAAAAGAACTAAGGCGGATTTAACCATGCTTAACGTTTAACCATGTTTATAATATATAACAAAATTAATGTAATTTATGTCTAACAATAAAAAAATATAATTAAAAACGTGGGTGTGAAACATTTCTTTTATCACGAGATATTTGGGTCAACTTATTTTATCTCTTGTTAAAACTATGTATTTTGTAATTTTGCAAGCTTCAACGTAAAAATGAAAGAGCACGTGGCTCACAATGTGCGAAATAATTAGTTTCAGTTTTATAAGCATTTATGTCCTGTATATATGTATTACATCTTTGCCCGGATCCTGCTTGTGAAAATAACCTTGCAAAGGTAATGGCTGAGTAAACCTTCCATATGCAATTGCGACCAAACTCCACTTGGGAATATGCACGTTAATTTTGGCTTTAAGCACAATGAACTTTACAATAAACACCATCACATTGAGATCATTCAATTCGAGTACCTTCAATCTAAACTGAATGAACCGACGGAAAATAAGAATAGACAAATCCTAACTCATTTAAAATAATGCCATTGCATTAAAATTAATAAAACGAAACCTTAATAAATTACAAACATCTTTTACTCTGTCAGATATTTAACTACAAAAAGCACGAACTCTCGAATAATTTGGGAATGGAATCTATTTACATATCAATATGTAGGTTTATAGCAAAGGAATAAATCTCTTAATATGGAGAATACATTTTTACACTTATTAATATTTATTAAATTAATATCAAAAATACGCTCTAACTCCCGAGGTCAAAATACCGTGAGAGGTCGTTTGTCGGCAGTTAAAATACGAGACAACTGCTTGGATAAATCTTCCTTCTCAGAAGATTTAAAGCATCACCAAGTTCATCGAGTTTCAACATAATGCTATACGACTTAAACTTACGAAGTAATTATTGCTAAATTGGTCTTCTAAATATGCTATGACATGGGGCATTGTCCAAAAGTACAACAGGTGACCGGTACATGACCCGGCGTTTCGGAGACATTGGCGTACAAGGTTATATGAATTTTTCTTTAATGCACATCCTATTTTGGGATTAATTAAATGAAGGTTTCCTATGGACCCTACAACATCTAAATTAGACCCTCGACTGCCCGCCGCAATGTAGTTGCAACGACTTCCTTTCTTAGATTACTCATGTCTTCGTGAAATAGACAAATTGAAGTTGGTTTCGTCCGTATACAAGATTGAAATGCAGTTCCATCTCGGCAGCCGACCGAGACACATCGTGCTCTGATCGCGGCCAGTGAAACGTTGTTTCCTTTGTCATTCAGACAGGAACTTAGTGACATTTCAAGTGGTAATACTCGTTCCACGAGTTGTGATTTGAAATCAACTATACGGGCGCCCGCGGGCTACCCGTTAAGGAGGGACCCCACGGGCATCGGGGCTCCCAAAACCCTCAACAGCACCACCCGGTATCTACTCAAAAAAGCTAAAAAACCTACCAAATGCCATGTCAACTAAGTTTTTCCCCCCGGGCCAAGCCATAATCATTGACTCACTAGAAGGTCTCACATTAAAGATTACATAAACAGTCTCCCCAACATTATTGCCCCTAATGAAATACGATTTATTTCAAAATTAAACAACAGAGTATGTTTTTTCCCTAAGCTCTCAAACAATAGTGCCCCTTCAAACCATAAAGTCATTAAAATAAAGACCATAAATTTAGTTAACCACTTCTAACAAAAGCCAAAAAAAATAATTACAAACGTCTGCCCCTCACCCCTCACTCAGAAAGAGAATGTACTCATCACAAAAGAAATCAAATTGGCACCCAAAATTTCATTTTTAAAAGCTGGTATTCCAGGACGGGGGTTCTCCATTTTGGTTTTGGAGAAAAGTATATGTCTCCCCCTGAAGTTTAAGTCTACTAACTGAATCCACTACGATTTATGATGGCTCAACATATAGATTTTTTTCACAACTGATGAAATGGCAGCAATTGCCCAAACAGGGCATTTAGCGGGACAACCCCCACCCAACACTTCAATCACCATAAGACCCCAATTTAAGTTGCTCCCTAATCTGAACACATTTGAAAAGCCTGTGACATCCCAGTCCAGCAACCAATGGAAAAGACACTGAAGTAGCAGACATACAATTTCACCATGACCCCATAAAAAAAACCCCACAACTGAGCTTGAAACCAAGGAAGAGAATGGTAAATGGTCTCTACAAACCAAAAAGAACTCTTTCATCAGACCTTACCAGATTGAACAAGAAAAAAAAAAAATTGGTTATCCTAACATGGAATCAGGAAAACATCCTAAGAAGAAAAGATGAAAGGGTAATTGAAGAAAGCAAAATTAAAGAAAAGTCTACAACTAAATCACTAAAGTCTTATTTACCCATTGAAGGAAAAAAATTGAGACTAACATGATGATTTTTTTAAAAACCAACAAAAAAATTTTATGTTTGGCATCGGGATCCAATAACCCAATTTAATAGCTAAAGATTCAAAATGACATTCAATCTATCATTAAAATGATGTTTTTCCCCCTTTTATTACTGAAAGATCTATAAAATAGATTCACAAGAATAAAAAATTTAAAAAAGGTCACAACTAAGGAAGAAAAAAACGAACAGAAATGTCTGAAAAAACCCCTCAATGAAAATTACACAATGGAAACGAATGGTTTTTTGCAAGATTCCCCTATTTAAAATTTTTAATAAAAACACTAAACCAAGTTTTGTGCCCGGGAAACCAATTTTAAAGAAAATCATTTTGGAAAAAAATATCTGGCTATAAGTCACTATCGAAAAAAAATAGTCCCAAAATTGCCAGTGGAGGGAAAATTTATGTAAAGAACGATTGTTTTAAAAGGGAAATTCTCCAAACGCCCTAGAAGCCAGGTCGGGAAAAAAATTAATATTCATATAACTTTTGTAATATTTATACCCCCAACAGTCAACATTTTGACATCTATGAACTGGATAATTTTCTTCCCACTCCTAAACCGTATGTAATAGTGGGTGATTTCAATAGTCTGAAATTGTGGGGTTCTAAAAATTGACAGAAGAGGAAAGTAATTGAAAGTGGCTGGATAACCACAACAACCTAATTTATTAAACACTGGCTTGAAACTTTTTAATATAAAATGGTACAGATAGTACTATTGATCTGCCTCCCTCTAATAATTTGCAGTAAAATTCTATGGTCTCAAACTCAAACCTATATGACAGTGATCATTACCCCATTAACATTCATATTCCATCTAATGAACCAGTTTCAGAACTTGGTGCTCCAAAGGGTTTTTACATGAAAATTAAAAAGTTCAAGAGATTATTAGTTCCAATATTGACAACTCTTTAAAACCCTGACAATCTAAACCCACAAGATATAAATAATTTTTTAAAGTACTTCCCAATTTAATTTAACAGCAGCTAATTCTCTATCCCCAAACAACGGGAAAATAAAAAGCACCAAGTGCCATGGGGGAATGCAGAATGCACTACGTTATTAAAAAAAAAAAGAGAACCTTTAGAAAATTAAAAAAAACAACACATTAAAAAATGGAATAGCATATAGAAAAGAAAGAGCCTTGCAAGACTCACCTTAAAATCTACTATGATACAACCCTGGCAAAAAACCACCCAATATCCCCCATCAAACCTCAACAATGAACTTTGGAAAAAAGGGGGTAATCAGGGGGTTTGGGCCCTAGTACCCCCAATACCTTCATAAAGAATAAATCAACCCTTTGGGACCTCAAGCTATTAGTAATATTTTTGCTAACAACTTTGCTGACAACTCAAGTAATAAAACTATGACTCAAACTTCCTGTCTGTAATAGCTCCAAATATCAACTCAAATCAAGAACATATCAATGACTCAGAGAAAATGAAGAACAGCATCCAAGATTTCCCTAATGAGCGAACTTACAGAGTACTAGACAAAAGTAAAAATTCAGCCCCGGGCCCCTGATAAAATTTCCCAAATAGTTTCCTAAAAACCTCCCTAAAGTTGCACATAAACCCCCCACCCCAATTGTAAAATTTTATTTGGAACACTAAATTTTCCCCCAACCAATGGAAAAGCAATTGTTGTACCAATCCCCAAAACAAAAAAAGATCAACCCCCCCAACTCTTTCCCCCCCTCTCCTAACTTAATATATGCAAATTTAGAAAAATGGTCTGCAACCGGCTGGGGTGGAAATTAGAAAACAAAAAATACACCGCAACAAAGTGCCTTCAGAGCATTTAGATCTACCAATGACCACCTATCAATATTTATCAAATTTTTGATGCTCTGGTTTTTAAACAACATGTGATGGCTGTCCCCTGATATCGAAAAAAACGTATGAAATGGTATAAAGACAGGCTGATTAACATTTTCAAATTTTTAAATTAAAGGTAACATCTTAGCTTTTTCATAAACCAAAACACAGGTATTTGAGTCAAACAAGACACAACATCCAACCCACAGAGTTAAAATGGTCTCCCCAGGGGTGTTCTTTGGGATTACTCTTTATAATTTCCATCAAGAAGTAAACCTGGTAGTCCCAAAACCCAAAAATATACCTTTTTTCCGACGATATCACCCTGCTCTGCGTGGAAAACCGACAACTGGAAATATAATCCAAGAAACATTAAATAAAAACAATAATTGGTCAATTAACTCGGGGTTCACAATTTCGAAAACAAAATCAATTATAGTTTTTCAAGAAGACGCAAAGGGTGGGAATGAAGGCATTCAACTTAGACTTGGGAAATTTTTAACTCGAACAAGTGTCTGTAAAAATTTTTGTATCTTTTTTATTTCTCACCATGGAAACAACATTTGCTGCTCTCGTTGGAATGTAAAAAAAAAAATTTTAAAAAAATGTTGTCGTTATCAAATGGTACAATCTGAATGTCAGCAAAAAAACCCAAACATTCATTCAGGCCGTTGGGTTACGGTAGTAGTAAAACCAGCATCCAAAAGAACACTGAAAATGTTAAAACCCCCCAAAATCGGCAGCGCAAGCCTTTGGGGCCCCTTTTGAACCAGTCCTGCTAATAGCCATTAGTGGGAAAAAGGGCAAATAATTAGTCCGGAGTAAAGTTTTTTTTTAAATTATGCTTATAACTTTAAGTGTCCCCCCAAATCCTGCATAAAAAATATTTTCAATAACCTAAAAACATATCTTTATGGGAACCTCAATTCCCCTACCACTAAAGAGAGGATTCGACCTAAAGGGAAATTAAAATTTTTTGATCCCGTTTCCCTTTCCCAGATGATGCCTCCCCTCCCACCCCGGCGGGTCAAGTATAACAAAAATGCCTTTGCAAAAAGTCCTCACCTTCTTTGGTCCCAATCAATTTCAAGAATTTAATGTTTACAACAAGTATTCAATTATTACCAAGTATATACAGATGGTTC
This sequence comes from Teleogryllus oceanicus, assembly GCA_964035755.1. Lineage (NCBI taxonomy): Eukaryota > Metazoa > Arthropoda > Insecta > Orthoptera > Gryllidae > Teleogryllus > Teleogryllus oceanicus. Next base: position 1,712,629 of record CAXIVR010000008.1, read on the forward strand.
TAAAAGGATGGTAAACGGGGGATTCTATGTTCGTCTCCCAATATATGGAACCAACGTCTTTGATTATTTTTTCCCTTTGTTCATCGAAGCATGGGCGTCCTTTTAAACGATCGAATTCAGTCTCAACAAACAAATTCTTGCCCTTGAATACACTGACTCAAGACGACCCTTGACCATAGAAAATAAAACACAGGTAACCCCAATCATAAAAATCCCAAAAATTTTATTTAGTCAAGGGGAAAAGGGGCGAAATCAATTTATTTGGGTCCCATCCCATAGGGCAATCGTGGTAATGGGAAAACTGATAAATATAAAAAGGCAACATCATTTCTAAGTTTTGATTCAAAATTGTGGGACTAAAAAGACATTAAAAAATTTTTGGACATCCTTCAAATATTGGGACCCCAAATGGAAAATTTAAAAACATCAAAATTACATCTAGTTAGGGAAATCAGTACTGGGAACCCGCCCTGCGAAAATCTGTTAAAAAGGAGGCAAGTTTTCATCATAATTACGGATCGGTCATTTTAACTTTTATTGTTATATATTTAAAAAAAGCGACCCCGAACCATCCCCAAATGTGGTGAAATAAAATTCACACAACACCTTATCTTAGAATGCCCGGGATAAAAGGGAAAAAACTACTGAAACTAGAAACTAACCCCAAAAAATTGTTCATCTGAAGACGGGGGGCTAAAAACAAAGTTGCTAGACATTTTAACTTAAAGGTAATATAATATAAAAATTTAATGTTATTAATTTTAAGTAACAACTGATGTAATGCAATAAAAAAATATGGGTAAGTTGTAAATTGTTATGTAATTTTAAAATATAATGTGATGTATACTTAATTTATTTAATTGATTGTGTATACTTAATAATTGGACGTAATTTTGTATACTAAATTTTGATCTTTAACCCTTGATTACATTAGGCGTGACCTTTTATGTTAAAAACGACCAAAAAAAAAAATAAAAAAAAATTGAAATTTTTGTTTTAAAAATTTAAAAAGACATATTCCCCTGTTTTTTTTAATTTCTTTCATTAGCTTTTTAGAGCTCACAAATTATCAATCGTACAAAACCCTCTAAAATATTTCCGAACAATCCATGGGGAAAAGTTTGGGATATTTCAAATGTTCTCTGAATTTCTTTTAGAGTAGGCGTGGAGCTCAATGAATAAACATTCATTCATGATTCACTACAGTTTTCATGTTATTATCTAATTAATTTTCATCTTTTATTCTCCACCAATCTGTTTGTAGTTTACTTCTTCACAGAAGAGTGAACGAATTCATTTCGTCCTATTTTGAGGTTGAAAAGGTTTAGAAGCCTCTAGAAATGAAAACCCAACAAAGTTCTGGAGTTATCTTTGTTCAATGTTCCACAAATACCATCCCGTACGGGCTATCGTTCATATCAACTCTGCATCAATTATTATAAGCTATTTTGAGGAGTTATGTCTAAGTAAAGAAGTGACTCGAGAACAGCCGTGTTAAACGCGGTCCAGTGATTTTCAATTTTAATGATATCGTAGGCTTCCGCGGCCAGAGTCATGATCTGGGCTGTCCGGGTGACGCCGCGTCGAAGGCTGAGGTGCCGAATTTTCGACCGACTGTCGCGGTCTCTTCAGGGTTGTACTACGCGGTTCTCAGGGCTGTAAGTGTTAATGTAGGCCGCGCGATAGTTCGTCGCCAGCTTTCAATTTCAGGGAGAATCCTTTCATTAATACGGAAAGTATTCTATAAAATCTTGAGCTGTACATATTGAAAGATCCCTTCGAAGATTTTTACCTGTGCTACAGCAGGCATAAAACATTACGATCCTTGATAAAACCAAGAAATCAGATGTTAATTCTAATAATATTACTACACTTAATGTGCTGTATATATTATTATTATTATTATTATTATTATTATTATTATTATAAATGATCCCACGAAATCTAAATAAACTGTCAGGTACTTGAACTTATCTTTAATATGGTTGTAGAAAAATGTCTAACAATTCAAATTCGCCGGAACTAATTAGGATTGCCTCATTCAAAAACCACATTTCTATAACAATCATTTCGAAGAAGAAATAATGGAAAAAATCCCAAGAAATGTTACGATTTATAATATATCCTCTAGCATGCACTCCGCTCAGACAAATCTCAGTTAACAATCTTTTGACAATTACCTTTATCGTACACAACGGCCAACTTCGATCGTTCGTTCTGAACCAAAAAATTTCCACGCTGTACATTTACTTATTGCGTAACATGCTGCATTGAATATTTCATAATTTTCATTCACTTATGACAATTACCTTTATCGTACACAACGGCCAACTTCTATCGTTCGTTCTGATCGGGAATGGTTTCTAATATTCACAAACACCCATGAACTAGCGTTCGCTACTTCTTAAACGCTAACGTTGTAAATAATTTCACTTCAGAAGACTTTTCATCCGAAGGTTATCTGATCTTGTTCCCACCCAGGGTCTCTATTCATCAGCCTTTTCCAGTGCCATTTTTTCCTCTTCATTTCTCAAAACTCAAAAGTTTAATATTAGCTGAAGAAAGGATATTAAAATAAATTTAAATATGAAATATTTCTCACTAATTAATAATAAACTCATCAGAAATTTATGCACTTCAGGAAAAATGCACTTTTACATATTGCATCTGTCCGTGTTTCACTATCACAGCAAATAAAATGAAACTTTGGAATTTTGATTTAATGTCTCACTAATACAAAAATGAAAAAGAAAGTACCCTTTTATTTCATTTTAAATTATAATAGAAAGAAGATAAGGTTCTCAACAAAAATCCTATAATGCAGTTCCAAATCTTCTTTCAGTTTTAAGGAATTAATACTTCATTACATCAGAAAAAAAAAACTTTCAAATTACAGTAGACCAAAACAACCCAGCGGAAGGGGAGTAGTGACAGACTAAAAGGTACATTTTTACTTTTAAAAAAAAGGACCCTCCCAGAACGAAGGGGGGCAGGGCAGGGGGGGGAGGGCCCCCCCCCAAGAAGGGTTTTTTGTGCGGGCCGAACCCCAAAACCCACAGACTCGGGGGGCCCGGGGGGGGGTGCCCCCAAAAATAAGGGGATGGAAAAGGATTTTCTTTGATTCCCCCAGTGGGGTTTGGGACTCCCATCCCGGGGGGGGAAAACCTGTGACACGGAGACGTAGCATCGGATGGCAGGGCCCCGGGGCGCGGTAAAGTGTCAGGCGGGGAGGCACTACCCGGGAGGGGGCAGTGAGTGGAGTAACAGAGGGTGATAGCGAAATATAGTTGAAACATTTTTAAATAAAAGTTTTGTAAATAGAGCTTTTTGGGGGCCCCTCATTTACTACCAGACCCACACTACCTTTTGAATGCCTTACAACTCCCAAAGACTCGGGATTAAATAATCGCCCGGACCTCATTTTTTCCCATTACCTTACGCCACGTCGATCCGTATCTTTTAAAAAAAATATTTTTTTTAGGCAAAAGCCCCTGCCTATCGATTGATTGTTAGTGATTCAGGGAGCGTTTACAGAGATTAGCCCCGTTTTTAGTGCAGGTTTTTCATGGGGAGGTGGGGTTTTCCCTGGGAGATCCAGCACCCACCCCCCGCCAACTAGGGGGGTTTTCCCCAATCAAAATTTCCCCCATCAGGGGGGGCACCGCCACAGCCGGTGACAATCTGTTTCCCCAGGTCCCCCCGGTGCGGCGTGGGGGCCCCAAAAGGGGGATGAGGGATATGAAAAGGAAAAAGTGGGAATGATCGCGCGGGGGGCCGGGGGCCCGTTTCGGTTAGGACACTGCTTGGCATTCGTTTTGGTGTTTATAGGGGAAGGGAATGAAAGTAATGTGCGTTCCTAATAGATGAAAAACGCTCATCCCTGGGGAAAAATTTTCTTTTTTTTATTGAAAAATTTGGGGAAACCCAAGGGATTCTAAAAAAAATTAGAAGTTATAGACTCATTATATAACCCCGCCACGGAAATCTTTATTTAAAAAGGGGAAAGTTTTTAAAATGATCTGATTAAAAAACCCAAAGAAAAATACGGGATCAAAAAAAATTGCCATTTACAATTCCCCCTCCAGACAGCGACTGAACCCGCCTAGCTGACAAGTTTAGTGGCGAAAATCCTCCCCGCCATCGGGACTCAAACCTAGCCCCCCCTTTTCAGGGGGGGTACTCCCGGGGCGGTCCCATCATTTGGGATGCACTGAGCCCCCGATTCTGGTCCCCGTCCATTGCATTTCGAGTGTCTTTAAAAAGTCCTAAATCCGCAACCCCTTTTAAAGAAAGCCGTCAGCCCCCGGACGCCCCGGGACACCATGCCCGAAGACCCCCCCCAGGTCACCGGGAGAAAAAAAATTTATTTTTTGGGAAAAATTTCTTTTCATTACCCCCCACCCCCCCCTAAGGGCGCCCTTCTATCAACTTTCCAGAACCCACCGAGTCCTTCCCAACAAAACGCTACCCCCGTCCCATCACGAGTATCCCGCGTTCCCAATTCCGTCCCCTGCGTTGGAGTTGGACCCCACGCACCTATAGCGCCATAAAATTAGGGAAAAAGGGGACGTAAATTTATTTCCCCCGAAGCACCCGGGGCCCCACATTTTCAGTCGCCACCATCCAGGAAAAATGCCGATTTATGGCGTTTCAAACTGTGGGGGATCCTTTTGCACAAAAGCAATTTTAAAATACTTTGATACGGGAACTGGGGAAAAAACCCACCAAAAGCCTATCGGAGTAAGAAAACAGGAAAATTCTGAAATTTGACCAGTGGGTACTTTGGCAGCAAATCCCGGGGTGTAGGCACTGATGCGAGACCCGCATTGGAATACCTAAAATTCAGTTACCGAGAAGAAAAATTTAAAGGAATGGGCTTTTGGGGTACACAGAGACTCGGAGCGGAAGACAATTCACTTTGCTGAGAAGACGAGCCCAAATTTCTTCGAGGAAGGGGTCAAATAGTTGGGTTTGAGGAGAAGAGGCGGGGAAGTCGGGAGAATAAGGAATAATCTACACCCCCGGAGAAAAAGGCAAAATCGGGCCGGGCACGGTCATTTCGTTAATGGGGGCCAACTTCCGGGGGTGGTGACAACCGGGCCCCCAACCCCATCAATTTCCCAAATATAGTAAAACATTTTAACTAAAAGAACCTAAGGGGGTTTAACCAAGGCCTTTAACGTTTAAAAAATTTTTTATAATATATAACAAAAAATTTAAAGTAATTTATCCCCAACAATAAAAAAAAATAATTAAAAAAGTGGGTGGGGGCATTTCTTTTTTCACGAGATATTTTAACCATTTTATCTCTTTTAAAAACAATGGCTTTTGTAATTTTTTTAAAATAACTTTAACGCTTAAAAAAGAAAAAAGCAGACCTTCAATTTCGAAATAATTATTTGTTTTATAACATTTTTGTCCTATATATATGTATTACATCTTTCCTGGGTCCTGCTTTAAAAATAACCCTTTTAAAGGTAATGGCTGAGTAAACCTTCCATATGCAAGGGCCAAAATCCACTTGGGAATATGCACGAACTTTAAGACAATGAACTTTAAACAACACCATCACATTGAGATAATTTTAATTTTGATAATTTTAATCTTTAAAATGAATGGGCTGAAAAAAAAGAAATTTTAACCAAACTTAAATCATTTAAAAAATCCAAAAGATTAAAAAATTTAAAAAAACCGGGAAAACCCTTTTTAAAAAGAAAAATCTTTTACCTTTTGATATTTAACTACAAAAGACGAACCCTGAATAATTTGGGGAAAAATCATTTTTTAAAAAATATGTAGGTTTAATGGAAAAAATCTCTTTAAAAGGGGTTACATTTTTAACTTAATATTTTATTAAATTAATATCAAAAATACGCTCTAACCCCCGAGGTAAAATAATGTGAGAGGTCGTTTCTTTGGGTTAAAAACGAGACAAATGTTTTATAAATCTTCCTTCCAGAAGATTTAAAAACATGACAAAGCGTTTTATCGAATTTAATCATAATGCTAAGACTTAAACTTCAATTTAATGATTCAAATTCTTCAAATGCCTTGACATGGGGCATTGGGCCAAAAGTACAAAAGGGGACCGGTAATGACCCAGGTTTTTGGGGGATTTTGGGGTTAAGGGTTTTTGAATTTTTTTAATCACATCCTATTTTGGGATTAATTTAACCATTCCGGTCAGGGAACCAGAATGATATAAGTTGGCGGTTGTAAAGATAAAGATAATTTCAAAATGGAAAAGAAAATTTTGAAATATTAAATACAGCATCTTACGCAAAATTAAAAGTATAGGGAAATTTTCTTTTTAAAAACTTTAGTTTTTTCTTTTAGGGAGGTATACTACAGGAATATTATTATAAATCGTAAAATTTCTTTGGGGAAATTTTTCCCTTTTTCCCTTTTTTTCAAAAAGATTTTTCAGAAATGTGGTTTTTCAATGAGGCAATCCAATTTGTTCCCGGGGAAATTTTAATTGTTGGGTATTTTTTTAAAACCCTATTAAAGATTGTTCAATACTTGACTTTCCCTTTATACTTAAAATGAAATATTTCACTAATTAATAAAAACCTATGGGAAATTTATATTTACGGGAAAGATGCCCTTAATATTGATCTGTCCCCTGTTTCACTATCCAGCAAATAAAATGAAATTCGAATTTTGTTTTAATTCCACTAATACAAAATGAAGAAAAGTACCCTTTATTTCTATTTTAAATTAAAATAGAAAGGGTGGTTCTAAAAAAAAAATCCAAATGCAGTTCCAAATCTTTTTTCTTTTTCAAGGAATTAATACTTCATTACATGACACAAAAACTTAATATTAAGAGCCCACAACCCCAAACGAAATTATAAAATTAAAAAAATTTTAAAAAATTTAAGTCGCTTTTTCTTCAGAAAATCCCCCAAATTTCCCCATCACACTCCCCTTGAAAGAAATTCCCCTGGATTGCACCCCAGATTTCCAAGACGGACCCTTTGGAAAAAGCCATAATCGTTTTAAAAAATATTTTCTCTTTATTTTCAAAACAATATGAACTTTAATAATGTTACGTGCTAATAATATTTCACTTGACAAATATTGAAAAGAAAACGTCCACCCAGATCCAGGAGAAAAAAAAAATTTTTTGTTTTGATATTATAATTCTTACAATTCGTTTAAGGGAAAAATTTAATTTTCTTCCACTTTATACCTTCGGGGCATTTCCCAACGTTAAGTTTTTTTAAAAAAGTAAAAATTTGATTATAAAAAAAACAAGTGAAAAAAAGGGGAAAGTGAATAAAGATTTAATATTAATTTTAAAATTTTTAAAATTTAATTTAAAATTTTAGTTATAAAAATGAATTTAATTAAGAATTAAAATTCTTTTCCCTAAAACGCAAAATGAAACTTAGCCCTTTATGAGAGACATCACCCATCAACCCCTTGTCAACTAGAATGAACAGGGCCTCAGGGCGCAAAATAAAATTTTATCTCAAAACGTCACGTGAACCAAAACCACATACTCATTTTCAGGATAGATTTCACCGCGCACAGTTTTGTCACGAAAAAACTACACTGTTAAATGATATTTTCCAAAACGGTCCAAATGTTTTCTCACTTTTCCAATGGGTGAATTGCACGTCATTATGACATAAAATTAACTTTGGGGTATTATTTGATTTTCCAAAATTTTAAAATGTATTTTTTTTTAAAAACATAAATTAAAAAAAAAAAATAAAAAAATGTGAATAAACAATTTATAGACATCAATATAAACCATAACTTCAAATAATTTAATAAAAAATAATTTTTTTTTTGTATTTTTTGTCTTGAAAGCTGAAATTAGTTCAATATATTTCAAAAACAGTAAAAAGAGGGGTTTTAGTGAATTGGGCATTTTCTATCAAAAAAATTCCCTTTCCATTTTTAAAAGGTTATTTAGATATTTTCTTTTTTTTATTTCTTTAAATTTAAAAATTCTTTTTTTTTATTCCACAAAAAAATTTGTTTTTTTTCTTTTTTGGGAAATTCAGAAACCATTTTATCTGATTAAAAAACCCCCAAAAAATGGAAATATATAAGCATTACCAATTAAAATTTAATAACTGTTTTTAAAAATTGACCACCTCA